>BMAW01122748.1:116652-165512 GCA_019974015.1 Nephila pilipes | reverse complement strand
ATATATATATATATATATATATATATATATATATATGCATAATATATACATAATATTAAGTGCGCTGAAGGTACATTCAAATCGATGAAAAGTACGATAGGATTTATTAATGAGCGGGAAAACTTTACAATGATCTTTGATTTTTTCGATGTGATTTCGATAAGTAACTATGCAATTTCAAAACTTCATTTGGATTATTTAATTATACTTTGGTCCAATCAGAGATAAAGCCTAATCGAATCAAGAAAACATTTTAAAAGTTCTTGCAATCTAACAAAATGCTTTCCTGCACATTCCTAATTGTAAGAGTAGCCCATACGCAAGTTTGACAGAAGCGCGTCACTTGAAGAGGTAGTAGGCTGTGTATAATAGAGAGATCTCTGAATGGTAAGATTGCAAGCGGTATAATCCCAGTTGTCTCTGCGATTGCATGGAAGCCAGGTAATAGCTACAGATCGGATCATGGACATTTACAAATATTGTCAATGTGAAATCGGGCAAATTGTAATTGTAGAAAATGAGAATAAAATTGATATTAATCATCGAGTGTATGGGACGTAGAGTCTACCATGTTCATCAGAGTTCCAAATTGCAATGAATTTCGTCATGGACGAAGTAGTACGGACGACACTTATTCACCTTGTCATGCTAACGTGGTCAGATCAATATGAATAATTACTGTATTTTGAAATCTGCTGAAGAACAAATCTAGGTGAATATCTGAGTGCGAGATCATGACAGCACTGATTATCAGAAAAAAAGTTGTTCAAACAATTCTCATTGAATGTTAATGCAACAAATATTTCATCCCACCCATTACAAACTGAAAATAGCGAACAAGAGTCTTCGATGCTGCATGTTCACCAATGGGACTATTCTTTTGCATGGTAACCCCCTTTCTAGTGTGACTACTGTTTGCTTCGAATTCTTGCAGTGATTTTCATGGAACATTTCTCCCATAGTTTTTCCTTGCGTCTACATTGAATAAACTTCATTCAAAATAGCTCTAAAAAGACGGCAATTTTCAGACGACGAAGTGATTTTGACCACCGTTGAAGAATAGTTCATATGATATTTCTGGAGGTTCTGCAACCATGATATCTCGCAGACTATTGTAAAACATTAGATACATCTATTAAATTATTATATATTATCTTCTATTTTATAAACTTAGTACACTACCGTCATAAATTCCTTATTCTAAAGATAGCATTCCCACTTTCATTTGAGCGATCCTTTTACATTCATATTAACCAATAGTATATATAATTTAAAATTGTGTTCGTATTCCTATTAAATCATTTATCAGAGATAAAATTAGATTATGATGTGTACTTTTATTTGGAGGGTATTTAAGAGATATAAGTAGGAGGTTTTAATCTAATGCAATATTAAGGGGTGTTGAGGACCTCCTCCTCTTGAGAGGTAGTGAGATTGTACTCTCCACTGTTCAAAACTTCCAAGAGTATGCTAAAAATCTGATTAATACTAAAAAAAATCATAGTAAATGTATTTTAACAAATAACTCTATATGTTTTTTTCTGATGAAAATGATCGACCGGTATTCAAAGTGAGAATTGTATATTATAGAGGATTCCAAGTAGTCAGTAATTTTCAAGGAAATAAAGAAAATGGAATGTCAATAGTGGAACGAGGCAATTTAAAAGTTCTAACGACAAATATGGCCCCAAATAGTGAACATTGATGTCATTTCATATATCTTAGTATTCTCCCTATTACTATTATTTTTTTTTAATAATATATGTTTGTTAATCAAACTTCCAGAAATTCACCTATTTTTATTATATTTCGATAGGTTTTTCCTGATATATATTACAGTAAATTTCTTCTAAGAGGAGGAACTTTGATTTATAGTTTTAAAAAAAGGATCTGTAACTCCCAAAAACCTAGGAACATATGGATTCTATTATTAATTTCATGAGTAGTATTTCTTTTTTTCTTATAAGAGGAATGTAGACTAAAACAGTTAAGTACTTATGATTCATATTAATAACCAATAACACAAGACGCTGCCTATTTAATGAAAACAATTCTCTCAAGTTCGGATGGGTGTGGTATGTCTAATTTTTAAAGGAGATATTTCCATCACTAAAATAACAATAAAAAAGATTCTTCCTCTGTTGTGTTAATTTATTATTTTTCTGTTGTTTACATTGTTAATAGAGATATTCTATAAACATAATAATGACTAGAAACAATAAAAGCTTGTTCAGCACAACAATGAAAAAAGTAAATTGTTATTTCATTTTTAACATAAAATCATTTATTGTTCAAACGTTGATTTGGATGCTTCTGTGAATTGCTTATAATTTTCTTGAGCGAATTTTTGAGATATTTTCTTAATAACTTTCGACATGATCATTGCTATGATCTTTACGGTGTGTTTACACATCCTGCAATGGGCTTTCAGAGCCATTGCTGGTATTTTTGATCTCCTGTACTTTATCGAGATCACGATCTTTGACTCAATGATCGAGTTTATTGATGACTCCCTCACGCAGCTTTTGAATAGAGTCACTTTTATTCTGGAGACCCCTGCCGATGCTGCTGTTATTCCCTTTCCTTCTGTGCAGAAGACTTGCGAGGCACTCGAGATCAAGTACAAGCTCGTTCCTCCTCAAGGATACGCAACTGTGACTAAAACTTCTTACGAACGAAGTGATCAAGCGCCTGCCATACCTGTGGTTCGATCGTTCTTCGTGTGGAAGATGTGTAAGGCTTTGGATCTGCCGGCCACTCTCGTTCCCGAACAGAGGGACACATCTGTTTCCTACAAGCAGCTTAAAGTAAACAAACCTGTTCCAATAGTTTACTCGGTTGTTGTTTTTGAAATCTGCAAGGCACTTGATCTGAAAGTTCAATTGGCTTCTCACTAAAGTATAGGCTTGCAGTATGAATTTATCACTCAATCTTCCTGTTAAATCATAACTTCAAATCCACAGAATATTTCGGACATTACGTATTTACCTACATCCTATCACAGCATCAAAATCCGGCAATAGTGCATATTGAATTTATCAAACTACAATAGATCTGCAGAGCTTGAAGAAACTTCACAAATACCGAATTAGCAAGAACCATTCAACTCTTATCCATTTTTGTGACTGCTGTATTGGAGAACTTGCTGCACGAAAATTATGGAATATATTCCAAACTCACCGAACCTTGTGACTAACTCGAAGGAGGACTTGCTTCTCGACAATTATGGAAGTTATTCCAAACCCACCGAACCTTGTGACTATCTCGAAGGAGGACTTGCTTCTAGAGAATTATGGAAATTATTCCAAACCCACAGAATCTTGTGACAATCTTGTGGGAGAGCATACATCCCGAAAATTCTGGAATCCTTTTTAATTTAGGGATTTGAAAATTGTTTTGATCCTTTGGCAAGAATAAAGCAGCACAGTTTCAGGGAGATTTATGATAATTATTTGACAAAAACATTTTTCTAACATATGTATGTCATTCTTATTCTAGTTTCAATTACTGGTGATGTTTGTAATTAATTGAAAATAAATTTCCCTGCATATGGTGTCATTATCTGTCTCAGTTTCTGTTCTTTGCTTTAGAGTTTTTGTAAGATTGTTTTTTTTTTTTTTTTGCAATTGATTAAATTAGATAAAATATAATTAAATCCCTTTTAACTTTCGAAAAGTGTAATTATTAACACCGTATAGCCTATAAGAGAATATTTATCTGCAAACTGTATTTAGTTTAACATTAAATTGAAATATTAACACATTTTATTTCATTAATTTGATATGCAATGATATTTTTAAATTATGTATTAAGATGACATTAAGCTATAGAATTGATATTCCCATACATATCGACAACTTATGTATGTATATATGTATATATAATACATCAGAGTTTGTGATTATTAGTTTTTGTTTATTAACGACGTAATGAGAAGCAATATAGAAGCTATTGGCGACGAATTTTGTATATTTGAGGCTCGGATAAGTACCGAGCATGATTTCTAAGATGGCACGTCCATCTCAGAACTTCCAAAGCGTGCCAACGGGTTCTCTTACAAAGCCTATGTGTTAAGACTTGGATCGTGGAGTTAATTTTTTTTAAAAAATTACATCTTTAGGAAAGTATGCGTATTTGATTTTTTTTCAGGTTCCTGTGGCAATGAATTATAGAAGTTTAAATGTAGTTTGAAAAAAAAAAAAAAAAACGTATGATTTTTGATAATGTTGGAAAGGGCTATACTATTTGTTAATGCAGGATTAGGGATTTTTGTATTTTCTATACTATCTTTAATATGAAATGCTGCAAGAATTTACGTTTTAAGATAGAAACGAAAATAAAGCACTAAAAAAACATTATATTTGGATTAAAATATGTTTG
This sequence comes from Nephila pilipes, assembly GCA_019974015.1. NCBI lineage: Eukaryota > Metazoa > Arthropoda > Arachnida > Araneae > Nephilidae > Nephila > Nephila pilipes. The sequence continues at coordinate 161,132 of BMAW01122748.1, read as the reverse complement.
ACTTAGTGAAATACGTTTATTGTTTACATTTTAAAATTGATTTCTTAAATACTTTCTTAAATGAAAAAATACAAGTACAATTGTACTAAATGTTTACCAATTAGTTAATATTTACCAATTATTTATCTAATTAAGAAATGTCACATAATGATACCAGTAATTTGTTTTACTCTTCCTTCAACAAATTCCATACTATTGTCTAAATAATAAATTTCGGTTAGAGATAATTTGTAATGTAAAATAAAGAAACTTTAATTACAAGGTAAAAAGGTTTTCAACTCTTTTTAAGAGGGATATTAATACAAAGATATACATATATGAGTTGAATCTTTCAATAAACTATAAACAATGAATAAAACTAACGTATACAAACATGTATGTAATTATTATTAAACATGTATTGATTGCATAGATATACACATGTGTATGTAGTGCACAAGTAGAGAAAAGTGCTCTGAAAGTTCTTATATCAAATTCAACGCTTCATTCATATCCTAGTAATGTTCACGGAAGTATCAAAGAATCAGATGAATGAAACTAATTTAAATAAATATTAGGAAAATGAAATTACGGAAAATCAATTAATTCGACATATATATTTGACTTATAAATACTAAATTAATGTAAACATTACTAGCATGTTAATTTTCAAATGATCGAAATTTTGTAAGGATTTCAAGTATATATATGACCAAATATACATGTGATATACATACATATATATATATATATATATATATATATATATATATATATATAAGCGAAATACTAATGACTGACTCATCACGAGATCTATAAGACTATACAACCGATTGACATGAAATTTGGCACAGTTACTCATTTTGCGATGTAGACGCTAACTAAAAGCGGATTTTACGGACGTCTTATCCAAATTGTAATTTTCATCCGTTAATCTACTCTTATTCGTCGGTTATGTAATTTTTGGTCCCTTTATCGCCAAAAATGATATGACCGATGCCAAACGGAATATATTTTTATATATGTATACTGTGTATTGTAACTAATTCAGTTTACTTGGTGAGATCTGCGCATGCGAAATAGAAAAATACCAAATAATTTTATATTATAGCGTTGATGGAGGATTGGCAAGATTTTGGCGAAGAGGCTCTTCATGCAAAATTTTGTGCATGTCGAAAATAGGTAATGTACATATTTAGTGATAGAAATAAATCAGTTTGGAATCCCACAGCTGTTGAAAGTGTAGTTTATCTCCAAAACTGAGCGGAATTTTAAAAAATACTAAAATGGTGACTTCTTTCGGAGTAGCAGATACGCAAATCAATCTTCGTTTACTGGAGGACCTCGCTACATGCATGAACGAACTCAAGAGACTGACATACGTAAGACATTTTGGATGCTCCGACTTGCACGACTTTTTTTTTAATGATTGCAGTCACTTTAAATTCTAAATGGTCAGAAATCAAAGATGTCTAGAGGAAAGGACAAAAATCTTATGATAGACACGATACCAATTAGAGGGTATTTCATTTGAGAGCTAAGCACATGATGAATCTTCTGACAAAAGTTTGCATCTTTGGCAATACTAGGTGTAACATGTATTCGGTGGAATGAATTTTATCCATACTAAATATATATAGGGTGATATTTTACTATTTTTTTTATTTTTCTCATATATTTGAATGTCATGGATAACCATTATTACAGACAATCAATTTCTTAAAATTTTAAATTTAGATTATCATTAACGTTTTAAAAAATAGAAATTTTCTTCATATTTTACTTATAGGTTCCAAAATATTATATTATTGTCTGTCCAGCGAAGCGGGCAGCTATTAGCTAGTATATATATAAAATTATACGTAATATAAATGTTATATATATATATATATATATATATATATATATATATATATGTGTGTGTGTTTGTGTGTGTGCATTATATACTTTTATATATTGAATGAACTCACTCACCTTGCAGTAGGAAAGTGAACTTAATAATATGCCAAATACCATAGAATACAAGGATTCTTATACAGGAAAAGAATGATGAGACAAATAATACATTCATTTTCTCTTTCACGCGTATGGTTGAAACCCCAACCTGTATTTTTAAGAAATGATTCACTGTTTCAAAGTGGACGACAGGGATCGGAAGAAAAGTTTAAACACATTTTTCTGTTTACAGAATAAAAAAAAATGACTGAAATATTCATGCATTCTTACTTTTCTTTCCTGTTATTTGTCTTGTATCCCAGACATTTTGCTTTTGCATTTGGGGGCTGTAAAACGAGCCATTCGTATGGACAACTCTCTTTTCCTCATCTGTAAAATTCAATCTCTGAGAGCGGATTGGCATACTCTCCGGTGGAATGTTTTTCTTTTCTTTTTTTATTGGACAGAAACCTAGAGATAAAGGAAAGAACATAATACAAAACAGGAGGTTTATTTTTTCTTTTTCGAAAGAAGGTAGGATCAAGGAAAAAGGAACACTCTAAATGCTTATGTTTATTCTTTTGTTCAGTTTCACTTTCTTCCTTTTCCTGATTTCAGTCGTTTGGCTAGATTCAGTCGTTTGGTTTGGCTAGGTTATAAAATATTTTGTGTGTTTGGCGGCAGTTTTGATTTCATTTGATATTTTTTGTTTGTTTGTTTCATGGCTACCTTCGCTTTGCACTCCACCTCATATTTCATCATTCCTTGGCAAACTAGAGGTGAGGCTTTCAAATCCATTTTGTTGAAGAATTATTTTTTTCATATTTGTAAACGGTATGTAAAGCTTATATTATTTATAGTTTGTGGATCAAAAGAGAAAGTATAATAGTCACAAATTGTGTGAAACTTTTGCTTTTCATAACGTAGTTACATCAAATAAACAGATTAAGCACGTTATAATACAGCTGATGGACAAAGCATTTTTTTTAACACCAATGGAATGTTTTTTCAGTTCTTAGATCCTTCTGAGAGAAGGGGATATCATTTTTACTATCCTGTTGCTTATGTTAGAATCTTCAATTTTTGTTATAATTATTAGAAAATAGATACTTAAAAAGTAATTATTCATTATTTACTGTATTTCTTTTATATAGTTTATATTCTTTTTTATTAATATTAACAAAGGAGAAATATCGAATACATTCCATTGCTTACATTTGGATGAGTTATTTTATCACCGCACATTAAAATATTCGAAACTTCCAATTGATTTTAAAATATTTCAAAATTTCCAATTATATACATGCCAAAGAAATATGACTTAACTGTTGAACTACTAACTTAATTTTCAAATGTGTAAGAATATTAAATGAAGTCAAAAAGAATTAATGAAACATAACTTTATAAATTAAATATTTTATTATTACTTTCAAATGTATAACAAATCAATCATTTTATAATAATTTTTCATTAGATTTTTTCTTCTTTTTTTCTTTTTTCGTTTCCTTTTTATGAAATACGAGTACAATTGGTAAAAACAAAGTTCTCATTAATAATAATAAACCGTTGATATGCGTATCAGATAATTATATAAAATTTTCTCTTTGTTTGGTTTAAATATTTTATATTTTCTTAGTCTGGAAAGGAATTTTTCCAGACTAATGTTGAAATTCTCTGTAATTAGTACCCCAATAGTAATAGAGCTCTCTGAAACTACCACTCACCCATTCTCACCACAATCAGCTATTAGCATGTTACCTAACTTTTGCCTCAAAATACCTGGTTTTAGAATTTACCTTTTTATCTCTTCAACGATTTTCAATTTTTCCCCCTACATTCTAAAACTTTCTAATTTAAAGTGCATACTATTATGAACTTTTAACATTTTACTGTAAATAAGCACGGACAATGCTTAGGCTGAAGTCAAATACAAACAACTTAACCGGTATCGAAGTATAAAAGTAACAAAGCCTATGTGCTCCGTTAAACCTTGCAACCTATTATGAAGATTTGTGTATTTATCCCATACAACATCGGTCCATATAAATGGTTTGTCATAAAATGCATTCCATCTTACATATTATTTTCAAAATATATCATGAAAAAGGTTTAAAAAAAAAGCACGGTATTTTCCGAAAATAAATATTTTTATAAATGCTCATAAAATTCCAAAGCTAAGATTTTAATCGGGGAATGAGTAAAGGGATATTTCGTTTGAAATTTTCTTTTCAGAAATATTGCTAAAAAATATGTGAGATGTTAATTTACTTATGAGATTTAAATGTTAACATTATATTTAAAAAAAGGTTTACACGTTTCTAAATTTCAGAAACATTGCAAATTAGACTCTAAACTATTGTAAAACTATTAAATTAGTGATTAGTTTCATCAAGAAACATTTAAAAGGATAGTCTCTAATTTGATTTTAAATGTTCTTTTAAATTTAAAAAATAACTTTCACTTAATATCAAAAGTTTTAGTTTATATATACAATATACATATGTGTGTGTGTGTGTGTGTGTTAGTGTGTGTTATCCAATACCAATATTAACCTTTTCCCTATATATTCTACGAAAAGTTTATTTTCACAGCACTTTATTGAAATATTTTATTTTCATTTTTGGACAAAAGAAAAACGAATACTTGATTAGTACATAGAGTTTGAAAACCTAAACTGTTACTATGCTCATAAAAACGTTTCTCAATGGAACATTTATTGATGGAACTCAATTATATTTCCTTTAAAAATCAAGAAATAAATAAGCTTTCCTTTACATTTAGGATTTATATATATATATATATATATATATATGTGTGTGTGTGTGTGTGTGTGTGTTTGTGTGTGTGTTTGTGTGTGTGTGTGTATTTATGTGTAAAAATTATTTTTTATATGAATAGGAAAAATTAGATATTTTTTTAAAAATAAAAGGTAATATAATTTACAGTAATATTATTTATAGTAATATATATATATAAATGTAAAAAAAAATTATGGATTTTCATTGTCCTATTCCGGGATTTATTTCATTCTTGTAGTACATTTCATTTTAAAGTCAAATTACATCAAAAATTAAGTCATTGAAAATATGATATTCTTAGCATACGTCAAGGTAATTTGAATATGAGTTTAATATCAAATAATTTTTTATCTGAAAAGTATCTAAGACATTTGTCTAGATTCTGTAAAATTAGACGAAACCATTAGTAAATTAACAACACACGACTAACTAAAACAAAACCGGAATTTCTGGCTAAGAATCCTGTAACCCCATGAATGGTGAATTGATAATGAGAAGTCATATATAATACGTCATTTTCTTGACTTTATCACCATGACAATGATCATATATTATACGGTCTCTCATCATCTTTGATTTTTTATCTTGCCTTTCATATCTGGTTGAAGTTGACCTTCTATGACACTGATCATACCACGCAATATCCTTAAGGCTACACGGTACTCTTTTTCAAAAAATTTTTTTGCAGACAGTAATATTAAAATTAACTTATGTATTGTTTTCATACTATATTATTAAACTGATTCTGAAAATAAAAAGTCAATTTAACTAGTCCTTATTTTAAAATTTAAAAAAATTTAAAAATTTTGAAGTTTTTTTAAACCCTTATAAAATACACAATTTTTGAAATTTTTTAATTATTTTGAGTGATTTATATTTCATACATTATTGCAAACAAAAGTTAGTATGGATTTGAAAATCTGTTCCCTTGTTGATTTTTAATAATTATTTTTCTAGCTAAACCTGGAAAAAACAGGAAAATTTTTAAAATATTAACTTTAACATTTTTTAAAAAAATAACTAGGGATCCCAGACCTAAATCCATACTAACTTTTATAGAACACATATATCTCAGTATGTATAAAAAATTTCAAGACTCTATCTTGAACAGAAAAAAAGCCTTAGGGATTAGAAAACACTTACATCTTCAAAAATAAAAGTCTGAGAAAAATGCATTTAAAGTTTTTAAAGGCATAAAACAAAAACTAATAATACTTGCAAAGATCTAAATTTTTAATATATTATTTAACTACTTATATAATATATGAAAACACTACTTTAATTAAATATTATGGCAAATATTTTTATTTATTCAAAATATGTTTTTGCAATATATCGATATAGCATTTTTTACGATGACAGATAATTCAGCTTAAAGTTAACATAATAATTTCACAAAAGTTTTAAAACACAATACACTTATAAAAAATAATAATGATATAAATAAAAGTTTAAAAAAAGTTAAAAACTACCAGGTTTGTACATAGCACCTAATTTTTTCTGAACTTTAAATCGACGCAATTTAGCAAGTTTTATTTTTTTCTGCGCAACTTTAAAATTTGCAGATTTCCTTTTCTTTCTGAAATAGGTTCTCCTACAATGAGTAAAGTACACTAAATGTTCTGATGACAAACTTGTTACAAATTCAATTAGCATCCTGAAATGTTTTTAAGAGTTTTTAATGTTCCAACAATAAATTCAGGTATTGCACTCGACATGGCAATCAACACGACTCCTAGAAGCTGTATTTTCTTTGGAATATTTGTCCCATATCATCGAATGTAATGCTTCATTAGAATTGTGTGTCAAACCTCTGACACATGTGCTTAATAATTTAGTTGGCAAATAGGCAATAGTTGATAAATAGGCAAGATTTTGGGCAAATATTCTTTGTTGATTGTTATTTTTACCCAATCTTTGTGAATACCTGATTTTTTTCCACGTGCTAATGATAACTGGTAAAAACACCAAGAGTCAAAGAGCAAGATTGTGTCCCGGAAACTAATACTCTCAGATCTTTCCCATAATTTCACAGCTGCATTTACTTCCATTGCACTAGATGATCCGACATGTGTTGTACTACAAACATTTTGTTGTCCTTTGTACCAAATACGAAATTCAGCACTTTCTTCTCCAAGCTCAAATTTAGTCTGTTCACATTCTCCACACCGCTTTGACATTACTTCGTAGTCTATCACAAAGCCAGTCAGCAAGTCGATAACATATCCTATTCCGATATTTGACGTTGACGTATGTTCTCTTGTCAACCAGCTTCCATCATATGACATTCCAATACCGACTATATCTTTATCATTCCTTGAGCCCTACGCCTCAATGACATCTTTACGAATATAAAGCAACGGCTGATTTGACCCAACAAGATGTCCAATCAGAACTTTTGGCTTATAATGTCTTTTAAAAGTTTTACTAAACATTATGTTTCAATTCATATGCATGCAGAATTTTTCCAACGATGAGTAGCCAAGTCACAAACTTAACATACCTTGCACTAATCTCATATTTACATCAAATGGAACATTAAAAAATTGATGCTTGCTAACATTTGATATTTGATGTAATATAGCATCAACTAATTGTTATGAACATGTTTCACTCTATGTTTGGTCACAATTAACACATACAACATTCACTTTATATGCAAATCTATTTCTTAGAACCATAGCAAAGTTTTAAAGATACACTATGGCAAATATTGCTTAAAAATATTCCAAACTTATCTGTAAACAAACATTCAGTATCCACTATAATGTAATTTGAAAGATACTTTTATATGTAGCAGAAGTATTTAAGACATTTGTATTCTGAAGTTTTGTAGTTATATCCACTAAAGCAGCTTTTTAGCATTGTCATTATCAGCAGTACTCCATCTCTTAGAAATGTTGATTCTCTTCTCAAGCTGCGAAAGTTTTGTCCATGGCATTTAATCAACAGAAAAAACTTCACTTAAACAATTTAAAATAGCTTTTCAGTTATATAAATTATATGCAGAATAAATATTGGTCTTGAGAAATACCTTTTCTTATCAATTTTGGCTAAGTAACTATAAGCACATCAAGAACTCAAAATATAAACAAACATAAATGATTTTAGTAGTGAAAGTTGAAGTTAATATGTACTTCTCTGCAAGTATCGATATTATTTAAAAAATATCAGTAATTAATTAAATTTAAGAATGGAAAAATGCTTTAAAATGAAACCGAAACTAACCACGCCCCCCTCAGCTGTCAAAAATATTGACTGACAATGTTCAGAAAACTTCAAATATCTTAAAAACTAATTGGTTAATAGATCTAAAATTTGGGGCCAAGATTCCCAAATGTATGGGCTACAGGAAAATGCAAAAAAAAATTTTTCGATAAATTTGTCATTTTTAGGGTACTGTGTAGCCTTAAGTGCAATGAGAATTTTAATTCACCCGAGGTATTTATTTCACTTTATGAAAATCATTTTAATGGAATGGGAATTAGCAAATGGAGTTCAAGTGTAACGAATAAATGTTTTTTTTACCCATTGTTCATTAGATGATTTGTTGTTTATATATTAAAATAGTGAAAATTTGCTTTACTACCATGGGCTACTTGCGTTCTTTTATCAATTATCTAGGAGACTCACCTAATCAAATAAAACCTGATTATTCTAATATCATTTACTAAAGACGTATAATGAAGTTATAGCTACAAACGGATGTACAGGGTGTTTTGAAACTCATGGGAAATGTTTGAAGTGATAAAAAAATTAAATTTGCAAATTTATAAATTTTCTTAACTTTTTCAAAGAAATTATACAATGAAGACATTGATAATGTTGGTTCATAATGTTTCGAGCGTTGTTTCTTGCAAATACGTGCATATAAGCATTGCAAAATCTCTAAAGACTTTTTTCATATTCATCTATGAAGAATATAAATATTTGTATACTAAAAATTGTAATTCACTAAAAATTAAAATTTTATTGTTAGCTACAATGAAACTTAACTTTACAAATAATTTTCAAAAATATTTATATCACAAAAACAAGGAGTCTAAAATGAGATACTTTACTTCAAGATAAGGATCCTTTGATATGTAAGCAAAAATTAATAATTTCCTATTCTTTAAACATACACATTGATTACAAAAAAACATATGTTTATTCCAATTTATATAATGTAACAAGGAAGAATACATTTATTTATATATAGGTATTAAAAAAACAAGAGAACTGTATTAATGATAAATCTTCGTATGATTCTAATGCATTAATAATGATCAATAATATTTTAAGAATAATGTTTTAAGAATCATATACAAATACTTCTTCTAAATAATAAAACTGAGGGTTTATTTATTCTTTAAAAATCAACTGATTGACTATATATGTAGCTACATATGTACTTCTGGAGTTTTTAACAATCTTTATTTTCCAGTTTTTAACATTTTTACGAGGACGCCATTAATATACCATTACTTAACATATTCCATTCTCAAATATCATCAAATTGTAATCTGTCTACATTTCACTAGATAGTCTTATAATACGATTTAGATAATACACTTATAAATTTCAAATCTAAATCACACTTTTTTAAATAAATATGACACATTTCAAGAATAAACCATTTTGCTTCGGATTTAATCATCTGCTTTTGATGTTAATGTAAAATTTAATTTACTTCGTAAACAAATTACTACGTTTATATTTCAAGATGACATATTTTAAGACTTTCGTCATCGAAACCGCATCGTTAAATGAAGTAAAAAATTCTTTGTCCCGTAGCAAACTGCTTACAAACTCAATCGGGAAGATAAACTGCTTTGGGGCATTTCTCGAAAGGAAAGAGTGGACTTCTGAAAACACTTCAGCGTAACATAAGTTTCTTTAAGAATTTATTGAGCAATATATATTAGAAGAAAGGTAAAGTGGAAAGATGTACGTAGCGATTGAATTCCTATCTTAAAATGAGTTTGCATGCAAACTTTGCTTGCATTCACGACAAGCAAACCTCCATCATTAATCGGAACTGCTTAGATAAATATGAATTGTTTCATATCTCATGTGTAATTGCTTATTGATAGTAGTCTCTAAACCATAATATGGAAGAACCTTTGCCTTTGGATTAAATTCTTTTTGATTCAAAAGGACCTGGTGATAAGGTTATGATATTCATCTTTCCTTTTGCTCTCAAAATGTTGTTGAAGTTTAATAGAATGGAATATTTTTAAAATTTTATCTAAAACTATAACAATATGCAAAATGTATTAGCTAAAACAGAAAACCAATAAAGAAGAAAGTGAGGGATTTTATTTCTTGAAAGCCTTAAAATAATAATTGGTCTAACATTTATAATAATTGTCTTAGAACTTAAAATTAAAAGAAAAAGTTTGTTATACGTATAATTGCGAAATGTATCATCAGACAGTTATTTTTAATGAAGTGGATTACTCTTCTGCAATATGTGATTTTACGTACGATATATGGTCATATATTTGATGTACCTGGGAATTTCAAAATTTATTTTTGAAAGATTGAATCAGAAAAATAATATTGGGTTGGAGGGAAAGTTCTGTCGTATTTTAAAGAAAATATTTGAGTTCCTTTATAAAAATATGTGTTTAATATTAATCAATTATATATGCTCCGTTATTTGTTACAACCTGTTGTCATCTTTCAGGTAACCTGTGAATTCCTGTTTTGTAGAAGTTCTCGTCCTTGGAGTTAAAATAGTCAGTAACTGCCTTAGAAACACTTTCAAAAGACTTGAATTTTTTTTCCCGTTAGATATTTTTGCAGAGATCCGAACAGGTAATAATCCGATGGTACAATGTCAGGTGAATACGGTGGGTGACTAAGGATTTCCCATCCTAACGCCTTCAGTTTTTGTTGTATCACCATTGCAGTATGCGGTCGAGCATTATCGTGGTGGAACACTATTCCTTTTCTGGACACTAATGCTGGCCTTTTTTCTTTGATATCTGCATTCAATTTATCCAGCTGATTGCAGTGCACATCCGCTTTAATGGTTTTTCCCTGTTTCAGCAACTCGTAGCACACTGGACCTTTCCTGTCCCACCACAAACAAAGCAATACTTTTCGTTGACGGATACTTTTTTTGGAACTGTTGCTGATGATGTTCCTGGTTTGCAGTAAGATTTTTTTTCTTAATATTATCGTAAAGAATCCACTTTTCATCTTCAGTAACCAACTTGTCCAAAACGGCTCCACATTGTGTCTAATCAGATGTGATGAACACATTCTTACACGATCAGATAAATTCTTTTCCTTTAATTCATGTGGAACCCAAACACTTTGCTTTAACACAAACCAAAGAGATCTAATGTGATTTCCAACAGTTGTATGATGAATCCAAACTATTCTGCAATTTCTCAACTTGTTAAAAGTGGATTTTTTTCCAACAGGGATTGCAAAACATCATTATCAATCTTGGATGGTCGTCCAGATCGATCACTTTCTTGGAGGCTCAGATCCCCGGAACGAAATTTGCAAAACCATTTTTGACAAGTACGAACATTTACAATATCTTTTCCAAATACCACACATGAATTTTTACATGCAACCGATGCGTTGCTTCCTTTTTAGAATTCATACAAAATGCAGTGTCGTAAATGCACTTTATCTACTGACATGTTTTTCACTTTAAATATCACAAGTAAGTGATGAACTATAAAAAAGGACTCCTTTTATATTATACAGCAGCTAAAAGAATAAAAAAAAATCCTAATGACTCACTAGCCAGATGTTTTTTTTTATTTACAAGGAAAATAACCTGCCTGTTTAAAATACGACAGAACTTTCCCTCCAACCCAAAATATTGTAATACGTTTTCAGCTATTATTTCATGTGTATCGTACATGTACTATAATCATGCTCTTAATAAAAAAACATTTGAAAATTTAGATGATATAGCATAATAGTAGGTTTAAATTAATAGTGTTCTAAAGATATCTGAGAACATTTGATAAGCAATTCTCTAATTTTGAAGATAAAATTTAATGTTATATCTTTTAGTTCAAAATAAGACTAGGACACTTTAGATTTAAGTAAATAAAGTATTGTTAGTGAAAAAATACACATTAATTTACATTCACTTTTAGAGAATATACAATGCTTATTTATGAGATATTCAGAAAATGTCATCAAATGCTTAGGATTATTTTAATAGTATTATTTTCGAACCATATATATCGAAATTATGAAAAAGTCAAGGATATAAAAATATAATTTCAAATTATTATGAAATAATTTTTCAGATTATGTATTTTTAATCTTAAAACAACACATTTTGATTGTTTTGCTATTTATGATTATGTATTAAAATAAAAGTATTTTTTATAAATATAAAAATAATTTTTTTTATATAAACGGCAAAATTATCGATGAATAATTTTTTGCTATAAAATCCTTAAAAAGCTTATTATATTTGTCATATGTTATGAAGATTCACAGGAAATCAAAATCAGAAAATTCTGGAACGATTTATCAAGTCTTCTATTTATACACACAATTCTCCTTCTTTTAAATATATTCCACTTTTAACATATTTTCCTTCACCTCAGATAATTTAAAGTATACTTTGTTATTTTATATATTTGACTAAATTATTATACTATTTTGAAGGTTATAGCAATAGGTTTCCCAATTTTTTTTGAAAACAAAAATTTAATTTTACATGAAATAATTATTTTTTTATTTATTCAACTACTATACTATTATACAATACTATTATACAACTACTATTCTATTCTTAAACTACTATAAGATTTTGAAGGATATCTTCATGACAAGAGCTTTGCCAATTTGTTTTGAAAAAAATATATAATTTTACATGAAATAATTATTTTTTTTATTCATTCAAATAATTTATAAATTTAGACTAAAATATAATGAAACCAAGCATAGTATGCTTCCTGTTACATTTAGTTTTTAAACGAATGATAAGTGTTTCATTAACTATAAGTATAACTCATTTTAAAAACCTTCCTTTGGATTGTGTAAAGGAAGTTTAAAACTATTGAAGCAATTTCGAAATTAAACAATGAGATAACAGTCCGAAGGATGTTTTATTGAACCTCCAATAGAATTTAAAAAAATAATATTACAGAACAAGATCAATTTGTTTCCAAAAGTTATGTACAAACATGGTTACTTTCAAACATAATCTCTGTTGGGAACGAGATTAAATGTAAAGTTTAACTGCCCTTTCTTGGCAACTGTAGTAATGAAAGAAAAACCTCTGTCAATAAAGATCAATTCAGTCTAATTTAATACTTGCAAAACTGTAATATCTGGTGCCGAAGGTATTGTCAAACAATGTCTGCGAAAGGTCCTCGGACGAGCCCTTCTAGACGAGGAAAGTCTGTCCGCTGTCCTCATTGGAATAGAAGCCGCTCTGAATAGTCGACCATTAATATACGAAGAGGAAAGTGATGGCAACTCTGCAGCTTTAACACCAGCTCATTTCTTGACGGGACGAAAACTAACAGCCATTCCATCCAGACTAGAAAACACAAGGCTTAATAAAATCTACAAGCAGCAGCAGGACTTACTCGACTGTTTATGGAAAAAATGGTCGAAAGAATATTTTCTTCAACTACGATCCTTCCATCAAGTTCGAAACAAGGACAGTGCCTTTAACATCCGAGTTGGAGATATTGTGCTTCTGCAAGAAGACGTCCGACCACGCCACATGTGGAAGAAAGCTAGAGTGATGAACCTACATCAGGGACGCGACGGGAAGATAAGATCCTTCGAGCTGAGAGTTAATGGAAGAAATGTATCCCGCCCTGTACAACTGGTCATCCCTCTCGAGATTGACCAGGGTGGGGAGGATGTTGGGAACGAGATTAAATATAAAGTTTAACTGCCCTTTCTTGGCAACTGTAGTAATGAAAGAAAAACCTCTGTAAATAAAGATCAATTCAGTCTAATTTAATACTTGCAAAACTGTAATAATCTCCAAGAAGATTCGAGCATTTGTTATATTATTGAACCAGTCTGTTTCAAAGCTCCTCTATGATCTGGAAACTTAGGCCTCCTAACCAGTTCTTCAATTTAAGGAAGAAATGAAAATCACTCGGCGCTGTCAATCGGTGTCATAATTTGGATGATCGAACACATCCTGCAATACTATAAGAGCGTGCATTATTCTATGTGGGGACAACTCCAAAAGTTTGATTTCCTCTCTTTTTGTATTAAATGGCTCTTAGTAGTTGCTATAAAGCCTGACAATAAACAGCAGCATTGACTGTTGCCTCTGCTTCCAAAAACTTAACAAGCAAGATACCTCTTTGATCCCATAGCCATAGTCTTACTGCTGCTGAAGGTTTGTTTGAACAGTGCATTATTGTTCCACTTCATCGTGAATGTCGGAGAGACCGTCTTTAAATTTTCTACGCCATTCAAGCACAACAACCATCACTCATAAAGATTTCACCGTCTAATAGGCTCATTTTTCATTTAATTTCTGAGGTATTATTCCCTTCTGCTCGAAGAAGGTGAACAACACTAAGCAACTCGCACTTGACGAGAGCATCAGTTGTACCATCTATGTGTACGGGCGTACAGTTCAGCTAAAAATGGAAAAATGACATCGCTTTTAGCAGATGTTATACTTATAGCGATGCGCACAATCACCCAATATGTATTTCTACCTTTTATATCACTGGTCTGGAGTTTTAATTAGCAGCTCTATCGGAGCTAAGAAAACTAAACGACCGTTGCATTTTAATATATGTTATATATTATTTTGAAATGTCATCTAAATTAATAAGAAAAATTTCACAACTAAATTTATACTCTGAACAATAACGGACTTAGAAAAGAGAGAAGAAATGTTCGATATGATAAAATTTCATTTTTTTTTCATGGACATTTCCCAGATATAAACAATCATATCAAGCAACACAAAGTGTGAATACTTTGAATAGTAAGATTTTCTATCTGTAAAAAAAATAATTTAACTAACAATTTATATAAGAGAATTCATATTATTGCACACAATAATAATTAAAATATGGACCATAATAAGGCGCAATAAATAATGAAATTATCGTTGTAATGTAAGATATACTAGTGAACACGTAAATACGATTGAATATCATACATGAACCTAAAAGAAAAAAAAATACTTCCTGTACAACTCCTCCCCCCTCATTTTATATTAAAATGAAAGAAAATTTTAAGAACTTCTATTCAATGCAAATTTATATAAAACCGGTAGAGTCATGTTCTTTTAAAACTCGAAGTAAATGACAAAATATAAGTATTCGTATGTTATTGCGTTTGAGAATTTTATTATATATACATATATATATTATATATACCCTAGGTAACATCTTCTCGAAATATAAATTTTATAAATACTTAATATTCCCTTTCGTGCACAAGATATAACTTTTTACACAAGAAAAATTCGAAAATCAGTTTAAAAATACTAATTTTACAGTGATTAAATTTTGAAATGAAAATCTAATGTAATCTTTGAAGATAATTGCTTGGAGGTAATAAATATTTGATTTAGAAATAGATTCTTAGCAATAATATTTACTTCAAAATTCATCTCATGAAAAGGAAATAAGAAAATTCGTCACATTCTTTAAGTCGTAATTAATTAAAATTAATTTAGAAGTAACTATTTAATATCCATTTGTTAAAGGAGCGAGATAAAATATTTTTCTTCCTCGTCTTACATTGCAATTAGATGTTTATTTTAGCGCTGAATGTGTATTTTAAGACATTTTGTTCTTGAATAAGTATGAAATAAAGAGCCTAGTGGTAATTTTTATCAATTATTAGAATTGAAGATACTAAATAATATATACATGAGACCTATGTGCGTAAAATTTATAATAGGTTGACATATTTCAGAAATATTTCAATGTATGAAAATACATTAAAACTAAATTTATTTTTTCTTGAGAAACAATAAACAATACATAAAGTGATCTAATAATACATTTTACAAAGACTAGGGATCTCTGACAGATTTGGGATAATTAATAAAACTAATTGCAAATACAAATCTCCTCCATTATCTTCTAAATATTTTTGTATTATTATTTTCTATATCGAAGCACAAAGTAGCACTCTTTTTTAAAACAAAAGTACCATTTCCAATTCATGTTAATTAATTAATTTTATCAGATGTTTTGCCTTCGTTTTCATCTGTAAATTGATTTCTTTGTCTTTTTACTAAGGCTCTCTGAGAATTCTGAAAATTATTTTTTTCCCTATATTTCAAGTTTCAGTAGTTTAAAATTAATTTAGCAAGATTAAGTAATTCGAATTAACGTTATTTTGTTCTTTTTGTTAGTAATTTTAGTGATAATTATTACTGAGCGTTAAAATAAAGAGACCTTGAAATGTAATAATATTCTAAAACTTGTTAATTAATATTACGAAAAATGTAATTCTCTCAAAGTGATATTGCTGAAAAATTTGGAATATCACGATTAATATTAAATATTTGACAATGTTATGTTAATGTTTATAATAAGCAAATGTGGTTTCTGTCTATAAACACGTTCAAATCAATTAATAAAGAAATGAAATGACTTTAGTAATGGAATCACGTCACATGGGCACTCAAATATCTAATGAAATAAATCGAACGAACCATTTAAAAACAAGCATTGCATTTTTAAACTTGTCAAAAAAGATGAACTTATAAATTCTTATTTAAATTTGTATATATGATCTTTCATTAAAGGATGGCATATCACATAACAATCACCCTTATAAAATCCACTTATATCCACAAAAACAGAAAAATACGTATACATCTGTCTGAGAGGATATCGTGCACTATAAACAACTTTTTAAATAAGATATTGAAATCAAAAAGGTTTTGTTCATCATATTTAAATACAAATAAAATATGCATTTCATGGTAAAAAAAGATTTATTATCCAACCTAAAGTTATTAGCTAACGAAGGGCGTATTGTCGTAGTTGCATCATTTTTGGTGTACCAGATCAGTTTTATTTTCTTGTCGTTTGCTTCAATTTGAATTACATTTAGCATAAATAAAAACGATTTAATATTTACCATTTGATTTAATTTTAATTATATGTAGCCGATATAATATTCAATTTAATAAATTACCGTTTGATTTTATTTTAAAAACATGTGGCTAATTTAATATTCAATTTAATAATTTATCGTTTTCTTTATTTTTATTTACATATAGCTTAAATATATTCTATTTAATAATTTATCGTTTGCTTTATTTTTATTTACATATAGCTTAAATATATTCAATTTAATAATTTATCGTTTCATAAACTTTAATATAGTAAAAGTATAATATTGTCCTTTTTCGAAATCTCATATCTTACTTTAATGTATTTAATTGAGTAATTTAATAATAATTATAAAAAAGCGAACCTTAGATGGCTAAAATTGTTCTTTACAAAAATTTACAAAGAACGTTTTTCATTTTTAAAACTTAAATTTTTCAAAATATTTCGCGATCAAAAACACATTATTTTGAAGTTCCCTACCACTCCTACAAATTTTAATATTTTTAAATAATTTTCTTAATTTTTAATGAATTCTGTGCATGAATTTAGTTGTACAAGTATTATCTGTAATTTCAATTTTTTTCCCTAGGATACACAATAGGTATCAGAGAAAAAAGAGACTCTACGAGGTGGTTAAAAATGTACCTGTATTGGAATTGGGAAATGGGGTATTAAGGATGGGAAATGGGGTATTAAGGATGGGAAATGGAAATGTCATTACACCCTGTAGTCTTGTCCAGTGATGATTTTTTTTTCCTGTGCGTTAGACGTTCTCCGCGTACAGTGGAACAAATTTACCAAAGACAACACATTATTTTGATTGTTGCTTGATTTTTGGTGTATAATCATAAATCTAGCTTTAATCGAAAGTGACAATTCGAAGCCAAATGAAAACTATAACACAATATGACAGCAAATAAATGTTTATTTGTCAGCAAATTACTAACAAGTCGAAACTAATAGGCGAATCAATGTCACATTAGTTTTGACAAAGTTTGACTGGTAACAGTATACAATAATAATACAATTTGACGAAGAAACGCCATTTATCGTTAGAAATAGATACTTATAAAACTACCTGTCACATATATCTAATTTTGTGCAATTTGTTAAAAAATAACTATTTATTCGATGTATGTAATAAATTAAATATACTATTCAAAAAAACCTGAAAAAGAGTTCCAAACTTTATTACTGCTTACAAAAAAGTATTTTAAATCCATATCCGTGATGAAAAAAAAAAAGCTAAGACAAAGGGACTTAAAGATTTGAAGGTCATTATCATAATTAGGCACATTGTGAAAGAAAAATGACTTTCTAAATAATGCAGTTAGATCCATCACATTTTGTACATAGAAATACTTTCAATTAAAAAACAGAAAAAAAGTTATTTAAATATATTTGGTTTTTTTTTTAGGATGATGGGCCCTTTAAAACAGAAAGGGGAAAAAAATGAGTAAAGAATTTTTTAGTGATGAAAATAAAAATAAATTTAATGAAATTAAAGAAATAAATTTACTAATCATATTCCCCATGCTTTGTTTTATACTGATTTACCAAGCTAAATATTTAAGTGGACTATTTTTTGGAAAGTGAACCAGAATTCTAGAAACACACTTTTAGAGAAAAATGTATATATAGATACTTTACAGTGGCATATCATTTTTGTTCACAACTGTAAAATTCTATTTATGAACATTTTATTAATGGAATTCTCATAAATGATGCATATAAGTAATCAGTGAGGTGTCCTCTATTTTATAACTAAATTAAAAAAAATAATAATATAGAAATCGAAGCACTAGACTGTCGCAGGTACCTAAAGGGAAATTTTACTTCACGTAGAGCAGACTTTCATTATTCCATTTTTCCTGTTTATGGTATTATCAGGACTCGAACTTCTGAACTCGACTTTTGAGTCCATAATGTAACAATAATGTTAATGCGTTCACAATGTATGTTTTCATTGGTCGTCGTGTTCATATAAGATTGAGAATTTTCAATTAAATAAAATAAATAAGATTTTTTACGTATAGTATGAACCACTTAAAAAAATTAATAAAATGTTATTTATAACATTTGTAAAAATTTTACTACCTTTATGAATTACTTTACTGTTGTACTCTTAAAACATTTCATTTGATTTCAGATGTCTATAAAAACTGAGTGAACCAAGTGAGCTAACAGTTTCCTTTAATTAAAAAAAAAAAAAAAAAAAACTAAATGTCGCGCATTTCGTCTTAAAAACATCAGTTCAAACATACCAAAAGTAACCTATGTGGTGGTGAATTTTTGAAGCATATTGTATCAAAAAATAACTTCCGGGTATCATTAAAAGTGGAATAAAAGAACCGTATTAGAACATTTACTGCTTTGAAATAAACACTCGAAAGCCATTTTTCCGGATGAACAAATTAAAGTTAACCGAATTCAGTAAGAATGTACAAGAAGCAATAGATTTTTATGAGTTCTTATATACTATGTATAAAATTTTTAATTCTTTTTCTGATTTCAAAGTATTTATTGCTAAACCGTCAGTTATTTTGCCTTTAATTTTTGTAATAAAAGCACAGCATTGGTTAGATATTTTAGAGTTTAATGCGTTTTGGTATAGTAAAGTGTATTTATATTCACAACGCCATATTGAGAAAAATAAAGATTTTAACGCTATCATAGGAACAAATCACGTGCATACATATTGTGATGCAAACGTCAACAGAATTTGAATTAAAAGTTAAAGAAGTTGCCATTTACAGTTCATAAACCTTTTGTTACAGTTAACACACGAGATGAAAATAAATGTATCGGAAGGAGGTTATCGTCACATTATAATAGTTAAGAAACCAAATCTCACACTACATGATTTTTTTATTGAGAACACAGACAAATCCCCAGAAGAACAAAGTATCGCACGGGGCTTATACGAGTAATTATGAAAAGACGTTACAAAAGGAAAGTAACGAAAGGATAAATTTAAAGGAAAATGGATCACGATTATTTACAAAGAATTTACAATGAATTTACAAAAATATCCAAATGCTTTTCTTTTAGATACAAGCTGGTGAAGATCAGGAGGTCTACTGATGTTGATTCTTTTTAGTGCAAATTTTAGGGTCTTTCTTTCACTGACGAATTTTGAAGAATAGTAGAATCCATGTCCAACATTTTCCTCACCACCAAAGCTACAATTACAGGTAACTCTGTATCCAAATTGAATCTGCTAAAGTAATTATTAAAGTTTCCATGACCTGTGAGTAATTGAGTCATTTTGAAGTTGGTGAAAGAAAGATGGCAAGACAATCTCAATTTAATGGAAGGAAAAATTTATTTGTTAAAGTCCCATTGCTTGAGATGATGTATTATTGGTTCCAAGATTCTACTATACATTCTGTCATGACCTTCGTATAGAAGGATTTAGTAATATTTACAGAAAGGTCAATTTCGCGCTTGGTGACAGTATTTGCTAGACCACGCTGTGTCCACGAGCAAATGAAAAGGAAACTGAGACGTTTTTATCTTTTAGATTTTTGAGTTGACTTTCGATCTCTAATATTATGTTATTTTAGGAAGAAATACATTTTAATATCTCCAATGATGAAAGGGATTTGGTAGAAATAAGAAAATCTGATTCACTCCGTTTTCTTCAGCAATCCATTTAATGGCAAATTTTATATATTCAAGTCCAGCTACAAACACCGTGCATTCACCTCGGACACTATATCGAAAGTACTCTGGTCCGATGCCTATTTTGAAAACCACAAGTACAAAGTCAACTCTGATATCAATTTTACTGCCATCAGTACAGCAAATAATAGGAGAATCATCTGTTACATTGTTGCAAAATTGGATAATATCGATACCTTTTCTCTCTGAGGAATGAGATAGAACAGTTGAAGGTAAAACTCAAACATAATTAGAGATGGAAGAAGCAGAGAATTTTCCTCTCAATTTAATATTATGATAAATGGCATCGTCAATTGGAGGGGAACCAGAAATTGCATAAAGACTCATAACATATTCTACGATATCTACATATGACCCAGAAAAATGCTACAAACCAAACTACATCTACACTATATGTTTGACCAAGAATGTTTAGAGTTGTAGATGATCTCTTAGAAGAAATGTAAAATTGGATTTCATCAAGATTTTGAATAGTGTGATGAAAAATATAAGTTCTAGTAAATAAATACTACGATACGCATACGAATGCACTTACATAAATGAAGCTGCTAAGAGAGACTTCCAGGTATTATGAAAAAACTTAATATAACATAACTGTAGTGCATAAGAACACGTACGTTCACTTTTTTTGTCATAACTAGAAAAAATTTCTAATTAATATTTAATATGCTATATAATAATAATAATTCAAAAATAATAGATAATTTGTACGCAAATTGCATTCATAAATATGCTCTAATTAGAATATGTGATAACTATTTATCTGGACTAAAAATAACAATAAATTACTTCTGGCTATCCGAAAATAAACATTGTAAAAGTCAAGAGATATCAAAGTCAAATATTTTAGAGAGATAAAACACAGCACCAAGATAAATTAATTGAAAATACAGCTTTCCATGATGCGTGTAACATTGAATATTGCCAAGAAGAATACTGTATGTGTGACACTTTGGCTGGCAATAACCAAAGCTAAAAGCCTCGGGAATAAATGAAAGAGACTTCGGTTGCTTTGTTGAGACGTGATACCCCGTGCTGCCTCCAGACGTAGTAAAAGTTGATCTGGTGTAGCAAAAGGTGGTATATGCAAGATCAGGATCCAATCGTTGGTCAGACGTGTTCGATAGGCGATAGATCGGAAGAAGAGGCAAGCCAAGACAGTGATGCAATCTGATAAGCGAAGAAATCTTAAACTTTGCGTGTTAGGTATGATCACTCATTGTCTTTTGGAATGTGACCACCAGCAAGCTAAGGGTGGACCTTTGGCCATAAATCTTTAGAGGTATAACGTTCACTGGTTATTGTATCAGCAATGGGGGTATTTTGGGAATAAAATCAAATACCACTCTAAACTATAATACCAAGTGAAGGACTAGTATAGGGATATATAAGGCCACAGTTAAGCAACCTCTCTTTGTGACTTCTACAAACACCAACTCGTCTATCGAGATATTGCAAGCAAAAACGTGATTTGTCTGTAAAGACAATGTTGGGCCTTTTGGTTATTCATGTTCGTTATTAAACACACCATTGCAAATACAAACACCTTTAGATTTGAAGCAAAGTAAATTGCAGAAATGGACGGCTCACTAAAATTACATTATGCTTGCCTAGTACGCATCTTCAACAGTTATAATGCAACATACTATATTTTCTGTGATATGGTTCTAAGTGTAGCAGAGTTATCTATCATTGCCATGTTCAAAAATATTCCTATCATCAAGCGTAATGGAGCCGACGAGGCTGGTGTAATCGATGCAATCGGTCCGCTGTTCACTCTTGTATGCATCAATTGCAGAGCCACATTACTGTTGCTAAGTTATCTATGAAATTGATATAGATTTTTTGGAAGAATAATCTGTATTATCTTTAAGCAACAACTGATCCTCAATTGAATTTAGGAATGTGATGGAATGACGCTCATATTATTTTTCGATTCTTATTAAAGCTGCTCACATAAAACAATCACATGAAAAGGTGAAAAATTTATGAACGGAATTTTGAGTTTCTTTCTAGAATGCGATCTCGCTGCACTGTAGGCAACCTTGACATACAATGACGATGAAGAATTAAGAATTTGCATAGCCAATCGCGATATTCGCACAGAGGAAATTTTCATGCAAATTCGATTTTTCCTTCATAGTATTGTAATTTGAATGTCTAACTGTGAATACGAAATATTTCTAATAACATATACAATTAAAAAACATTATTTCATATAAGTAGAGGAAACTCAAGATATAATTTCTTATCTCTGAAAATAGAGGTAATAAGTTTTTTTTCCTTACAGAACCATATTATACTGAAACTTTGCATTGGATTATTATATTTTAATAGACTCCTAGTTAACAGCATGATCTTTAATTTTAATAATTCTTATTTCTGTATTAAAACCGTTATAAATAACTGTCACTTTATGTTTCATAAATTATATTTTGGCAACACAATATCCCCCTTCAAATCTCAATTATATGGTGAAGATAATGGGATAGACAATATAATTTTATAGATACCTTCATTTCAATAATGTTATATTGATTTCTATGAAAATGTTAAAGCTAGAGACTAAGTAAAGTTAGAAATTACAGTAATTATATTGTATTGCATTACAAATATATGCAAACTCTAATTTTTGTCAAAGGAGCACATGATTACATTGTTTGACACTTGTTAAATGTTCTAAATAAAGAAAAATATCAAAAGAGTAGAGCTTAAAATAAGAGTCAGAATAAATTATAAAGAGTTAATGAATTATAAAATGTACTATTTAATTATTAATCTTTATTTCCTATACTTGTGGATTAGCAAGTCAGAATAATTCAAAACATATTTGCAATTCAGTAGCAAGAATATCATTCCATTTCCCAAAACCACTTTACACTCATGTAGCCCTTAACATCCGTGAGAGTAGTTGCCAACGCATTTAATTAAGTAATCGCTGCATGTACAGCTTTACTCTGACTTGTAAGCTGAAAGAAAAATAAAAATGTTAGGTTTTAATTTCAATTCCCTCTTTTGAGTAAGTGTTCAAGCAGCGTATGCAAATGACATAATTTGATTTTAATTTTTGCAAGAAATAAATTTACTAAGCAACAATCCTGACTTTTTGAAAATGGTAAGAAGGTTCATTTTCTTGAAGTGGTGCATATTTTCTTACGCTTGGCTATTTGAATATTGATGACACATTTAAATTTTTATTCTTACCTTGCACTTTAAATTAATATCTATGTAACAGATTTCAGAATGCTATAATATGGTAAAATTAATTAAAATTTTCAATAAAAATAAATAGAAAAATTTATTACACAGTAATAATTCATTCATTAAAAATTATTCAAAATAATTATATTTTGACTAAGTTTCAACATAAATATTTGTATAAATTTTAATTTAATGATATTTTAAGTACTGGTAAAACGTAAATTAGTATATGATAGTATAAAAATCATATGATTAATTTAGTTATTTTTCAAGAAGTATTTTATTTCAAGTAAAGCACTGAAAATAGTGCATATGATTATTATAAAAATGTAATTTAAATTCAGTCATTATTTATTTTTTCATTAAAAGAGATAATTATCGAATAAGCTTATAATTTTAAAATTCTTTTTTCATTCATACATTTTAGAAAAACACATAATCTAACTTACATTTTTACCTTCATACCAATAAAATTATTAAGATATATAAAATAGAAAATATTGAAATTTGTATGAATTTAAATTTATTGCTGAAGTAGATTTAATACATTCACGTTGGAACATATCATCGGTAACTCGTAATTAAATGTTTCATCTGGTTGTGCGTGTACAACCAACAATTTAGTTAGTTTATTAACTAGAAAAATGTCCATGTCATTGATAATCAAAATAACTTAAAATTAGCGTATATTAATTGAAAAATAATTATTTATTTTGTTTCAATTCATTGTTATAACTTATGGTATACATACTTTATTATTCAACTCATTAGCCATCTTGAAAAGTCTAATTAAATATTCAATAAGTTCAAAACTGTTACTGATGATGCATCACAGAAAGATAACCCTCTGTTTCTGTTTTAGCTATATATGTTATATATATGTATGTATATATAGAGAGTATATATGTATATATATATGTGTGTACAGATATATCAACATAGAATGTGTAAGATCGCTCTCTCTTTCTTTAGTCCCTTTTAACTCAGTTCACCCTATTTTATATTCTGATATTAAAATCTGAACTTACGAAATCACTCAGTTCGATTCACACAATTTTTGTTTACAACATTGTTGACTCTTACTACTCTATTAGAAATGGCTTATTTCCAAAAGGTTGATTATGAAAAATCAATCCAATTAACAAATATTTGTCAGAGCTTGTCGTTTATTTTTATCTCACTTTTCTTTCCTTAGAGTTTTATTTCCTTGAAAATCACAATCAATTCTATACACTTCCTATATCCATTTAATTCACTTATTTATGTTTCATTTGGTTAGGAAGGAGTTGTAATTGTATACAATTCTAATTATAAACAAACCCCAAGAATAGTGATGAGAAAACCGTGAATAGGCCTTCCAATTTATACATACAAAATTATATAACAACTTCGACAGTATAAACATGACAATTCGCAACTATATACAAAAATATTTAGTTCTATGAGACCTTATAAAGCATTTGAAATGTAATAATGGCAGACTGTCAAAACCAATGCAACGCGTCTTTATTTTTTTAGTATTATTTGCAACGTAATCTCTATATTTTCATATATAAGGGTTTATAGCAATTCTTGTAACGTTTTTTTTTTGACTATTTTTGCTTATCCTTCACAGGAATGAAGAGAAAAAGATTTTTTTTTCTGAAGGTATTTGCTAAACATCTTTACAAATACATTTACTTTTCATTTAATGTATCAAATATGTGAAAACGATGAAAAAAAACATGACTAATTTTACAGAAATTCGAAAGCAACTATTTTGAGTTATGCAAGCTATAGTATTTTCGTTTCACTAATAATTTTTTCCGATTATACTTACAAAATATACCAAACTACATGACAGCAATAATGCAAGAAAAGGAAGCATAACAATGGTTATTGTGACAATAAAATTTCATTCTTTTCCCTTTTAGCTCGGCAAGAGTTACCACGATAAAGGGAAGACCTCTTTAAATACTTGTCTATGCGAAGGAAATCCGAATTTAGACGGCGATGTTGAACGTGTTAAATATGGAAAAAGAAGTTGTATATTTAACATGTATTTGTAAATTAATTATATGTAATTATTTTATGTGTTAATTTGGTTTGCTTATGTGTTAAGTTTAATGTGTTTTATGTACCAATTTCTAAGCAATCCTTTATTTATAAATCTTACATACTCATGTATTATAATTTAATTTTTCACTTTAGTTTAGCATCCCTCGGTATGGCAAATAACTCTTAGAGAAAACCCTTTTGGAAGAGAAACACGAATTCCAGTTCCGGTATGAACGAGTTAAAAATAGTAGTTATGTATTAGAAATCTCTGCAAAAACGTCTTAAAATGGTACGTTTTCATGAACAACTCATTTAATTAAAAATTGCTATGGATTTCAATTTTTGTTAATTATTATTATACATCATCTGTTCTGAATAGGAAACTTGAAATGAAAGTAAGAAGTGCACTATTTTATTACATTTAAATTTAAATAATTATTCATTTAAGGATAGAAAATGTTTAACAAAAAATGAATTACTTCCAATACTAAACTAGCAATATGAAAATATTCGTGTTATGAATAGTGAATGTTATTCAAACCTTGAAATAATACCTTATAGCAAGAAAATGAAGCATTTAATTTTAATTTATAAAAAGAAATGAATTCTCTATTAATTTTTATCTCATATTTTTCTTAACTTGAGATTTCAAAATTTTTCAAATCCTGTTCGAAATTTCAGATTGGATTGTTTTAAATTTGTTCATTTTCTTAATTTTTACTTACAGAAAAAAATATAAGTTACTGGCTTACTTCAAACCTTTTTAAGTAAGTAAGTTTTGTTTATTTATCTTATATTCTTAAGCATTTCAACATAATTTACAAAAACATCGAAAACGATTAACAAAATGGATTCAAAAAAGAATTCATCATTCCGAAACATCCTCCAATTTTAACCTAGTTCTATTTCGACGATTTAAGTCTTCAAACGCTTGGCCACAATATTTCTTAAAAATAAAATCAATAGAATATGTTTGGGGTGCTCGAAATTGGAAAGATACTGGTTGCTTATCACTCAGAATTATTCAGCTTCTGATAAGAATGGAGAAATCAGAAAGAATACTATATTCAGTTCTGGATTATGTCACTGATTCTATCCTAGAGAATTGTTCGGCATTAAATATATTAAGAATAGAAGTGCGTTGTTTTATATTCGAAAGAATTTCCTTTTATATCCGAAATAATAAAACATAAATCCAAATTTTTGACATTTTTTGACTTAACTATAATTACCCTTTTCTTAAAATTACATTAAATCAAAAATGTTTTGTAGTAAAATGTTTTGAAGAAAAGGAATTTTTAAGAAAAAGTTTCTACAATATCCCTTAACACATATAAAAATTTATATACTTCATTGAATAAGTAGAACAATTTTATATAAATTTTGGATAAATATTTTCCTTGTCATTTGAAAAGAAAAACTTCTTTTTTACTTTATTTATAATTTTAGGTAATTTTTTTTTTACTTTTTAATACGCTTCACAAAACATTCTCTACTTTACTCATAAAAAGTGGCTCCAGGTCAGACATCTTTTGCTAAAAAGGAATATGTTTCATAACAAAACTTTTTATGTATTATCATACATGTTTGCACACAGCAGACACTCGTTATTCTCTTTTACCAAAATTTAGGAGTATGATGAGAATAATCTTTCAAAATGGTAAAAGCAATTAGTTTTACTCTTCCAAAGTTCTCTTCGTATTATTACCAAGGCATGCAGGAAATAAAAATAAGTAAAATAAAACAGCGATAGAACTTTGCAAATTATTGTCTTCTAAAAATGTGGAGACAAATTAAACAAATATAGTGTTTCAGTGTTATTCTGTTATTTTACACATGTTTTCTTTATTTAGCAGTTTCTGCATCAGTCATCCTTCTTTCATTTATAATTATTTCTTAATTTTCCAAAAAATGAAATTAAAAAAAAAAAAAAACTTTTTTTATTTTTACTTTTGATGACAAAAGTCTTGTATGCAAAGGTATTTTGATAAGTTTCATTTTGTTCCTTTTAATAATTCTTAATTCAAAACCATTTTTATTTCAAAGAAAATATTAAAGATTTTTGAAAGAAATGCTCGTAGGAGAAAACTTATTACATAAATTAACTTTTTATTGCAGTACAACAAAAAATACCATATATTCTAGGTTTACAATTTTTTGTTTGTATTTTTATGTGGAATGGTTTATATCTTCATTGGTACATCAACGATTTCTTACATATAGTTTCCTTTTTAATTACTGAGATTATTTCCTAACTTGTTTTTGTTTAGCGTATTGTGGTTTAATTACACATAAATTGCAAATTATATATATCAAAATTTATAGAAATAAAGTATTTTTATAGTTTATTTTTAAATATATACTTTACAGTGCAAGTTTAATGCATGCCTTATTTGATTAGTGATTCAATTTTGATACTGTTTAAAGGAAGAGTAAAAATTATTATTAAATTGTAATTGAAAGTCAATTAAATAATTAAAGAAAGTTAATATTTTTTTTCTACATTTCAGAAGACAATTTTTACGAATTTAATTAGGATATCAATGTTTACAAGGGGTATATTATAAAAAGGGAAGTAAGCAAGTTTAATGCAGAAACTCTTATCAAAAATTGATAAGGCTTCGAATGTTTGTTCTAAAACAAGGTATAAGTATATTACTCCTTATTTACAGAGAAAGTAGTAGGCATTTCAAATAGAGTTTTATAAAAAAAAATAAAAGCATTTTTCTTTGATTGGAAATTTTTATTATATAAAACTTATGAAAAACTATTTTAAATTTCTGAAATCCAAATACAACATTATTTTTGGTTCAATAGCTTTAATTTAAAGTTATGTACATATGTGTAAGTGTATCTTCTTTCCAATGGAATTCTTTGTCTTTGGTAAAACAATAAGTCTAATTGTACGTAATACGTACTCATTTTCTTATAATTTTTATAAAAAAACATCAACAATACAGTTAAATGTATAGAAAGTAAACTAATTTTTAATTCAACTGGGCCGTTTCATTTTTTGTACATTATTTCATATAAGAACACTTTACTGAGGCAGATAGTAATGAAATAAATGAATATATGAAGAATAGAACAATGCCAATGGATTATTTAAACATTGAATAACTTACCTTGTTTGCTACTCATAATATATGAAAATATCCTTCGTCTATCAAAAAAGTTTCACTTATAATTATCTTCCTTCGTAAGTTATTTTTATACTTTATATCTTAAAATTGTAACATATTTAAGAGAAATCTTACATTATTAGTAATAATAATGACCAAATGTTTCAAAATTAAATATACTAGGTTCGGCTGAAAAACCTGATTATAGCTATAATAGCCTTTGATTGTTTCTTCATAATTTTAACTTAATGAATTTCAGTGTAATCTTCTCCACAAACTCTCCACAGCTCCATAAAAAGTTTCTACTGGATAAAACAGTGCTTAGATCTCATTTTTTGAAAGCAAGTTCATTATTTTCATTGTTTTTTTCTGTTCCAGAGTGAACTGTCTCTAAGATTTTTCCTTCAATCTCCTTAATTTCGTTTTAAGGCTTGCTGCAAAACGTCTTGACAGATGATTGAATATTGACTGGGTGTTACCTTGATAAAGAATAAATGAATTTATTTTCCGCAAATCGTACCAAATATGCCAGACAGATTATTTGTTAATTCCCATGATATCAGCAACTGCGCAAATACTCATACGGCAGTATTTTTCTGATTAAAATATCGGTTAGTTTTCAACGTTTTGTCCATCGTTTACGTAGTATATCAACCTGTACTTAGGCCATCTTCAAACTCTCTCTGTTTTTGATAGTCTTTGAAACATTTTAGACTTTCAAAAACTTGGTGTATGATTAACATTCGAAACTATGGATTTTTAACAAAGTAGGTTTTCTGAGGCAGATTTCCTGATTTCTTGAAGAAAGTTACTATCATTTTGTAAAACATTTTATGTTTTTTCTGAAGAACTGTATATGCATTGTCCGAAACAGACGAAGGCCAAGGACTAAATTAAGTATACGCAATCGTTTTTATTTTAATATCAAAGCAGAATAACAGGATATTACTGTCTACTTTCATAACTTATCGTTTGGTCTTATTTTAATATTTAATTTATTGGTTGATTTTGTGGCACATTCTTCGGTATTTATTCTTTCTGTTGTTAACATTGGTTAGGTTTTTGTATTTGTTTTGTTTGTGAAAATAAAAATGTGTTAGGAATTTGAAGAATATACATTCTGTTTTTGACAGTCATTGATTCTGTCAAAATTGACAGTCACTGAGGTGGCACAGATGCATTGTTTGGACCTATTTTGTGTTCAATATCTATTGTTTGTATTTTTGTGTGTATTCAATGTCTTTTATTTCATTAGTACTTTTGTGGTGTCTTTGGTTTATAAGTATGTGTTTGGTTTATATGTATGTGGTGCTATTCCCCCACCACCAACCCAGTTTTTTATCTTTTGCGTGTTGGCAACATCCTTTTTTTTTGGAACAAACTGGGTTTGGTGGGAGACGTCATTAGTGTGTTAGTGTTAGTATACGAGCACGCCGAACAGTTTAGTTGCTGGCAGTCATTAAAATAAATTTATAGTTTGTTAAAAAGTTTATTGTCTTTTTACACATGATTAGGTATGCTTAATTATAGCTAATTAATATTCATTCTTAATAATTCTTCTTTTTGGGGAAATTATCAGGAAAAAAGCATTAAAAATTGTTAAAATGAAACGAGAAAAATTCGATTTAATATTTTTGGTGGAGGGGGAGGATCAGGACATAAATCTTAATAGCAAACTCAAAATAATTTACATGGGGAATTCTACTCATAGAGCAAAAGAAAAGCATTGATACTTTTTATTAGTTAGTGATGTTTTATATAATATATATGTTTAAAATATTTCCATTTATTAATAAATGCATAACTGTTTATATTATGTACTTCGACGAAACTTATAATTGTTTTTACTGAAATAACAATTTCCCGTTTGTGAGTTTAAAATTAGTATTTAATACACAAACGCTAATAATTGTGACAGAGTTATTGTATATAAGGCACCCTCAGAAGCAACATGAAGGTCGCTGGCGACGGTCCTCAAAAGTTTGAACCAGAGGAAAAAACTGACTATGACGATGTCTGACCTAGTACTTACCTCTCCAAACTTCCTCATCATGCCAACGGGAGAACTTGAGATCTCAGCAGATTCAACGTGCCTCAGCATGGCTACACTGTAAGTCAAAGTGATATCAAGCTTGAACCAACGACTCTACGAAAACAACGTCGTCAGCAAGTTGGCGGTTTGAACCTGCTTTTAGTAATGTTGTTTACCTTTGGACCAGTTCGTTATCGAAAAACAGAGTTCGATTAGATCCATTTCTTTAAACATCACTTTTAGCAAATCAAGAATTAAAGTATCATTCACTGTCATACTATGGTATGATTAAAGCGCCTTAATTCTACAGCCGAATGGATTTTGAAATATGGAAACACATTTTTAACTTGAATTACGATCCTAGAAATACGATTATAATTGCAATTTTCTTATGAAAAACCAACATTAAACTACGGGTGAATTACACATGAAAGTGGGTTTGACCAGTGAATAAAGTGTGAACAGCCCTGTTCTAATAGGTAATTTCTTTTAAATAAATGTATGTTTTCATACTGATGAAAATACACCTAATTCTACTTTTGTGCGATAGGTACATTCCCGTAGAATACGTGTAAGAAATACGGAGTATCTATGAAAAAATAGATTGGTCTTGAGTCTTAAGAAATCTGCTCGTAAACAAGTTTTCCTGTTAGGATTTTAAACAATTTATTTCATGAAGATTGTTCATATATCAAGTCATAATAAATTATGACTTGACAAGAAAAACAAACATATCACTAATTCATGAACACAAAATATAACACTCTCTAAGAGCTACCAAAAATACTTCAGCTATAAACAATGAAACAAAGATTTTACAATTGTAATTTAACATTTATTGACTTTAACGCAAAATTAATAACTATGTATATCCCAATTCTCGTTGGGCAAGTGTCCAAATCGTTGATAAGATAAAAAATAAAGATACAATCGTTGCTTCACTCATTCTCATCGCACTTTTAGTTGATAGAAACTATTTATTTTAATAACTTTTCCTGGGACTTGTTATGATATGTGTGAAATGTTTAGGCGAAATCAATACAAGTGTAGCAGAAGTTTATACTATGAACGCCAAACACAAAATGTAGACAAAGTAGACAAAATTCTTTACCAAGGTTAAAAAATTCGAGGAATTCTAACAAATTGAAATCACATTGCATTTCTCGTCTCCAATTTCGCGGTTAAAATAATAAAATTAAAGAGAAATTTTTTTCTTAGAATGCGGGTTCATCATGTTAAATCATAAGAATTTGAGCAAAAGGGAAATCATTTTCTATAATTCGTGTTAAGTCAAATCGTGTGAAAAAACGGAATTGCTTGAATATAAAAATTACGTTCTTGTGTGACATGAATTAGATCACCAGTTCCATATTTTCTACGAATTCAGCATAAATGATTAAGAAAAAACACTTTAATTCTATTAATGATTATTTTCAAAATTAAGTAATTATTAAACAATACTTAATTGAGACTACTAAATGTGAAAACAAAAGTTTTACAAAATTTTAATAAAACCAACTTTCAAATTTAATGATTAACATTTCTCATGATTTAAAAAAAATGTTCAGGATAATCGAAATAAAATTTCAAAGAGCAATAAGAATCATTTCGCAAGAACTCGAAATATTTGCAAAGCTTACATTAAGAGTACAAATACATGCGGGGGGGGGGAAATAAAATATACAAAATTTAAGATTTTCTCATTTTAGGGCATTCATGTCTTAAAAATTATTTATAGAGCTTAAAAATTTTGTACGCAGAAAATGATACTTTAATCATTTTATTGAAAACGTCATTTTTTGCTTAAAAAGTATTGTTTGATATAAAAAATGTTTCTTTCACTTTGAGTTGAATATGGACATGATTTTTTAGATATATTTTCATTAAGTATCATTTTTTAAAATAATATTCCATGAATATATAAAATAAATTACACTAAATATTGAAAAAAAAATGCCCACAAAATAGTGCATTAAATTCTTATGGATATTATTGAGTATTTTCTATGAAAATTTATAGAACATAGTAATTTCGGAAAATTTAATAAATCGAACAAATCATGGTTATAATCAATTAAAATGGAAAAAAACCTTAAAATTACTTTTATAGCTCTGTTCATTGATTAAACTATCATTACTAGACACAACAGAAATCCTGGCTTTACTAATGATATGAAAGATAATACATCATAAAAAGAAGGAGTCATAGGTGTGGAATTCTACAATTTCTCGCATGCCCTGGCATCCTAAAAGCATTTACAATCTCTGGTTCATACAATCGTGAAGCGTTAATTTACAAAATATGCTTTATATCTTAGGTTTTCCATTTAACATTCATGAATTCAGCTTAATGGTGGTCATTAAGTTAATAGCCTGCATTAACAATATTTATTTCAGTTGCTTGCAGTATATTTAACAGCAGACAGTTTATAAATTTCCTTAAGTCGTTATAGAAAGAATGCTGAATCTAAATGCTGTTAAATCGTAGTTTCTGAAAATGTATAAGATAAATATCATAATCTAATACTGATAATAATTGGGAAGTTTAATTGAAGTAGTTAAAAAAAATTTAAGATTATTTAGATTTTGAATAAGTTCAAAAATTCAAAACCTATATTGACAATAGATAATTTAGTATAAGAAATAATATAGTTTTTGATGTGTTTCGAGGAAAATGGAAGTGCATTATCTGAATTTTGAAAACAGTTGCTTGATAGTTTCCTGGTTGTATTGTACTTTAAAAGGTCTTCCTAAAATTTTATTCTCCAATGCTGCTGCTGAAAATGAAATAAATAAAGACAACACGATATGTATAAAGAGGTGAAAAATATTTAATTTTTGTGTTTCATTTTTAAACTCCTTTGGAAATTATATTTTCATTTTCATTACTATTACTATGTACTACTAATAATAATGTATGATTAAAAAATTTTGTTTTAGAATGCAAAATTCTAAAAAAATTAAAGTTGATGAAATGTTCCTTTTTTTATACATAAACATTAAAATGCTTCAAATAAAATACTCATACATGAATAAAGAATACTATTTAATTTTTAATCCTTTCTTTCCTTTAACATGTAACAGAAAAAAAAATACACTTTCACAGAACTTTCAACAAAATATAATATTTCAAAGGGGACGTGAGTTACTCATATTACATATATATATATATATATATATAAGCGAAATACCACTGACTGACTCATCACGATACCTCTAAGACTATACAACCGATTGACTTGAAATTTAGCATAGTTAATCATTTTGCTATGCAGACGCTCACTAAAAACGGATTTTACGGAATTCTAATCCAAAATGTAATTTTCATCCGTTAATCTTTTCTTATCCATCTGTTATGTCATTTTGGCGACTTTATCGCCAAAAATGACATGACCGATGCCAAACGGAATAAAAAAAATTATATTTATATTGTGTATTGCTACCAATATTTGGCGAGATTTGCGCGTGCGGAATGGAAAAATACCAAATAATTTAATATTGAGGCGCTGATGGAGGATTGACAAGATTTTGGCGAAGGTGCTCTTTATGCGAAATTTCGTGCATGTCGAAAATAGGAAACGTACATATTTAGCGATAAAAATAAATACATTTGGAATCCCACGTTTGTGAAAGTGTAGATCAGCTTCAAAACTTAGTGGGATTTCTAAAAACTCTAAAATGGCGACTTCTTAAAGGGTAGCGCGCACGCAAAACAGTCCGCTGAGTAGGATATATGATAGGTAGTATGTCATATATATTGTAAATGTTGAGTCCTCGAAATTCCTACATTTAGCGATTTATCATCAAATATCTTCCACCGCCAAGCCGAAGCATTTCATTGACCTTGCATTGTGAATTTTAAAAAGCTATTCTATTGTAACCCCAGCTGATTTCTGACTGCTTTGCTCAGCAAACGATAATTTTTTATTGTTGTGGAACCTAGACGTAAGTTTTAAATTTATGAGAAAAGTATTTTATTATTAATAATGATTGATAAATTACATTTGTAAATCTAAACGCTATCTTACTAAGTTATTGAAGTTGGCTTTTAACAAATGAATAATAAAGGTATGTTATTCATGTCATTGATAAAAAAAATAAGTAGCTCTCAAAATATTTATTTCGATGTACGCATTAATTGTAACCTATTGTAAATATTATGCAAAAGTTTTGTTTCTGTATTTTGTTAATTTTTAGTTTTTGTTTTCTAGGAAATAAACATTTTTGACTTTTTAAAATGGCTGGATATTTTATCGTTTTCATAATACAGAATTATTTTTAATGCTATGATTTTTTAAGAGCTATTCTGTCTTATTCAATTGCAGTTGCAGATATGCTGCTAGCGTAATAGAGTTATCCTTTTGCAAAAAGGATAACGTAATACGGGTGACTTTTTGCTAAAAATTTTTTATTATACTTCCTTTTTTTGTTAGTATTTTTTGTTGAATTTTTAAATAATTTGATTTTAAAAAATTAATTTCGGTTATATTTTTTAACTTGAAAATATGTCATTGTAGGTTAATACAAATTGATTTTTCATATTTATTTTTCAGTTATAATTATAATAATGGATGTTAAATATATTTGGATAGATGGAATACTTACTCCTTTCAAAGTTTTTAAAATTCTTGGCGACGGAGCATGTTTAATTTCGTCACTGTCTTTGCTGGTGTTCGGTGACATATCGATGGTGTATAAAATGAGAAATATTATTGTTTCTCACGTGTGTAACAACTGGAATCGGTTTAAATGCCACACTCAAATGATTTCTGGCGCCTCTTATAATACTAACGATTTATACTTTACCGAAATGTGTAAACCAAACACATATGGATCTATTTGCGAAATTATGGTGGCGTCAGAGCTATTTCCCTACTAGTTCGAAGTGTATCAAAGTGACTGCCTTATAGCTTCTGTTGGTGAAGCAATTCAGGGGGAAAATATTACGCTTTACGGGAAACTATCATACTGGTCATTTTGGCGTTCGTATTGAAATAGTTGGATTAACAAAAAGAAGTAAATTTAATCCTGGTGATGATAATGTGAAACAAAATGAAGAAAATGTGTCATCTTTAGTGTTTCAGGCTCAAGAAAATGTGTCTGTGTTAGTTTCAAAGACTCAATCAATATCTAACATTGATTTATCAAGTTCAAGCGAATCAATTATTAATGATGTAATAACTCCTAAATAAAGGTAAAAAAAGAAAGAAATTCAGAAATTCAATTAGATGTAAACAAGTAAGACAAGCTGCTACAAAATATATTCAAAGTCATCCTGAAGTACATAGAGAAGCTGCTTGAAAATATACTAAAAGCCATCCTGAAGTACATAGAGCAGCTGTAAGAAAATACTTTTCTAATAACCCCCATGTGAATCAGGCAGCTGTAATTAAATACAATGAAGAAAGATCAAAAGTTAAATTAGCCCCATGGACTTCCAAAACTTTTTCTGGTTTTAAATATAAAATAGATATTGACTATTCAAATGATAAAATTATCAGTATCGGTAAACGTTTGCCCTGTTCGAGGTGCCGTGCTTTAAAATGGATAGAAGAATCTCCAGGAATGTGCTGCAGTGGTGGTCAAGTCCAGCTTCCTGCTATTAGATCCTACCCTGAACCTTTGCTTGGTCTTCTTAGCCATAACGATCAGCTTTCAGAACATTTTCTTTCTACAATTCGTAAGTATAATGGATGTTTTCAGATGACATCATTCGGAGCAAAAGAATTGAAGGAAGGAAGTTTTATGCCACATTTAAAGCCCAGGGGCAGGTATACCACAGGATAGATAGCCTTTTGGCTGAGCCTCCTCAACAACCTTTTCTTCAGCTATACTTTCTCTGTGATGATGAAACGAAACATTCGTTGTGGTATTTTCCCAGGTGTTAAGCCAGAATTAGTTAACCAATTATAAAAGGTGCTACATGAACTTAACATGTATATTCGCGATTTCAAAGCTGCTGTTGAGTCAGTTCCTAAATATCAAAAGGGGTTCAAATTAATGCCGATAAAAACCATCTGGAGAGCACAATGGTCGTTTCAATGCTCCTAAAAATAAAGAAGTAGATATCCTTATTGTCAGTCCTTATTGATTTCGAAAAAAGAGATATCATTCTATATAGCAGAAACAATAAATTGGTACGACTTAAGGAAACGCATCGACCTTCAGTACCTTTGATGATTTTTTTTTTCGTGGGGAAGATGTTTATTGTATAAATATTTCAAAAATACTAGGGCTCCTATCAATAAGACGGTCTCTGTTTCTGAGTTGTACAGCTATAGGTTGATGGAGCGTGTTGGTGAAATCAATTATCTATTGCTCTTTCGTCAACTTTTTAATCAGTTTTTGGTCGGTTTGTATGCAAAAATAGAAACTGAAAGGCTTGATTGGATTCGTAAGAATCAGAAAAAACTTAGGAGTGAGGAATATGTCCACTCAAAAGACGCTAAGGCATAAAAAAAATACTCAGTCTTCAGAAATAGGTAAAATGATTGTGTTGCCATCTTCGTTTACTGGAGAATCTCGCTACATGCATGAACGAACTCAAGACCCTGTGGCATACGTAAGACATTTTGAACGTCCTGACTTATTTATTACATTCACTTGCCATCCTAAATGTAAAGAAATCAAAATGTAAAGAGATCTTTAGAGGCAAGGGAAAAAAAACTTACCCATTCATTGATAAACTATTAACAATTAAATACTTTTCTCATATATTTGAAAGTCGTGGATAACCATTATTACAGGCTATCAATTTCTTAAAATTTTAAATTCAGATTATAATTATTGTTTAAAAATTGAAAATTTTCTATACAGGTTCCATATAGGTTCCATAATATAATATTATCGTTTGCCCAGCGGAGCTCGCGGATATCAGCTAGTATATATATATATATGTGTGTGTGTGTGTGTGTGCATCTGTACAATGGAACTTTAGTTCTTTAATGACTATGCTCCATTCCAGGGCCACCGTCATTAGTCAAGACTTTAGTTATCGAAAATCTTATATTTCACACTTATCACAATGATATTTTATTGGATCTTTATAGATCTTGTCTCTCGAAAAATAGTTTCACGTTAATTAACGTACAATTATAAAGATTGTAGTATCCCCATTTCTAGTTTTTCTCTGATAAATGTTCGACTTATTTTTGATTATTATAACATAAAACATAAAATTTTCTTTTTTTTCTGAATTTAAATTTTGTTTTCTTCCCTTAAGGAAAGAAAATAAGGATTATTTTCCCTTAAATAGAAGGATACTTAACTAAATATATTTTGTTTTAAATTAAATAGAAGGATACCCCTCTGTTTTTCCTATTTTGCTCCAATTTTTGTTATATATTTCTTACAAATTTTCTTACATTAATACTCCTTCTCTCTACAAGAGGACATTCATATATTTAATGTTTAAGCTTGAGCTGGAAAGCTTTATCTTATAAACGAGAAATTTGTCTGAAGATTGTTGCTATGCCTGATTTTGATGTACGTTTTTTAAACTTTATTAACTTTGTTGGATTTTTTTATTATCAATCTTTTTCTATTTTCTTTATGTTGTGTCTCTTTGTCTGTATATTCTGCTAGATTTTTTTTTTACATTTTTTTTTTTGTATTTTCTTTCTCTCTGAATTCAAGGAGTTTCTATTTAGGTTTATAGCATACTCCTATTGCCATTGTTAAGAACATGTAAACATTGTTTAATCAGAATTAATCAGGTATAAGGGAAAATTCTGACGTGTTGGAACGCGAGCAATTCTCTGTATTGACGATCCTTACCAAGAATTCTGAACCAAATGAAACCGATTTAAACAGTTAGATTAGTATATAATTGATGATTTATACAAATTTTCCCCTATTTTAGTCAATTTTCTTAAGCTTGTAAAACATGAGTGAAGAAAATGTGCACTTCAAACATTGTATGTTGTATGAGTTTCAAAAAGGGAATAAGGCTATGGAGGCAAAAAAAAAAAAAAATGTGACGAGTTTGGAAAGGACCCAGTAACAGCTCAAACATGCCAAAGATGATTTGTGAAATTTCATCTGGATGATTTTTTTCTAAGAAAGTTGAACCCAAATCAGGAATTCCATCAGATGTCAATGACAAAGTGCTACGCAGTATGATCAGAACGAATCCGACGTTAATTTCTATAGATGTGAGCTTCAAGCTTATAATTTATCAGACAACTGCTTTGGATCACATTAAAAGGCTTGGTGTCTTGTTCCAATTCTCTGATTGGGTGCCATCAGAAAGAAGCGAAAAGAATTTGATGGACAGAATTTCGATATGTTTTTCAAAACTTGCATATCACAAAAGAGAACCATTTTTGGACCACTTGGTGACTGGAGATGAAAAGTGGATAGTGTATAAGCAGGTGGTTAGAAAAAGGACATGTGTTTGCAAAGGGGAGACACCATCGTCCACATTGAAAGCTGGCGACATAAGAAGAAGGGTATGTTGTGTTTTTGGTCTGATTCCAAGGGTATAGTGTACTATGAGTTTCTGAAAGAAATTAAAACTGTGCACAACTTGATGTTTTGAATAAAGGAATTCAACGTAAAGGTCCATCTTTGGCCAACAGAATGGGTGTGATTCTTCATCACGATAACGCTTGACCACACTTGGCAGGAACAACAGCACAAAAAATTGCAGATTTTTATTGGGAAACTTTACTGCAGCCTGCACATTCTCCTGATATTGCATCATCTGCTTATCATCTGTTCAGATCATTGCAAAACTTTCTTGACGAAAATGAATATGTAAATTATGAGGGTGTCCAAATGGCAGCGGAAGAATACTTTGCCTCCAAATCTTCTTTTTCAGGGTGTTAAATAAGCTGTCAGAACGCTGGTAGACAGTTGTAACTAACAAATGACAATATTTATGGATTAAATATTAAGTAAAAAGTGGAAAAAATTTAGCCTTTTTCCTTAAAAATACCAAGAGAACTTTCTTTTACACCAAATATATATAAATTTTATTTATCATTTTCCTTATGGGTGTCCATTTCTTTGTTTTCTTTCTCTTTTTTCGTGGTTTAATTTGTACTTGTTTATATTTTGGCTATGAGCTTAGTATTATTTTTTGTTTAATACATTTTGATTAGTATTTTTATGATTTGAATGAATATATCAAGTGAGTAAATATTTTTGTCCCTAATATTAATTCATTTATGTTATGAAAATTTATAATTTTTTTTTTTTTGCTTTTTTTTTATATGCAATAAGAATACGTATGGGAAGTTAGATTTCGAAAAGCTTAATTTTCTCTTTTGTCCTTTAATTTTAGTTTTTATTTTTTCGATTTAGATTTCTAAAGGATTTTTCGCTTTTTTGTTTCTTTTTCTTTTTAACTTTATTTTTTTGAAATTAAATTTAAAGAAATTTTTCAATAATTTTTTTGTTTTGTTTCATAACCATTTTTATATAATATATATTACTGATAGGCTATAATTCTAGAATAACTTAACTTAATGGTCTGAAGTCTGTTGCACATTCAATGTATATTACTTTCCATTCTAGTATTAACATAATTATTTTTTTCAAATTTTGGGATATTTTATTTAGTTTTATACTTTTCTAACACATAAATGTACATATATATATATATATATATATATATATATATATATATATATATATATATATATGTACATATATATATAATATTAATCGTGTTCAGCAATAAAATAGTCGATTGCAACATTAAGCATATGTAGCTGAAAAATATTACAAATGTGTAGATAATACAAAATTAATACAGAAATAATGCAGTTAAACATTCTAATGGTCTAATGATTTTAGTTTTGTTTTGAATAGTAGCATTCTTTTCTTAAAAATGTTCAGTCCAAACACGTTTAACGCTTTATAACTTTCTATAGAGATTACTGTTGATATATCACACAGAGACTATCTTTCTTGGTAAGCCATAAAGTAAATTGCATACATTATGCTATTTTATATATCCTCAAAACAAAAACTTATTGTAAAGTATTGAAAATACCAAATTATTTCTCAAATATTTTAGCTAGGCAATTTAACTAAACCGTCTAATCTACCATATAAGTTTAATATTTAACTTAAGTTTTATATGCTTCTATATAAGTTTAATATGCATTCATTTAATATCCCTATTAACTTACATTTACTGATTTAGCATTTTATTAGCATTTAAATTCAACTTACTTTCTATAGCACTTTAAGGAATTTTATGAAATATATTTGGAATAATTAACAGCTTGCAACTGAAATAAATATTTTTAATGAATGCTATTAACTTAATGATCTGCATGAAACGCACATTAATGTTAAATAGAAAATCTGATGGTGGGAAGAACATTTAGAAAATTAACGTTTTCAGAATGTGTTTACACAATGGGCATAATGATTTTAACGTTATTGTTTCAAAAACATTCATTTAGTACAAAGTCACATTATTACATGGTTGATTAACATTTTAGATGCAAGAACGTTCCATGGAAATAAAAATAGGCTCCTTTCGAATAAATCCAAAATTATTCTGATCTAAAATACACAATATTTCCTTTTTAATGCGCTAAAACTGACACTCAGATATAAGAAATATAGTAATAGCCACATTAAACTTTCAACACCAGGAATAAATACAAATAACAAATTGATATATATTGCATGAATATATTATACTAGAAATAAGAAGTTGCTAAGTTTTCAAGAAACTTAGGAATATAGATCCTGGGAAATCAGTTCTCAGATTAACTACCTCTGATAACAATAGTAGTTTTTATACGCCTGGGCATTGATTCAAACAGAGATTGGTGGGCACGTACAGGTACAACTGCCCATGCAGCTTCCACACGATGACATAGTTAACCGTATGTAGTAACTAGCGTATGGTAACGACCCAGGAGCCTGATAGACCATTGACCAGACTTTTTCTATTGGTGAAATATCTGGATAACGAGGCCAGAACAGGGTCTGAACTTTTTCTGTGCCAAAAAGATGCATATAATACCGGTAACATGAGGTCGTACATTATCCTGCTCAATCATAGCTTTTCTCAGACGTCGAATAAAGGATAGATCCACGGGCTTTAACACACCTAGATATAGCGGTCATTGTTTAAAGTGCCGTCAATGCAAGCAACGTGTAATTCCAATGGCACCCCATACTATCACTGCAGGTGATGGGACAATATAAAGATGTCGAATGCACGTTTCTAATGTGTGTTATCCACGATGCAAATGCGGATGCAACCATCATGATACTGTAAAAGGAACCTGGATTTTTGAGAAAAAACGGCCACACGAAATTGCTGCTTCCAGGTTCGTCACTGAAGGAGCTACTGTCTGTGATGACATGTGAGTAGACATGACATTCCATATTGCAGCAAACATTATCAAACTGTTCGTGCAGACACCTGTTATCTTGCAAACGATTCCATTTTCTGATTTAGGGCTCATGATGTGGCTATACGATACATTTAGCCTTGCGGGCAACATGTCTGTCTTCGCGGCTAAGACAGGAATTCTTTTAATCTTAATTGTTGTTTCGCAGGAAAAACAACTATGTCCAAACATAAACCTAACATTATTTTATTTTTGCTAGCCACATTTAGCATTTCTGCTGCGAATCTTCGTATCGAATTTAATTTATGAATAACAGAGCCGACTAATATTTTGGGTGATGATATATGACAACAGTAGCACACTTACGAGTATATTGGATAAAAGATAGTTATTTTGTGAGCAGTAGAGTTTAGTTTTACTTCCTGTTCGAGAAAACTGTTATTAGTTATCATCAGTTCGTACATATTTTTTTTCGATGATAGTTTTATAACGCTCCTTTATTATTAGTTATTTAAATTTTCATTACAAATTCAATTTATGCAATCGCTAAATTACACAGTCAAATAAGAAAGAAATAAAATAAGTTTTTTAATTCAAATTATGACTTTATAAAGCATACTCCTTATATTGCTCTTCTTACAGAAAACTTGTCTAAACACTTCTTAAGTGATTCAGTGAGAGCATACGATTTGAATAGTGAAAGTTAAAATAGAGTCTAGTATTAGTTTTACTATAGCGAAAATGGTTAGGTCAAAATTCAATTTGCACCTTTATGGTAATTATAATTTTTTTCGAGCCGATTCTTGGCTTATTATTTTATACTTCTGATATTGTACCATTGTAAATTAATTAGTTATATAGAAATAATTATGTTGTTTTTATGTTCATATGTTGTATGCTTTTTTTATTAAAAGTTTCGTTTACTAAGGGCCAAATATTAACAAAGTATAATGGATTATTATATTCTACAAAAACAAATCAACAAATGAGGTGATTATTGAAAATTGAGCTTTTTTAATATTAAGCATGTTCATTAATTCCGTTACGATTTATGAATTAAAATAAATACGCATAGTTAAAATAAATAATTTTATATAATTCTGAGTACGATTAATGCTTTATGTATGTGAACGCATCGTTTTTTATGTATTGATTAAATTTAATCATAATATTTGAATAAATTACATAGATACATGCATTCATATACATACACACATACACATACTCATACACACACATAAATATATATATATATAATAATATTTCATTAAAATAATAAAACAATTTAAAAATTATAAAAAGATTAATTAATATAATAAGAATTCCTTAAAAATATAAAGATTACATGCATAACTGTTTTGGATTTCAAAAGAAAACTTGAGGACTGTTTTAAGTAGTATTCTGATGACCGTACACGTTCCTGGAGTATCTGAGAAGACAATTCATCGTCTGCTTGTATATGATATCGGCATTAGAGTCCTGCCCCAGCTGTGATATTTTTGCTAGCCATTTGGTATACGATGCGCCTATCTCTAGTTGAGATGGATGGTAATTTGAATGCAAATCGGTACATATCTGACATCTTACGACAAGTTGTTATACCTTCTATTCGAGGGCTGAAACACTCAATCTTCCAACAGTATAATGCAAGATCACTAAAGGCACGTCGTGATCTAACCTTCCTCAAAACACATGATACTCGATTGATACCCTGACCTGGATGATCACCAGATATTTCAC
This sequence comes from Nephila pilipes, assembly GCA_019974015.1. Lineage (NCBI taxonomy): Eukaryota > Metazoa > Arthropoda > Arachnida > Araneae > Nephilidae > Nephila > Nephila pilipes. The sequence continues at coordinate 117,243 of BMAW01122748.1, read as the reverse complement.
CAATTGAAAATATATGGCTATGGGTTCCTGAGAATATTCCATCAACCCTCTCCAGCTAATATTGCTGATGAAGTATGCTATACATTTGAAGCAGCATGGAATGAGTTGCCCGTTACTTTTAACCAAGCCCAGTTCGACTCCATGCTTAACTGTGTCAGGGCCGTTTCAGCTGTCGGGGTGGCAAACAAACAAAGCAAACACGATCATCGTTTCCACTCCGGAAGAAAAACCTCCCGAAGATCAGCGGCTCTGTCTATTTGTACCTTCTGGTTGGATGTGACGTCACATTGGAAGTTCTCCAATGTTTCGGTCTTATTCTGGAAACGTCTCTACAAAACTAGATTCTACTTGAAGATTCGTGATGCCCTTTTGTCGCCAAGTTTTTTATCGAAGGCCGGAAGTCGAATTCCTGCTTTTCTCCTTGGCGTCCAGATTGCCTGTGAACGTCTCCTAGCAACCAAATGATCAGTACTGCTGGGAAGCAACATTTCATATTTGTAACAATATATATATATATATATATGTGTGTGTGTGTGTGTGTGTGTATATATATATATACACATATATATATACACACACATATATATATAT
>BMAW01122748.1:66191-116252 GCA_019974015.1 Nephila pilipes | reverse complement strand
AATGGATTGAAAAATGTTACCCGGACTCTTGTCCATCAAAAGCAACGATTTGTCGGTGGTTTGCCGAGTTTAAACGTGGTCGTACCGACACAAATGACGCGGAACGCTCGGGTAGACCTGTGGAAGCCGTTACACCGGAAAATGTGAGTGAAGTGACAAAAATTATAATGAAAGATTGTAAAGTGAAGCTCCGTGAGATTGCTGAGATGACACAGATATCATATGGAAGTGTATTTACTGAAAAAAGGTTTTTTGAAGTGAAGTGAAAAAGCTTTTTTCCAAGTGGGTGCCGCGATTGCTTTCGATGGAACAAAAACAGCAACGAGTCGATGATTCAGAAAGCTGTTTATCGCTATTTACTCGCAACAAAAAAGATTTCTTGCGAAAAAAAAAAAAAAAAAAAAAAAAAAAAAAAAAAAAAAATTGGGGGAAAAAAAAAAAAAAAGATTTGGAAAATCGTTGTAACGATTGTATCACCCTTAAAGGTGATTAACAAAAGGTGTTATGTTGATGAATAAAAAAAAATTTTGCAAAAAAAAATGTTGTTTTCAGTGTTAGTTTCGGGACGTATTGATCCATGTGTTATATATAACTATATATATAATGTACTTTTTTAAGATCAAATCTTTTTTCTCAATAGAAGATTTTCCTTTTTATTAAGCATTGTATTATGAAATTTTAAAATACTATAGAGAAAGTTACTTAATAAAATTTAAAATGACACTACAGCAGACATTCTTCTTTTACCGAAATTAAAATCACACATATTTCATTCTTCTAATTAACAATGATAATACTTTTATTCAAACAAAAAACAACAACTTTCTAATTATAAGAGTAAGATCAAAGCTGGTTTTCGAATTTGATTATGTACATCATATTTTGCACCATTGTGAGATGTTAAAATGTGTACGAATGTAGAAACTAAACAGATTTAGTAAGAAAATCTAGTTTTGGATATATGTGATGCATTATCCAATTAAATAATTTCTTTATGAAAAAACAATGTATATGTATCGAAACTTAGCTAATGTGAAGTTTCGAATCATTTTGAGAAAAAAAAAATTTGAGATTTTGAAGTAAAAAGAGAAAATCTAAAATTGGTAAATGATATCAATTCTCTGACATATTTCAGTATTAATTATGCTATTTTGCCAACCATGGATTATTACTTAGTCTCTTGTATAGTTTTTAAATCTTTCTTCACGAATGTTTTGAGTTCGTTAGTTTATTATGAACATCCTTTGTTGTTTTAATCAAAATTTAAAATTTAAACAAAAAAATTAATTAAAATATACATTATATTTTTTGAATCCTTTGTTTTCTGGTTTAAATAAAGGAAATAAAGCAGCATAATTACTACACAAAATTTCAAACTATTCTCAAAAAATAATGACAGTACAATTATGAAGTATTAATACTTAAAACATGTATATATAATTGGTAATTAAAGAACTACTTGCTTTTTCAGTATTTAAATAATCTGAAACATTGTATTTGAGAATAAAATTTTTTTTTTTTCAAAAATATATATACTTTTCAGTATATTTCTGATAAATGTTGTAGATAATTATCTGGAAAACATGATACAAGTAATAGTAAAACACATAATAAAATAATACATGATTAATATGAAGAATATTTAGATATCTTTATAAAACAGTGAAATTAAGAGTTGCCTTAATTTTAGAGAAAAGAAAACTATGTTAGAAAATAACTTTAAAATGATTCTTTAAAATGAATTTTACTTTTTTTATGTCATTTATTGCATATCAATATGTATGCGTATGCTATATATATATATATATATATTTTATTTCTTACCCAATATTCATAATTTTAGCTATGCCTGAAAGCCATATGCGTTTTCTAAGTAATTTTTTTTTTATCAGACTATCTACATACGAGTAGTTTACATTCTTCTTCCTTTACTCTCGCCAACACGAGACATTTGGCAGACTTCTGAAATGCAAAGTTGGGTGCATTGATGTTTCGCTACTTCAAACTCATTTCCATGTAAATCACCCTCTTCTTCAGTTCTTTGCACAACAACGTCACCACAGACAGAGAAAACAATTTTAGTCAGACCTAGTTTACCGCGCTTTATGAACTCCCGTTTTATAACGGTTCACTATATTTATGAGGTTCGGAATAACTTTTTCTGTTGACGTTAGATTTCCTGTTAAGAGCGAATGTTAATAATATTTTTTATTTCATCTATCTTTGGATAAACACGCAAAACAGTTCTAATTTGCAGTAGCAAACATATATATCTCATCTGCGTTCTGGTCATTATCAGTGGAATATCTTTCAAACATTTGAGACATTCCTCTCTAACTTCTTGTGAGTACGTTATTTTCGTCTAATGTCTTGTACGTACTGATTTTTCTTCACCATATAACCCATGTACAGATATCTCATGTCGTTCTCGAAACCTTGTTAGACATACATTACTGGCTTTGAAATATGGTTTTTCCATCATGCATGCAAATTTTCTGGCTAGCTCGCTATTAATTGGCCCATTTAAAGTAACATTCAAAATCACTTTTTCTTGAGGCATTTCAACTGGGCAGCATCTATTTCGTCATTTAAAGCAATCGTTATCCTCTTTCTATACGGATCGATATCATTAGACATGAAAATGTTTTGAATTTCCTTCCGCTTCTTTAAAAAACGTTGCCACATTCGATTGTGAATATTTGTATTTTTTGAATACCTCAGCTTGCGTCATACCTCTATGAATACTTTACGTTGAATTTCATTTCGATGGATGTTTCTTTTTTTTTAAAGCCATTTTTTATCAATTTTCAAACGTCTAAACAAGGGTCAAAATAAACCCAATTTATAAATATATTAATAAGTCTCTTAGTATAGTACACGAATAATTCTCGATTCAAATTACAGTAATTGACACGATTTATCGGAGAGTGAAATAATTATGATACTCAAGTGTAGACAAAGGAACTTATCACAAAGTTTACTCCCAGACGCTACAAAGTCTTATCTATCGCTTCCGATGAAAAGAATCCTTGACCACTTTTCAAAGAGGGGAGAGTAAGAGTAAAGTTCAAAGTTGGGTTTGCCAGATAATGTCAACTTTATTTTTCCTATCATGCGAGAAGTGCACTTTCTCTTTGCGATATTTACAATAGCAAGAGCAATGCAAAATTTCGATGAGATATTTCAATAAAGAATGTAACTTGAGGACCCCGTCCAACGGACCAACCTCATTTTATCTAGACTTTCTTTGTATAGCCTTTACTTCGTAGACATTAGTTGGACTTTGAAAAAAAAAACATCGTAATTGAGAGAATGATTGTGATGGAAGGGAACATATTACCAACATTGTAGATAGAATTATCGTTGTAAAGAATATCGTAACACAAAGTGTTGCTTTACATTAATCTGAAGGAAATTTAGCCAGGACTATGAAAAATGACGTAACAGAGAGAATTGTCATTATAGAGGACATTGTTGTAGCAATATTATTCTCTCTCTCTCTCTCTCTCTCTCTCTCTTTATATATATATATATATATATATATATATATATCAGATAATTTGCATTACATTCTGGTTCAAAGCAAAAAACAATTTAAGTACATAAGGTCTAATTCTTTATTAGATATTGGATTGTAAGCCTAAGCATCCAAAGTGTCATCACAAATACCACGTTCTTATTTGAAGAGCCTTCATTTGAAGAAACTTACTTGAAAAGCCTTACAAACCGATAACATGTATTTTAAACTATGTTTACTTATCAAAATCCATTGCATGTGAGTCATCTTTGTCTCTAATGAGAATAAGGTCAAATCTCCCAACGGACATAAAAGGCGATATTGGGCCCAAAATATTAGTTTTTTTTTTTTTAAAAAAAAAATGTTTCACAAATCTGATACGTGTGAGTGGTAGTTAAAATGAATCAGAAAATGCTCTCATAAGCTGGTGTGTACCAGTCGGAAACAAAATACGCTTCATCGTGGCACGCATACGTGACAGACGTAATAAAAGGTTTAAGTAGTTAAGAGAATTGATGAATGATTGTATTACAGTAAAGAAGATAGATTAGACAACAGAGGAAGTTTGTTGAAGTAATTAAATGATTTGTCATTTTTGAAGAGATTACTATTACTTTTTGCAGTCAATTCTATTGGGACATTTTATTCAAAAACACTTTGAGGATATTATTATGATATTGTTAGAATTCAAAATTTTTGGCAAAAAAACAACGTTTCTTTGGGAGTTCGGATTGAATGTAGTGAAGAGTAATGAACAGAATAGTAAAAAAAGTTGTATACATGAGCAGTAAAATACTATTTATAGCGGAAATTAATTTTGCGGTGAATATGAAGCTTTTTTAACAGTTCCAAATGAATCTACGTACCATTAATGATTTAAATCGTCAACCTACGTTAGTCGAAGGGTTCGAACTCGATACGTTAGGATATTAATCACATTACTCATCTTATATAAACATCAAATCAGACACGTATAGCAGTGTTTGCCAGCATTAACGTACAGTAAAAGTTAAATATTTTTTAGCCACAAAAGAGGCAATTGTTTTAGTTGGATCACCTTTGGCGTACTGGAAAACTTTTCAATTTTTTAGCAATCGCTTCAATTTCAATTACATTTAGTTTAATTATATTCACCTTAATAATTAATTGTTTGCATGATTTTAAATACATTTATCTTATATAATATTCCCTTTAATAATTCATCGTTTCCTTTAATTTTAATATCTTAAAAGTTTATAATTGTCCATTTCTAGATATTTCATCGTTTACTTTATATCTTACTTTTATTTGAATAGCTCAATAATAATTATAATAAAAGCTCACCTTGGGTGGCTAAATATATTCCTTGTAAAACTTTATATAGAACTTTTTTATTATTCATTGATCTGAATAAAATAAGTTGGTTATTATTTCAGCGTGATTTTTGATTCATTGGACTATTTTTAATCACTATATAAATACAATTTATAGTGGACAATGAAGGAAATAATGATGAAGCGTTATATGCTATAATTTCATTGACATTCGTAGTGACACATCAAGTCTAAATTAAGATTTAAATTGGGAAATACAGTAAGAAAGCTTTAAACCGATACATTCGGCGAACCAAATGTGCCGGATTATGGAGTGTCAATATAAATTATATGTGATTAATTACGTTAAATCCATCTAGATAAAAAAAAATGTAATTAATTGAGATATACATTTATTGTGTTATCGGTCCTTTTGAATATGTAGACGATATACATATCCAACAAAAATTATCGTTATTCTGGATGCTAGAAAAATAAATTAAAAAACTAGACGTAACAGAATTGAATATCAATGCATTGAAAATATCACAGCAAAAATGAAAAAAAAATATACTGCACAGTGATGAGTTTAAATGAGTTGAGATGAGCTACACTAGTCACTCACTTGTACTTATTAGATTTATTAGCACTTAGAGAACTGGGTTTCGTAAGCATTTAATTACAGTACATTCAAACGCGATATGATACCTGCCAGACAAAAAGAAATAACTGTTTTAAACATAAAACTTAATTTATCACGGTTTTCTTTGCAACAAATTTTAGCAAGTTTAATATGATATTATCTGAATTGAAATCTCCCTCACTGGATAATCCGGGGCTTATGTTGATTAGATTAGATTTAATGATGTATAGTGATTCGCCATTTATACGCAAAGAAAAATTTAATACTAATAAAAGTGGTTGAATGAATGAGTACTAACAATAAGCGAATGAATAATGATAACATTGACAAGTGTTGGAAGATATTGGATCACAGCCAGGAAAGATCCGCATGAAGTCAAAGAGTCGGAACTTCATCATGTCTGCTAAGAATACGGATTCTAATGACCCGCTACAATTAAGTAGTTAATTACAATAATATTCTTTAGATTAGCATCTGACGCATATAGAAAATAATGCACAACTATATTAAGCTACGTAATGACTTATGAATTATCAAACATCTGAAGAATTGCAATTTTATTAAATACTCTGTACAACTTTATACATTATTACCTGTATTTTTCAGTGATTCCTAAACCAGCAATTGCAATAAAATGAAAAGTAAATAATAATGCGCCGTTACAATCAGGCGATTACGATAAACAATGCGCGAACATGCGAGCGTCAGTTTGTTGTGATTTGGCAGTCAACTTTAAAAAATACCGGAATCTACTTGAAACATTTTAATAACGAAAGGTTCGATTGGTACCGAATTATGATATGTACAGAACCCTTCAAAATCGTATAAAAGAGAGGTTAATGCGGTTGCAATATGAATCTTAATTCAACTAGTAATATTCAGTATAATATTTTTCATTCAAAGAGAAATTAATCCTGAAGGGCTTCCCTTCAAACGATACATGTAGGATCCATGACAGATGAGGTGCTCTGTGATGTTTTTCTTTCACGTGGAGCTTACTGTCTGTGGTAAAATCGAATGACGCACTTCCGGGATACCTTGATAATTCATCGATTTTTTTTCGAATGTCCATATGGTCAACAGATATTTAACTGTTAATTTTTTTTTTTCCATTTTCAAGTATTAAAGTCCCAGTTACATCTTGTTTTGGCTCAGAATAGCCACATTTGGCCCTCGCAACATTAAAACTCAACATCACATCAGACAGAATCTTACTTTTATTTTAATTTCTTTCTCATAGTTGTAAGCACGTTAAGGGAAATAAAAGAACAATGGAGACTAATTATTTTGTGAGTTTCTGGCTCAACTCTCGGACATTTAATTAAAGAGAATTCTTAGGGACTTCATAAATATTAAAGAACATTTTAAAATTATTGCTTTTTAACAAAGAAAAACACTTTGTTCGTCATGCGAAATTATTCATATTTAATTATAATATGCAAAAATTGTTTTTCGTTCCCAAATTGTTGAACATTCACTAAATTTCTTCTTCGCGTTTATTTATTACTCTAAAGGTAATAAAGTTTTCATTTAGAGTTAAAATGAAATTTACAAAAAAAAAAAAAAAAAAAAAAGAAAAAAGAAAAATAAACTTCATTAAATATTCTTTACATCCATTCTTAAATATTTTTAAAAATGTAGAAATTTATATTCGGTGACAGACATTTTCTCTAAAATCTGTCCCTATAAATCAGTGCTAAACATCGCCACTTTTAGGCCAATAAAATGTCTCGTATTTAATTATCATATATTTGGATATCATACCACTTTATAGACAAATTATAATTTATTACGTTTCATAGATTGTTTCAATTTGCTTTTTAAATATTAGTTATTTTATATAAAATTATGAACATTAACTATTAAAAGTATTAAAATTGAACTTCATTGATAGAAGCATATTTATCACAGTACAACTATGATATAATTGTATAATATTTCATTAATATTATTAAGTAATAAAATTATCTAAGAATTATTATATTTATTTAGTAACTTAATAAAATTTCTAATTATATAGTCATCTAAGCAAAATATTTCTATTAGATTCTGCAATGCGCGTTTTAATGTAGTCATTGAAATTTTAGTAAAAAGGTTAGATCGTTTGTTGTGATCAACATATTAACAAAAACTTAATGTTGAAATTAATTTCTCGCGGAAGACTTTTATTAAATCTTATAAAATAATATAAGAATATATTTTATTTAGTTTATAAGAAAATTATAAGAATATATTTTATTCAGTTTATATAAGAATTTATAAGTTTCATTTGACAATATTTGAAATATATGCACCAGTTCTTTAGTGCAAAGTGTTTGATTTGAATAAAAATATTAACTTTACATCTTTACATATATTATCTTACATAGTGAACAATCGCTTATAGTGTTTAAATTGTAAAATAGTTTTTTATTATTCTTTAAGTGTCTCTAGATGGGAAAAAATCAAAATATGAGTCTTCAGGTTTTGATTTTAGAATGATTTTCTAATGGAAATATCTTAGTTTATTTAAATCATCTCTTTGTGTGTATTTTTCATAAATATAAAACATATTTTTCTGAAATATAATAAATAATTGCTATATAATATTAGCATTATTTACCCTGACGGTACTAAATTTACATATTTGAGTAATTTTGCTTATTTTTTGAAGCAAAGTAAGCAAAAATTGGCTCCTAATATATTTTTAAACTTTCTGAGATCAATAAAAATGCATGACAATTTAATGTATCCGATTTGAAATTACAACCTGTGAATTTTGTACAGTTAAAAGAAGACTGCACACTTAAAAAAACAATAAAGTAATAAATTGTATTTTTTTCTTCAGATTTTGGAGCCTTGGAATTATTTGATGATTAAATAATCTTTAAAATTTACTATATATTACAAAATACTTGTTCCAACTCTTAACCGTTTCAGGTTACTGAATTGTTTTCTTCAAGAAGAAATTAGCTTAGCTTTTGCCAGATATAAATGCTGAACATATTTTAAATTTAAGGTAATAGAAATTATATTTTAACTTTGAGATGTCTGTATATTTATATATTTTTGCTGAGAAAAAATGTAATCTTATTCTTAAACATTTACGTATAAATAATTAAGAATTGATAGCCGTATTTACATCTGTACATTGTGTACTTTTATCTTCAGGTACATATTACAAAATATTCTTTTTTACAATATTGATAAACAGAATATTTTATGAACATAACATAATTATCATTTCAAAGTCTGAATTAAAGTAGTTTCAAAAATTTTCAAATTTATAAATTAATTTTCTCTTAATTTTTATATAAATAATTTGCTTCACGGAAATTTTCTGAGAGTATTTAGAATAAAATGACATTCACTTTAAATGAGTTAACTTCATTTTCTACTCTGGTGTGGAAACCTTATGCTACAGGCTTTTTTTTTTTTGCCATAACCCCACCAGAAATCATCTGAGAGACTTGAAATTCCGAAATGAGAGATAGTATTTTATACTTAAAAGATGACGAAAGCATAATTGCTCCAAAATGAATACAATGCATATAGTAAGGAATCAAACGAAAAAAAAAAAAGGCTTTATTGAACTCACAATATCGTTACACATTATTGTCTGTCTAACAGGAAGAACAACAAGCAGTTCCTTACTATGGGATATGCCCTCCCCTTACTCCAATGGTTGCTTCGCACCCTCTCTGCATACTCAGCACCAGATTGTCCATCAGATCTTGAAATAGAAACGCCCATTTCTCAATCAATATCTATTTCAGTTGTTGGGTGTTCCCCGGAGGATATATAATGATGCCACAAGACGTCTCCCCTAAGCATCGCACACTTGTTCTATAGGATTTAAATCAGAGGAGAACGCTCACAAATACATTCGAGTAATATCTTCACTTTCCAATAGCTGCTGAACATCAGAAGTCTGATATGGACGTACATTGTCATTCATAAAAAAGAAGTCTGGTCCAATAGCACCTTGAAATTGATGCACATGGTGATGGATCACCTCTTTACAACAGCGAATTCCGGTTACAGAACCTCTGTCTAAAACGTGGATCTCAGTCCACAGGTTCAGCATAATACTACCTAAGACTACAACTCCTGGACCCTCACAAAGATCTTTCCGTGATGTTACTGGGATAAAACTATGTTCCGACCTCTTTCCAAATCAACTCGGGTTGAGAATAGCTTTTGGACTGAAACGACTCTAATCCATATGGAGGTCACAACTCCATTGATGAGATATCTGGTTTTCGTGTTCCTTACACATTTCTAAACGGTGTTGCCAATGCCCAACTTTCAAAGGGTGGATGGTGGGTGAATAGGCCACCTTTGCGAAGGAGTCCGACCTCAGTAAACTGTAACACTTATCCTCTATTGCTGTACACAATTGCTGAGTAATGGCGCTTGTTGACTGTTATCTAGCTCTTTTCGCCTGCAGGAGGATATATTGGTCATTCACTGCAGTTTGTTTCCTAGGGCGGCCGCAACTACCTTTTCTAACATTTGGTTTGGAAGGCTGTGCAAGCCCACGAAACGTCTCTTTTGTTTATTCTGAACTCTTCAGCTACACTGTTGAAATTACGCCTATTCTCCAGCTTTTCGATCATTCCTCCAAGTTTGGAGTCATCCAGGTGATTTCTTCCTGCCGTATTTCAAGAAAGAACCCACTTGCACTTGCAGCGAATGTCTTTAATAGTCTCCTGTTCTTCCTCTTATTGTAGTCTTGAACTGCGCGAGCTAACCGCACGCGTTTTGCGTACATTCACGTCACCTGCATATTTTGTACCAGAATACTTTCTGTCACCTTTGACATTTCCATGCGCATCACCTTTGCATGAGATTGTGTGTTCATTGCACTGATCGCAATAACCCCTTTTCTGTATTTTCATGGCCATCTACTTAAAATATGCTTTGTTGCTTAAGTTTTGCACACCATTGTAAAATGAGAGACATCAACATTATGGATGAAGAAGAACTTGAGGAAGTGTTTCAGAATATATTAAGAAATTACATTTTGGGAAAATACAATTCGATCAGCACATTTGTTTTCTATATTAAAAATCTAGTTTCAATTATCTTAATTATCAAATTCTCATAAATATATATCTATAGAATTAGCAAAAATCCCTCCAAATCTTAAGAATAAACTTAAAAGTATGAAGCATGTGAATCATTTTCTTGTCTTAGCAAACTTAAGATACTATACCCCCAAATATATATATATATATATATATATATATATATATATATATATATATATAGTTAATTTAAGCGCATTTACTCTCATTGCCAAACACAAGCATATTATGCGAATAAAGAGAAATATAAAAGGAAAATATAACTTCTACAAGTATAGAGCAAATATAAATGGAGAGAAAGTTTTTATTTATTTATTGCCTTTCTTTTACGAGTTAAGCCTGTTAACTAAATGAATGCACATCAAAAGGGAATAAGATAAACTAGCATATAAAATTTAACAAATGCTGTTGCTACACGCAGAATAAATATTTACAAATCTATCCAAAACTGCATGGAATATATAATTTCTGTTAAGTTATCCGAACAAGAATTACTAATATATTCGGATTTCAATGTAAGTAATAATAATTCATAAGAAACAATCATTGAACAAATAAATACAAAACTTGCTTTATAGTATGTTTGAATATTTTCACATTAAATAATTATAAAAATGTTTTGAACTGAGCTTGTATATATGCTTGTGTTTATGCATAATATATGCTTGTATATATGCATAATATGCTTTTGTTTGTGCAAACGTATCTGAGTTGTTCAAGTACATGGCATGCATAACATGAGAAAATTTTGTCACGAACTTGAATAATTTAGAATTAGCCACTAAATAAATCATTAAAACTTACCTTTAATTTCAGGCAAATTGATATGAAAAGTTTTTAAGAAAATGTCTTAATCTGTTTGAAATTTTTTATTTAGATCTAAGTCATTCATTGTTATAAATAAATTTAATTTTTAAATTTAGATAACGAGAACTTGAATGAAAGAAAAATAAAATTCACAAGAAATTGAATGGTTTCACTGAGGAAATTGCTCATGCCCAAATTAAATGAAAATGATTCTGAGAATGATATGTGGTGATTGATATTATTTCCAAAAAGGGTTATAAAGTTTAATTTTACATGAATCATTGAGAAATATTCAAAATGAATGACCTAAGCATGACATAATAGAAGGGTAAAAAAATATACATGTCGACCAAAACTGTATGTGAGGGTATCCAAGGATATAAAGATAGAGAGGGAACATGTGATTGGGTTATCAATCTCCATCAGCCTTTATTTAAACATCATTAATTTATAATTCTTTCATGACATTCAACATCAATACATCAAGTAGCATTTTCCAATATAGTTCAACTTAATTAAGTTGTTCTTTCCGTTAAATATCGAAACATGAAGCGATACGTTTTTTGTCATTTGCATGAGGTTATGGAATAAACTGTGTAAGTGTGGGGTAATAATTATATGCTGCCATACATAAAAATGGCATTGCTCCGATATCATAATACTCTCTCAGAATTTGGTGATGGGGTCGTTCAATAAGTCACTGAAAAATCCAGGAGATGGCACTCGTAACATCGAAAATTGTATTCACCACACCTCATTAAACAGCTGTCTAAGTCTCGGTTACTCGTAGTAGTGAACAAGACAACTTTCGCACCTCAGAAAGTCATCGATGTAACCTTTCCGGAGGTTCGCCTTTTTTGGAAATGAATCACGGGAGGCAACCCATTGTTTCGATTTTTCTTGGGATTCGATGCATAACGATGAATAAATTTATCATCGATGGTGATAACTCGACTCAAATTGACGTCGAAAAAGGTAGGCGACAGCAATCACACCTCATTTGCCTCATCATTCCTTGGTACTCATTTGCCAGCAAATGAGTACCAATTGGCAAATAACTTATAAGTCAGTGTCAAATTTACTTAGACTCCGTTTAACAGTGACAGGGCCCAATGTTAACAAACATTTACCTTAATGATGTCACCTGTCTTCAAATAGAAGTACATTTTGGACCACTCTCGTACATGGGCCATTAACATATCTCTCGAAGTAAAAAATAAGTTTAAAAATAAACACATGTAGTTCATAAAATAAAAAATTAAGTACTTATATATAAGCTCAAATAGTTGTATAGCACTTAAAGACTTATACTAATGACTTGAAATAAGTAATAGAAAAATAAAAGACTTTGCTTTTATTTCAAAACAATACGATCAATTGGATACGAATAATTTGTGCAAATAAGACAATCATTTCAAAACTAAAATATTTAGGCAAACTAGTCAAGCATTTGGATACGGAGAGAATATTTAAAATCTGTGATTTAATGCAACTTATTATTAATTCATGGTAACTGAAAAAAATTGCCCGAGTCCTTCAACAAATTAAAGCTTGTTCAAAAATAATTTTTTATTTAATTTTCATAGCTAGTTCAATTTACATCCCTACATATGACAAAAAGCTTCATGTTTCATTCATAGTATATTCATATCTGCTTTCTGTAATGTAATTTTATGCTACTTTCTTCTTATCGCTTTTACCGAAGAACCTGCAGCAGCGTCTAACATAAGATATTTGAGTAGCGATGGTATCTGATAATAGTTTTTGTAAAAAATATTAACCGTAATTTCTTATTTTTCACCCAGAGTTGAATATTATATTCAGTGCAACGAAATGGTCAAATTCTAGTTACAAAAATAGAATTATTTCTCAAATCTCTTACACAAGTATACTCTTTAAATTTTAAACTATGTAATCGTAATTAAACCGGAACCTTTTTACAAAAAACTGCTCCTTTCATGTTGCCAACAGTTTTCTTTAATGTACCTCTGTTTATTAAGATACAGTATACTTTTCTAAAGAAAAATGTTTTTTTCTTTACATCACGTAATTGCAGCTTTTCATCAAAAAACTATTTTGGTCAAATTAGTTTAATGATAATGGTCGCGAACTTGCGGCCGGTGTTGTTTCATCGAGTCATGTATGATAATCCTGATGTCACCAAAGACCATCTGTGCAACAGGATTGATGGATGTGGAATTTGATCAAGTTCCTCCTCATGGTGTCGGCTCAAATACCATCTTCCTCACTTGATTTAGGTTTAAAATTACGAGGTCTGTCACCTTTAGCCCTCGTGTTGCTTTTAAGTGTGACGTTTTCATATACAAACAAGCAAACGGCATTGAAAAATTCTTTATTGACTATAAAGATTTTTTCTTCTTCTTCACACACACACACACTCAACACTTCATCTATTCTAACTTTTTTTTGTTAATAATCATTAGATTACAGTTCACAGTTGTACTTAGACAAGAAGGGATCAAGTTGTTTAACAACAACATTATTTTATTTACGCTCCTTACTCACGAGTGTCATTTCGCTCGCTTACAACAGCTTCGCTCGGAGATTCGGTCAGGTTTGGTCTGAGGGATCTTGTGGCATTAAATACTCACCCCTTTACAAAAAGAACACCCTCTAGAGGTGGGTTTCTAAGCATGGAGATAACAATAGTTAAAAATGGTAATAAAATAAATGAAAAAATAAAGATTTTCTGAAAAGAAATTCTGCGGTTTCTATGTTTATAAGTAATACAGTCTCTGTAAATGTTAACTTATATAGTTTCAGGGATATGAATAAAAAGGATTATTATAAATTCTGTTACTCTAACTTTGTTAAAAATATATATTAATTAAATTTGCCATTATAAAAATTATTTAAATATATCATAGTAATATTTAAATTTATTATTTATGTTTCTTGTTATTGTTGTAGGGGTTCAATAATTCTAAAAAATAAACTAACAATGTATCATTTTGTAAGCTTTCAGGGATTTTTTTTTATCTCGATGATACTGAGACACTAAATTGCTCTAAATATTTCTTATTTCTATTTGGTTTTAACTAAATTGGTTTGTTTTATCAATGTCGCACTAAATGCAACACGAGGGCTATAAAAAATGGATTTCGTAATTTTGAACCTCAGTCAAGTGACGAAGATGACACCTGAGCTGATATCTTCTCTCCTAACTTCCACACTATGTCTACAGGAGGAATTTGAACTTCGATAGATTTAACTTACAGCAGCCCCGACTATAAGGTAGGTCGTTAGGGGCAACAAGACTCGATGAAAATCGCCGGCCGCGAGTACACGGCAATGACTACTAGGCTACCGCAGTCACATTTTTGAATCTCTCTCAAGTAACGAGGACGACACAGCTAGCAGCACTCTTTCCTAACTTTTACACTACAACTTCGATAGGACTTGGGACCTTGATCAGATTTAGCGTGTATCAAATCCGCTACACAGCAGCCTTTAGTGACATCAGGGCTCGAACCTCGAAAACAAAGTCGGCCTCGAGTTCCCAACCATGACCACAAGGCTACTATAGCTTTATAAAATGAGGTACTTCCCAATACAATGAAAGTTATTTCTTATTCAATAAAATCTTCAAAATTTTAGTAATAAAGCAAAATTTGTACACAAGTTAAGGCATATTTGAAGCATTAAATTTGTCATAAAACATAATATAAAAGTGAAATTTAGTAAAATCAATTATTCTTAATGTAACGAAGATATTTTTAATACGTTCTTTGAAAAAAAAAACTAAAACTTTTAATACAATGAGTTTTACTCTCTCTCTTATAACGTATCTCAAATTTAAAGTACACAGCTTTTTTTATTGTTTTTTTCTCGTACTTTTAATGGAGCTCATTTTTAACTATTTATGCATATAAATAAATTTGATTAATTTCTATAATCAAGTACGTATGTATCCATATGTCTCCGTGTAAAAACATAACTTTTAAAGCTTTAATTTTTTGAAAGAAAGTGTCATTTTACAAATAAAATTAAATGCAACACGATGTAATGATATGAGACATATTTAACTTTAACGCTCTTTATGGCCACTTCCTATACGAAATTTTATTCAAACAACTCGTCGTCCAAATAACCCAAGCAGAGCTTATATTTAAACTGTCGTAGGAGAGGAAGGAACTGAGAAGGGGAGATAAGAAATGATAATAATAATAATGTTACGATATTAAAAATGATGTAACAGTTATATCATTGGAATATCCAGGATATAAGTAAATTAGATAACATTAGGACTCATTGCTGCCGGAGCTATTGAATACTTTAGGGAGGTGATCGCATCGTATTTCAGTAAGTGTATTGTTTGTTAGATTATAGAAGTTTTTAGTACTCTTGGATAGAGACATTATACTAGTTGAGAGCATCCCTTTCATTAATAAAACAATACTTTGAAAGATAATTGACTATTTGAATTATATTTTGTCTGTGCTTGAACTTAAGTAAATCTTAAGTTCTTATAATTAGAATAACAATTAATATTATACCTGGAATAGATAATAGAATATTTTCACAAGATTAATAACAAATAATGTATGGAATAAAAGTATATCTTGCAACATAAAAATCATTCAATCGATACAATGAGGTCAATGCTTTATTCGTGCAAATTAAATTAAATTTTTCTAGAAAGAAAGACGTGTGTAATGTCTATATTATTTCGTAATAAAATGACAGAAAATTAAATTTTCAAGTATTGCTATTACACTAATTTTTGGCCTACCACCTAACAAAAATCCAATCCTACAAGGCGAATTTTAAGCGATAAAGGACACAAAAAAATATCCCCAATCACTTGACAACCAAGAAAATCAAATGATGATACATTGTTTATCGAAAATTGAGTCCGATTGCCCCCAGCATATTTCTATAACTTGATCATTGGGAAAAATCTTTTGAGAGTATTTTTCTCAAAGGAATAAAATTTCAAAGAAAGCTATTTTATTTCACTTTTAATGAAAGATGCCTGCAAGATATTTCTGTTAAAAGACGTTCCAAAATTGTTTCTTTGAACCATTGCGGCAATGTTTCCTTTGAGATTGCTTCAAGAGGTGGTTTTAAGTTAAAAGGTCCATTTATCTTTTGTTTCCTAAATAATTGTGTGATTGATTTTTTTTTGTTTTATTTGATTGATTGCTTATTTAAGTCGCACTTAGAAGTAACTTGAGGGCAACTGCAGACGGATCACATAATTCAGAACTTCGTTAAAACGTTAAGGACGACAATTGAGCAGGGACCTCAAACTTCCACACTACGTCAATAGGACTGTGACCGATTTAATGTGCATCACACCCGTTACAAGCAAGCCTTCAGTAGCATCAGGATGACTACTAGGTTACCATCCACGTCACGTTTCCATTACAACAAGAAAATATCTCAGCGACATTTTTTCCTAATTTTTAAATATTTGTATGGTTTGATTTTACATCTGCAAGCAAAGTCGTAATTTTAAGATATTCTAACATTAAAAAAATTCAAATCGATTGAAAAGATTGCATTTATTAGAAATGATGATTTATTCAATTTTTTTCTTAAATTTAATTGACATAAAGCGAATATTTTTGATTTTAAAATAATTTATACTTTTAATATAAAGACCATCTTGATACTATAAATTATAATGATCGTAAGCTTTGATGCCAATATTGTGTAAGTAGAGTGAAACTCCATTCCTGATAACAATAAATACCGTTCATTAAAATGTTGTAAGACTGGTGTATGTGTAAAGGAATTTCACCTAAATCCGATAGTGCATGAAAATTAGGAAATAGGATTGGCTACATAGATGCTGTGCATAAATTGAAAGTTGAGTAGAGAATATAGTTCTGTTCCTTTGTAGATTTAAAACAAACGTTATTCATAAATAAATAATATTAATACAACCAGTTTACTAACGAAATAGAACATTTTAAATTCATATTGGCCAAATAATAAAAGGAAAGCAAATAAAGAAGATATAACATGGTAACGGAAATAAAACACAAAATTGCTTTTAACTATTTCGTAAACATCCTTTTTTAACTTTTGGATTTACATATTAGTACGTTTCAAATGACGAAAGATAAAATCGAACCAAATAATGTATACACTCCAAAACAAAATCGGAGAATCACTTGTCATATGGGTGGAAGCGATGTGGCGATTAGAAGATGCTTTCAAGAATATGTAGACAATGGCAGAATTTAGCGTCATGATAGCCGTCGACCTAGGGCCACAGCAGATTGGGAGGACAGTGTGCTTGTCAGATCAGCTGTCACAGCACCTGATTCATCGTTATCAACAATCTGGTGCGCGGCCCACACACCAATCTCCACCATGATCATTCACATACGGCTGATAGAGCGAAACCTACACTCGTACCGACCGCTACGCCACCTGCCACTCACGCCTGCACACTGTCGAGCCATATTAAGCGGTGCTTGGCGCGATCAGATTGGAATGATGCTGAATGGGGACGTGTAGTGTTTAGCGACGAATCCAGCTTCCAACTGTATCCTGACGATCGTCGAAGACATGTCTGGAGACGCTCAAGTAAGCGTGCCGACATTTTGCTGATCATTATAATTTTTTTTTCTGGTTGTTTTGAATTATATGTAGGATAAATGTGTATATTAAGTAAGAATTAAGAGAATATTTGGTTTTTGAACCCCCTCCCAAAATATAAATTTTTACTTGTTTTCATACTTACGGGTATAAAAAATTGTACAACTATAAATAATACTTCTTCGAGCAAACTAAATATAGAATTATGAGAAACACTTTACAGAAATTGCGCAAAAAAATGTTTCAAAGTATTGAAAGTCTTAGAATTAATAAGAATTTTATCATATTTTAATATATTTTGGAAATAATTAAAATATAAATATTTATTTGTTTGAAATGGAGTGGTGATATGAGACACATATTTTTTTATTGGTGATATAATGTAAATATAACTATTTTTTATATAAATATCTAACTTTAAAAAAATTACATACTATACCATTTGCACTTAACCTTACAAAACACTATATATTGTAATTATTTGTATTTGTTCTACTATTAAAATTATGTTTAAGTGAGTAAAAGTAATTCTTGTGGGTAGTGATTACTTGGAAACCGCAGTATTCTACTGCATTTTGAAGATAATCAACTAAACTATCCCCAGATGGAAGTGTTGGAAAAGTGAAAAACATTTAAAGTGTGGAATAATTGAATATTTTACGTTCTAATTATTCACTTGAAATTGTATATTCTGCAAGATAAATACAATATTAGTCATATAAGTCATTATGGATATTTTAAGAAATTAAATATATAGTGTGAAATTTGTTTATAATTTATAAATTCACCACTCTGTGTATATAAATAACAGTTAATTTATAGTTAATATTCATTAGCAGTTTATTTTACTGATTATTAGTTGTTAACTTAATGATTTATATCAATAACCGTCTGGAAGCAATTTTGTATCTATTAAAGCTCCATCATTAGCATCGATCAGAGGTGCGACTCTCTGCCTCACCCATTGTCAGTCACAGCTTCATAATTGTTTGGAGCCGGTCACACGAATATTTCTCATCAGAGGATATTCATCTTTCCTGATAGATGTTAGATATGAATATCATGTGTTTTTCAAAAATTAAAATTAGATTAATGCGGTAAACGTTTACATGGATTTTTTTGCATTTGAGTCAAATTCCTCCTTAAATTCCTTCATTTATTAAACTTTGTTTAATAAATGCAGTGTTTTTCGCCCTTTTTAAAAATAATTTTGAGGCACAATCCTCATAAAGATATTTTGAAATTTAATGCTTTTTTTAAAAAAAGAAAAGGTGCTTCAAACATAGTCAGATACCTTAAATATCATCTTAATTTTTTTTCTTCTAAAATATGCCTAATGACTATTTCGGTTAAGCATACACATTTCTCCCTTATGAACTGTGAATGTATAAAATATTCGTGTATTAATAGTCATATTCTAAAGACGTTTTTTTTAAAAAAAAAATACAAATTTATATTACACAATAATTCTTCAGATATATACAGTAGAACGTAATTAAATAAATTTACTGTTTCAACGCAATATTTACAGGAAAAAAATTGTAAATAACACATAAGACATGAAAAACATAAATAATGCATCATAATGTTATTGTGGTATAGAAAGTATTCGCACAATACACATTATCTCAAATGCTTCAGCTAGAATTTTACATTTAATAATTTATAGGATATATTTTAACTTGAACAGTTGCTATAAGTCTCCTTTGCAATAATATAACACATTTTCATAGAACTGAAATAGAAAAAGAAGATTGATTTCAAATTTGATGTCACTGAATCACATCTTATTTAAGAGTGTTTCTGGATTCATGTTTATTAGAATTCGATTTGGTTCAAGCATCCTGTGTAAGAGTTTCTATATATGTTCCATGAGATTGATGCCTGGGGACCGAGGAAGAAAAATCATAAAAATTAGTAGTTCTGCATAAAATTTATAGCCGTATATTTAGAGCTGTTATTAAGATAATGATTAAGATAATTGTCATACATAATGATCAGAAAAACCCATTTTTTTCGCATTAAACTGTAAATTATTTTTCAAAATATCTATGTAAACCTGGTGATTCAAGATTACATCAATTGGATCTATATTATCAATCTGCTATGCACTCATAGAACCCCGAACAAGAATATTTCCATCTGCATGTTTCAGAAAGTAAATATTTTTAGATGTATTACTGTGTTTCCTTTTCTTCACATCAGCCGTCTTCTGTATGTCTATGTTCGTTAGAAACACCAACAGTTTTGAAGAACTCACGAATGCCTTTCAAGTAATTTTAGCGAAGTATTATTGTAACTTTTGATACCTCTCATTAACAATACATTTTTTGTGAAACACGTTCTTGGAATCCTTGTGTTTTACGTGTATTTCGATTTGTTTACTACACATACGACTATACTTCTGTTTCTTTTAATATTGCTGTAAGTTTAGAAGCCTTTATTTCTTCAACGGAAAAGCGAGCAACAGCCTGTCGACAGAGGTAAGTAGTCTTTTCCGAGACACTTAGTTTTTGAGAGGACATAAACCTCTGAATAATTAACTGCATTATTGAACGAGATTTAATAATAAAATTTAATTATATATTTTACCACCTATACAAAGTTTTATAATGCATTTTATTTCAATATTACAGATTTCTATAGACTTATGACACATATATTGAAAATTTCCCATTGTCTGTTATATTGAAGTTCCAAAATTTTATTCTATAGCATATGTTTCAAGATGAGTGACGTCACTTCTCAACAATAAACTAACTTATTTAATCACAAAATACTTTTAAACATTTGTATTTGTTTCAGTGTATTAAATGTTACCTTTTGAATCAATTTCAAACAGATTAATATATTAAAACAATAGTTTATTTCACAATAGTGCTCTTGTACAAATACATTCAACACTCACTGAAAATATTGTTACACCTTTTTAATTTATTTTGAGAGATTAATTTAAAATTATTAAATTTAGATCCTTTTCAGAACTTATATATCAAAGAACTATTTTAAAATCCTAAAAGAATTACGTTTCACATGCAAACTTAATTGCTTACTATTTTTGTAGTTTAAAGGTTATTGCTCCATCTTTTACACATTTGCTTGAATGATATTCAATTTATCTATGAAACAATCTAATCGAGATTAGTAAATTTATAACGAACTGTCTCCGTAAATTAATAAAAAGCAAAGTAACGTAAAAATAATCTGCCGAATCTCTTTGATCTATTTATGAAATTTTGAATAAAATGAATCTCATATCAAACGTCACCCTTGAGATTAATTAAAGAGAAATTTTATCCGTTAAATGAATGATCACGTTACAAATTTTGTTTAACCTTAAAAACTGAATATTATTTCATAACAGTTTATTGTTTATATTTTAATTTTTATCATAGCATTGAAAATAGTTTCGCATATAGATCACCAGAATCAACACATGAACAGTATGATAACGAAATAAATAACTGCATTAAATACGTAGAAGTATATTTTATATTAGGTATAATTATTACAAATATTCCAATCGTACATAGGAGTATGGCATGTGAAATTCAGTCCAAAACAGAGGATGATGACAAATGGTACTTTGTTCAGGAATATTCTGAACAAAGTGACATGCATGTATCTGAGCTTAGGTAATGTAATACAAATAGAAAATACAACACTTTTATAGATTAGCGGCACAGATATAGAAACCAAAATAGCACTTGTAAAGACAGTACCATTTGTATCAAGAACTCCCCAACTTATTAGTGTATTCTACGGACATATCCCTGCTGTAATACTCCCTTTTCAAAGCAGATTCTGACAGCTCCAGGCAGATTAATGGTTATTTGCGCAAATTTACTCGGCAACTCTACCCATAACTCCATAGAAGATCATTTTCCAAGTGCCTATTGTCTTCCAATCAATTTTGATTGATTTCCAATCAATTTCCTAAAGTAAATTCCATATACAAACAGAAATTTCTGTCTCAGGCTTATGGCTTATTTATATCTGTTCCGGCAAGTTATGAGATCTCCGGTAAAAGTTAAGAAAAGTCTGCAACTTTTTTTGCCAGTTAAGATTTCACCAAGATACCAGCCCTATCTAGAATCCTCGATTTGTAGCCAGAAGGTGCTCCAAATCCGTCGCCAAGGTAAAGGGGCCATTGCTTCAATTTCCCTCAGCTGACTGATGAAATATCTATAAGCGTCTATTTTCCTTCAGAAGAAAACCATTTCAGGAAAGCAACTTCTCGCGGTTGTAAGAATATATTTAGAATATTATGTTTATTTTTTTCTTCTTTTTATGTATATTTAATAAAAGGGTGGCCGAGGTAGCCTAGAGGTTAAGGTATGGAACTCGTTGGCTGCATTTTCGTTGAGTTGTGGATCCAATCCTTGATGCCACTAAATACCCACCATGTAGCCTGGGGTGATGCACGTTAAATCTGATGTAGCTCAAAGTCATCCCGTTGACTTAATGTTCCAGTTAGGAGAGGGAATGCAAACTCAGGTGTCATCCTCGTTATTTGACAGAAGTACAAAATTGCGAGGTCCTTTGCTAATAGTCCTCATGTTGCTTCAAATGTGATTAGAACAAAACCAAACCAAAAGAAACCAATTAATAAAAAGGCAATGTATGTTTTATGCAAAATAAGCAAGTGTTTCTCTAATTTTCAAAAATATTTGTTAAGCAGCTATTCGAGGAAATAATATCTACAAGTTCCCCTTAATTTTCAAATTTTATAATATTTTATTTTATTACATTAGTTCTTTTAATAATACGACATCTCTTTTTTCCGACCATTCGTAGTAATTTTGCGCTTTTACATAATCAAGCCATCTGATTGATTTCTATTTTAAAGGAATAACGAAGGCTATCAATGCAAAACCGTACATTGTTTTATACTTTTAGATATTTCGTGTGTTTCACACTTTGCAGGCGTGTACTGTATTAATTTTTTTGCAATAATACACAGCATTTATTTCTATTTAAACTTGTAATACAGTAGCGCTCTAGTTCGATTATTGCTGGATTATTGAAAGAATACATGTTAATTATTTTATTTCTTTATGATACTCATTCTATGATCGACAAGTACATCGTTCTTTATATCACGGGTTACTATTATAAGTTATGCAAAATTTATTATTCGGAAAAGGAATATTTTTGATAGATATTTAACATATTCAGGTATTTTTATTCATTTATCAAATGTCCAAACATTTTAACTGCTACATTGATCTTACCATGAGGCAAATAAGCGTAAATATAAAATAATCTTCTATTTTCAAATTAAATTTCAAATTCGCTTTAGAAATTCAATGTAAAAATGTTAAAATGTATATCTCAATCAAATGAAAAGAAAATTTGTTTAAATATATAAGATGAACCACTGGAAGAGATAAGGCGACCAAAGAGGAATTTTATGTTTACAAATCATCGTCATTTAACATTCTGTTATTAACTGAAACATGGTTATGGAGGTAAAGTATCTAAAAAAATGTCCCAGTGACTTATTTGCTTTTCTGAAGTGAAAGGAAAGAACAATTTTTAAAATATGATTCTGCTTATAATATCGAGATATTTATAAGAGATGTTAATGCGTTCGAAACTAATTTTAAACTCAGATGTTCTATCTTTCTCTCTGTGTACTTAATGAGAGATATATTTATTATGAAGAATTCTTTACTGTTTCGCGACACCAAGGGATATATGCGACCAAAACTATCTTAAACTACATACTTACAGTTAAAGAACATTTTCAATGACAAATGTAAAGATGTAAAATAAAACATTTTATTTGTTCATTCTTCATATTAATATAAAGTAAATATTTATACGTTGATTTTCATCGAATTAGTTCCAGTGTATTGCCTGTTACTCGTTTCTCTAAAGAAGAATCGTTAAACAAATATTATCTAAATGAACCTTTTTTTTAAATATACTTTACGATTTTTGACAAGCCACCATCTGAAAAGAATATTTCATGTTTGCATTTTAGAATCATACCAATATAAATTGCATATTTAAAAAGGAAATTTTAACACATCCCTGAATTCGTAATTATTAACCGTGTATAGGATAAAACATCGTTTCTTAAGCAACGCAGAAACCAATGAAACAAATCAGTCATTTGATACTTTACCATATAATATTCCTATATATTTATATTAGTTCTCATATTTTCACGCAATTTCCAGGAAATCTAACTAAGTTGTAAAAAAATATAAACGAGACATTTTTTTCAATACTATGTGAAAATCGGTATTTTACAGATCGCATGATTCTGGAGTACGACTTTAATCAAAATTAAAGAAAAAGATGTTGATTAATAGAAAAATATTCACTTCAGAAGTTGAATTTACTTTTTTAAAGAAATTTAGTGCTATGAGCTTTATTACTTGCTATGCGTATCAAAGTGATAATGCTGCTTATGTGTGACGTCTTATATTATATAATTTTATCAAGAAACTAAATTAAAAAATATTTTTTTATCATTAAAGTAAGTGAATTCAGAAATATATATTTATCAATGATGTTAATTAAGAAATATATATTAATCAAGGATAAAAAAATAAAAAAATAAAAACTACTACGATAAATTAATGTAGCGCACAGCTTTTAAGCTATCCGAATTAGTTTGAAGCAATATTTTTAAAAGGGAATTTAAATAACTTTAAACCATATTTTATGAAGATTAGGGAACAAAATTAGTAAAAAATATCAGAAATACTACTACATTAATTAAATGAAGTTAATAAATTAAGCAATTTAAGCTGAAATTTGATCCAAACGCAAAACTCCCCTTATAAATTTCCAATGCATAAATCTAAATTTGATTTTTATGAAACATATTATATATATATATATATATATATATACATATGTATGACAAGTTAACATAATAAATTAAAATCTATCTATCTATATGTATAATACATGCACGCACGCATGCGCGCACACACACACACATATATATACATAAATAACACATCGATCAATAACTCCCGAGTCTAAAATTGAAAACAACATTTTTTTTGCAATTTTTTTTTTTTATTCATCAACATAACATCTTTGTTAATCACCTTTAGTGATACAATCGTTCCAACGTTTTTCCAAATCTTTTTTTTTTTTTTTTTTTTAAAAAATTTTTTTTTTTTTTTTTTTTTTTTTTTTTTTCGCAAGAAATCTTTTTTGTTGCAAGTAAATAGCGATAAACAGCTTTCTGAATAATCGACTCGTTGCTCCATCGAAAGCAATCGCGGCACCCACTTGGAAAAAAACCTTTTTCACTTCACTTCAAAAAACCTTTTTCCTGGTCCGATCGACTTAAAATTTTGACACGTTTCAAACAAAGATTAGTACTCTAGAAAGACCTGGTTACTGGTTTACTACGAGCGCCATCTCTGGGTTAGTCTCGGGAGTTATTGATCGATGTGTTAATGTGAAAGGTTACAGCTCATCGAGTTAATTTCCGTTAATTTTTATCAAATTTAATCAATACCATAGTACAAAAACACCATTGAAGTAAAAAGCATCAGTTTTAAAACTTAATCATTAGTTCATTAGCTTAACTCTTTCGGGACGAATGCACCAAATACGCATCACTCGATAATGAGCTCAAAAACCGAATGATGCGCATGCGCATTTTAAGGTGGAACTCTTTCTAAAAATCTCTGGATGGAACCGTGTGTCCATTAATTTTGAACTGAATAACAGTTTTAAGAACTTGACCTTTAGTTTGATCGTAGTCTGTATTAATTCAGTATTTCGCTCACCAGCTGTTGTAGGGGAGGAGGGAAAGCGTTAAGTAAACTAACTGAACTCGGCTCCTTAAACTTCCACGTGATGTACATTCGTGTTTCTGATTTTCCTTCGAATGCTTTTTTAAAACCCTTTTTTTACTATTTTTTTTTTATTTCGCTCTTTCTTGAGCTGTACCGTTAGTACTGTTTGACTTCGCGTTGTTTTTGGATGTGTTTCGTTTATTTCTTTTTATTTCGAAAGTATTGACTCCCGTTTATAATTGCAAAAAAGCGTTGTTTGTCAGAAGAATATACTGACATGGCTGAAAAACCAATTAATGACGAAAGTGTGATTAATTTTCTAAAAGATTTGAAAGAAATATTTCTAGTGATTCTGCTGCGGATATTTTGTCAGAGTCGACAAAACAGAACTTTGCGTTTCTCTGCGCAGAAAGAAATACAACACTCAATCTTCACTTTGAGTTTTGTTACTTCTTGTAAATAGTCTTACTTGTATATTTTTCTTATTATTTTTACAGTTCATTGATGTAATGTGTCAATAAAACTTCGGGAAATTTTAATATCGCTTCATTATATACACTTTTCTGCAAATTAAAGGTAAAAGATTAGTAAAAAACTAATTTCAAATTTTTTTATTTCAGCAAATAATTTACAGATAAATATTACAAGATCAAAATAGCCGAAACATAGTTCTTGGAAGACACAATAAAAATAATCTTCGGGGTCACAAGGCCCCAGGACGAAATCTGTATTTAAAAAGTCCACACAAATAAAAACGAATAGTAGAAGTCCGCGTCGACACAAGAAAAGTTCCACGGCGAGACGGGACGATAAAAAACACGGCAAATCCAAAATCCAGGATCTTCTGCAGGCAGAAGCGGGAACACGGAAAAGAGAACCACACAGCTTCAAAAGGCAGAAGAAAGAGATCGCATCTCAGGGGCTCCAGAGGGCGAGAGAGAGGCGAGGCTCCTAGGAGACCGGAGAGACCATCCACAATCAGCAGAGCATTCGTCAGGGCACATGAAAAGACAAGAGAATACATTATACAACCATAAAATACAGTAAAATACAATAAAGTCAACCATAAAATACAATGAAGTCAATATACAATAAAATCAATGAAATATATATATACAATGAGAAAAATGGAGAACAAAAATGTGTACATCAGAAATACCTTCGTAAAGGTATTAAACGAAAAGTCAAACATGAGATTAAAATAAGGGAAAACAGGGAATGCAGAGCAGGGTCACCTGTTAACCCGAGAATGAATTCCTCGCAGTGAGGAACATTCGTGAAGACAAGTGTGAGAACAGAAGTCTAATTTAGAAAGTCATGGGAGACTGGACAGAACCTGTCTCCCGTAAAACCAAGCCACGTAAAAGATGATCAACAAGATGATTGATCAATAAAAACAACGATGGAATATGTAGTAGATGGAATGAGAATAAAAGTGGCGATAAAAATTTGAGTTAAAAGCGAAGACAAAAACACCAGCGAAGAGAGAACTCCTCAAGCTGGGAATATAAAATCATGAGCGAAGCTTGATAAAAAAGATTGGATAAAATATCAAAAGAATTGTAATAACTGAAATTAATAACTAATTAAAATATGTAATAACTGAAGTAATTATCTAAAATTTTATCAAAAATATAGCATTAGGACGAAAAATTTTTGGTGATTTTTTTCCTTCAAAAATTAGGCTTAGCAACTCAAAACTCCCCGCTCACGTGTCAGTTCTCCGCAATCCCCAGGGAACGTTCTTTAACAGGACGTGCCGTCTCGAAAGGGTATAATAGTGAAAATAATTTGTAGTTTAAATTTTAGACAGGTTTAATAGTAATAATTTGCAAAAACGTGTTTTAAATAAGCAATATTTTTTTTATAAAATCACGTTTTCCAGTAAACAGCAATTAAATCGGTATTTCCTGTTGGTAGAATGTTATGGCAAAATTTTTAAATCGTCTAAATTATAGTTGAAATTATTATTCTAGACTCAAAATAAAATCAGCTTTGGGAAGCTCTCGATATGGGTTAAAAATAAAATAATAAATCATACTTGTAAAATTGTAATTTTTGGCTGAAATTCATGTTTTAAACGTAATCAGTGTTAGAAATCAGTTGCTGGATACGAATTTGACACCTTCAACTAAAGTCACCGATCACCTCTGTTGGAAAAGAATTTAAGTTCTGTCAAACAGTTAGTTTGACTTTATAAAGATATCAAACTAATTAAAACACAAGTTGCACATTTAATCATGCTGAAGAATTTCCTTCCTATTCATGTCTGAATTTATCATAAATAAGCAAGGAATAAACCGAGGATATACATACATAATTCACAAGAACAATTAAATATTTATAAAGCTTCACTAACTATTTAATGTATTAAATAATAATCAATTTCCAATAAGTACTGATGTATTTGGGTTTGAGTCATAATAGAGCAATACATCTAATTTCGAGTGCTATACCTTTTCAAGATTTTTTCTACATTCACTACTAAAGCTTCTTTCTGCCTCAACCACAGACATTTAACACTTTCATGCTTAGAAATATATCTCCTTAGTAAATTCGATATGTTTCAATAATTCCATTCTAATCTATATAAATCATGTTTCATTTATTGCGAGAAATTCTTCAATTCAAGTAATATCACATAACAGTCGCCAAAAACTTTTTAAAAATTAAAGAGCAATGGAACTCCACCAACATTATTATGGCGGATAATGATACTTATTTGATATTTCGCTGGTAAAAAAATAAAAGCAGCAATTTTATTATTCATAAAAAATAATTTCATATGAAAAGTCCCATGCGATTTCAGCAATGCTAAAACTTCTGAGATTTGAAAATCATTATATATTTGAGCTAGTTTGTAGTGAAATTTAACATAAATAACTGATTGCTTTCAGTCTTAAATGTTTTCACTCAATACTAGAGAAAGTGTATAAATAATAGTATTATCAAAAATCCTAGCAGTGAAACGCATAACATTTTTTTATGACGATCAAAACAAAATCAGATATGTCTACTGATCATTCCATACTCTGACTTAGTAGATAAAACCAAAAAAAAAAATCATTTAAAATTACACGTAAACTCAAAATCTACTAAAAATATTTATTATAAAATTTAAGAATAAACCATTTTTCTTCAAAGCCAATAATCCTCCATCTACTCTAACATAAAAATTTACTTCCTTCGTAAATATATTAACACGTTTACATTTGGAAGAAACTTTCGAAAACTTTATTCGTAACAACATCATTAAATAACACGAAACCTTGTTTATGCCATACTGTTCGCAAACTTGATCGGTTAGGGAAATTGCTTTAGGGCTTTTCTCGAAGTAAAAGTGGGTAGTTCCGTAAATACTTCAGGCACACATGAAACTCACGAAGAATTTATCGAGGCAATATGGATGGATGTTTCGATAGAAAGAGCTTTTCCAACCTCATCCTTAAGCCTGGAAGACGCGCGCTATGAATTGTTTGATACAAAACGCACGCGGAGTCAGCCGACAGCCCAAACTTATTAAATGGTATATTTACGAAATAAATTATTACTATTTCAAAATGAAAAGTTAAATAATAATTTAAACACCTAAGCAATAATTTACTGGTAAATCAAAAATTAGTACTAAATAAATTAAAAGCACCTGCGTCCTTTTTGAAAGGCTGTATAGGAAATAATTTAATTCTACAGAACAATTCATTTGATTTAATATTTAATGTGCTTATTATCTACATTTATATTTCTGAGTAAAACTATTTTGAAAAATGTGGATGCACATGAAACAGATACATTTGATTGCTTGCAAACGTAATTGAAATATTTAAATGTGTCTGCATTGTCCGGCAATATTTTTATAACATTACAGCATGCTTTGCGCTTCTGCCCTCGAAATGGCTATTTCTACCTCGTTTGTTTTGTCCTTCTAAATTTTATATAACATGTACTATTTATAATTTCGTAAAGATGATATTAAAACAAACATTTCAAGCAATGCTAAAAGTTTACTGCAAGAGTTGAAGAATAGGTAAGAATAGGTAAGGTAAATAATTTTTGATCTAATTTTATATCCACGTTATAAATGATACATTTCCCTCACTATACTTAACACCAAGCGCGTTCAGTATTAAGTAAATGTAACTTCAGCTAATTATCGATTAAGGAACATTGTAGTATTAGTCTATCTATATAGTCATTATACTATCAAATAAGGAGGGAGCCAGTTGATAACCAAATCCAATTTATTGATTTTTCTTTTATCCGTGTGCTGAATATACTCTCCATATGTCTATTCTTATTTAACGTGTATGTAATCCAGTTTGACGTTAATATTGAATATCAATTTTACCAACATATGCAAGATCACGTATCTTTTTCGATAGCGATCAATATAGGATCACGCATGTCCCCTACATCTACGCACAATTAATCAATATCTTCTAACTATTACTTTCCAATTCCATATTTATATTTTTCCAACATATTTTACTTTCAATTTAATTTCGTTTATAGATTATGCCTTCGGTATACCAGTTAACATGCTCTCAATCTCCCGGCTGACGCGTGTAGAGAGGTTGATGTCCAATGAATCTCGTGAAAGTCCCAATTCTTCCCAATTGGGTAGTATGGAATTTTGAAAAGGGATATTCTATCTCAGGTGTCGTCCTTTTCACTTGGCAGAGGTTTAAAATTACGACGTCCATTACTAGTAGCCCCCGTATTACTTCCACAAGTGCTACGCTTATAAACAACCAATTACAATTCGACTATATATATATGCTTCTTCCATTGAATTCGCTACAATTCTTCATTTCAATAATATGCATAGATCATGCTTCATTTGTGTAAGTCGAGATTATATTTGACGCTATTAACTATATAAAAGTTACCATGGCTAGTGAAGAAAAGTACAAAAAAGTTTCCAAGAATTGCAGTGGATGTCCCATGATTTGACCAAAATAACATAGGCCATGAATCTGTGACCATGATCTTCAGACCACAGCTGCCATTTATCAAACGAGGGAGAAGGATTTGAGAACAATTTGCTCCGTGCGGATCATTATTTCTTTTAATATGCAGAAATAAGAAAATAATTTATTTATTGAAATACTTATATCCCATTATGCTAAAAGTATGAATGATGTGAGTTGTTTGTGAGTAGAAAATCGATTATTGTTTCGCTAATAAAAGTTGCCGTTTCGAACAGCTGTGTTGAAGTTAACTAATATTGTGGGAAGTTAAAAAAATTCCAATCGGTAAGTAAAGTGTCCTATTTTGAATCAATGTTTTGAGAAATCTATAAATTCTCCCAATCCATATGATTCTTAAAAAATATTCCAGGGACATTATATACCGTATGAACATACTAATTCAAATAGAAAATACGCTTTAAGAGTTTGTAACCTATAAAAACATTTCTAATAAGGATACATGTATGAAGATGAAACAAATTTTAACAAGACGTTTTTATTAGCGATAGAAGAATTTTACATCTTTCCCCATGATTACAATGATATGTTATTTAAAACTTAATTTTTCGTTATCCTTCCTCTTATCATTTATTTTGTCATTAGTCACTTTACTCAGAAACGGTCCAAAAATACTTTAAAAGTGAAATTATTCCACGTCTATTTTCACCGTGACTGATGTGCAAATAATGCCTTATGCTATAGTGCACTTTCGGAATTGGTTACAGCCGCATTTTGGGTCAAAAACATTCCATTGTGACATGTACAGTTCTTCTCCAGGGCAATTAGGACATAATACAACCCGTGTAAGGGAAGGAAATTTGAAACGAAACATCAGTGGACAACATTCTAACATACTCCTTATAATCCAGCATTAACATCTTCATACACCCATTTTCTTGGATACCTTAAAGAAAAGTTGAGGAGAAATATTTTCACTTAATGGAAAGTTGATTTTTTTGCTAAATATCATCCATATTCGTCCAACCTCTATAATACAGAAATAAAAAAAAATCTGATACGTTGCAAAAAATGCTTATATCTTAAAAGATGACACATGGAAAAATAATATTGGTGTAGTTTTCGTAAAAAGTATTTCAGGAAAGATCTCGTAAAAATTATCTGTTATATTTGTTCGGCTCTTGTATATTAACTAAAAGTATGAAATTAACAGCACCTACCTGACAATAAAGAAAATATAGACCCAAGTGGATTCATGAGTAATTAAAACCACCTTTATTACAAATAAAAATATACATCTATATAAAAATTATACATATATACAAAGAGTTACCTCAAGTATCATTGAGGTAATTCTTTGGATTATAATGGCACATGATATTGAATATTCATTATCCTTCACTTTTAAATCAACTGAATTTCAAATCCGAAATCTTATGTAGAGTTTAAAGATAAACTTTTATCTTAATATTCTCTATTCAACTCCTAAGAACTCAAATAACAAGCCATTTGAAAGCTTTGTCTCAGAAACGTATTAATTACTTTGAAAAGTTACTTATCTTGCGAATGACGGGAATAACTAGTCCATAAGTCTCCCGGGTATTGATGCTACCTTAAAAATATTTGGGGATTTTTTTTATCAGGCATTGATCAATATATATTTCGTATAGAATCACTGGCATGCAGGCTGAATTAACATAGGCTGTTAAAAATACTCGTGTCGAGAATGAAAAAGGATAATGGGATAATTATCTGTATAGTTGTTTTTTTTTTTTCAAGAAGTCCTCGATTGGTGACAAAACAAAACTAAATTGTAAACCAATGTAATATTTGTTTTGGTTCCTTTAATATATAACAGCACGTAATGGTAACAATTTACACTATAATCACCGTGTGTCGTTAGATATATGTACTTTAAGAAATATGATCTTAGGTACTAACCTGACATTTAAATTCGTTCGTGGTATATAGTCATTTATTTCAAACATAAGAAATGTATTTTAAAAATAAAGATACATTAAAATGACTAAAGAAACAGGATTATTTTAAAAGAAATTTATTATGAAATGTTAATTAACAACTTAAATTATTCACAAATATTAATGTTGTAAATATTTTAGCTTAATTTCACTATGCAATGTTAATGAAGAATATTGAAATGAACACTTTCAGCATTGTGGTAAATTAATTTTGAACATATTTAAATGATATATATGGTAAGTAAAATTAAGGTATCTTGAACCGTATTTTTAGACGTATATTATTCCATATTCAAGAATTGAAAATTGCTTGTACATGGAGTTATTCATTAGAATAAATCAATTACCATTCAGGAAATGTTTTGAAAACAGCATAGAGATAATTTTTCAAACTTCAGTCGTCGCTTATGACTGTCTTTTAAATATAGTAATGTAGTTACGACAAATATGTATTTGATGGAATTTTTTTAATGTTTTAAATGAAGAGAAACCTCTGAAGCAATCCATGAGAAAAATAACAAACAATAATACTTCGATTCTTTTTAAAATTAAGAAAATGCAAAAGTATTAAACAAAATATTTTATAATATTTTCAAATTATTTAATAATATTTATCAAATTTATATAAGTTACTTACACTAGATTAAAGTGGTATTATAATGAAATTACATGTTTCATAATATAGGAATAGTTGGTTATTTTTTGGTAATAAATGCAAATTTAAATATATTTTTAAAAAATATTATCTCTTGAACATAAATTTGGAATATATTTTCTTTTCAGAAAAATTTACTCTTTACAATAATTTAAATTTTTTGAAAAAAATATCATGTAATATCTTTATTCAGATGTAAAACTTCAAAAAAATTAATAGTTATGCATGTTATATATATATATATACTTGCCAATATCATAGATAAAATGAGTAGACTTTTTTGGATGTATTGCTATTTTTTTATCCTCCTTTTATTCAATTTCTCTTTATTTTAAAATCAGGAGAAAGGGAAAAATTACAAGCAATCTAAATAAAGCAAACTATCATAGGATATCTCAGAGTTTACATTCGTTAGCTGTATATTAATACCATCTGTTTATACGTAGATGTATATTGATGCGAGAGAAATAAAATACGCTCTCATACGACAAAATGTGCAAGAATTATTGGTTTTTATGACTGAACGAATGCATTTTTTTGCTCATTATTCAAAATTCATTGATGTAAATATTTTTTCTTAAAGGAAACACGAATCTATTTCCTCAAAATATGTACTAAATTTTCTTCAAAAAGTGAATTTGACTTCATTTTACATTCCCAAATAAATTATTTTTGAAATTTCATTAACAGTCTTTGTAAAAGGCTTTTCTTTCCAAAAGGCTTCCTATATCATTTGAGACAAATTTGTTTTCTGAATTAAGACTTACCACAAAACTTCTTTTAGAACTGTCACCACTCATGGCTTTTGCTATCAGTTGTAAAAGAAAAAGCGAATAATTATGCTTTTCTTAAAAAAAACACAACGAAATAAATACCTTCTCTCATCTGACGACCAAATCAATGAAAGAAGGAATACAATGAAATCAAATTGTGTATTTAATTTCATTGTACAGTCCCAAATAAATGATCTTTTAGGTATCGTTTACCATCTTTGAAAGAATTTGTTTTCCCTCTCAAAAGGCTTCCTATTTTTTATGAGAGAATTTTTTTTCTTTCTGGTAAGACTTACCACAAAAATTCTTTCAGAGCCATCACCACTCATGGCTTTTGCTTTCGATAGTAAAAGAGAAAAAAAAAAAAGAGTATTTTTTTTTTCTTTTTAAAAAAGAAAATCTTGCTCTCACCTGACGAGTAAAAATAGTTGGGAAAAAGTACAATGAATGGCGAACTAGAATCCTAATTAAAAAGAACGTTTGAAGAATATCATTCAGACACCACTTTCTTATGGTATGGCTCCGTATTTTCGCTGGATAGCATATTGTAATTTTCTTTCGCAATTTTGCCTCTTAATGTTCTTTTTTGTATGATTCGTTAGTAATTAAAAGAATGCTTTGAAAAATTTGGAATTACGGGATCTCAGGACTTTGCGCTATTACCTGTGGGGAAAAAAATACATTTTTCAAACAAATCTGACATGCCGATGAAACAAAACAAGAACTTGCCACATGTACTACATAATTTTTTCACATCAACTTACAATGTTTAATATTTTTTAACAAAATGTTTTAAAAAATTCTTAAAATTTTATGAAGAAACATAAATTTGATACTTTTTTAAAACTAAATAAATCGATATCTTACTACACGAATGATTCTGAAGTAAATTCTGGATCGAAATTTACAAAAGTAACATTATTTTGTAGAATATCGCACAATTGTAAGGTTATACATACCTTTGAAAAACATTACAGAGAAAAAAAAGTTTTTCAATACAGTTTAGAAAATAATATCTTAAGAAATCTATTTAAAATTCATTTACATTTTTGTTATTAATTTGTCTGGAAATTTCTAAGGAAACTTATTTTGTGCAGCAGTAGGAAATTTCAAAATACTACAATTGGTTGTTTCTGAGAAATCCTGCTCTCAAGCTAAAAACTTTTGTTTTTTGAGAAAGGTGAAACTAAAGTTGTAAAATAGCTGAACAAGGTTTTGTTTTTTCTCGAAAAGTCTAAAAGTTTTGGTAGTATCGGTAAATTCATGGCAAAAAATATTTAGAAATTATGGGTCCCTAGTAAGTACATTTGGAAAATATAAAACATCTTGAAGGCTCATGAGGACTCTTAATTTAGTTCATCAATTGCAAGAGTGTTTTCCCGTTGTACAACTAAGCTTTAATAGTGCATATCTGTGAGTAACTGTTGCTTTGCAAGCTGTTATAATAACTGTTAAATTTTTTTTCAATAAACCAGTTCTATTTTCAATAAAAAAAATTTCTAACATAGTGACATTTTATTTTAAATAAAATTAATATTGTTTTGAATTAGTGTTAAAGGAAGAAAAAACAATCAAATGATTAAGAAAAGCTTGAACAATGATACAAGTGTATCCTGAAAATTGTCATAAGTGTAAACAACACACACACACATATATATATGATGAATATTTTATTTATTATTATTCCTGAAAGCCCACTCACCAGTTGTTGTGAAACACAGGTACTCGAATACTTTAAAATTTATATTCAAGACTCTGCAAATGGACTTTAAAACTGCAGCAACTATAGGGTAATTAAAAAGTATGATTTCATTAAGATCAAATAATTACTATCTGTTGCTGATGATCTATAAACTTCCATGCTGAGGAAGAAGAATGAACCTTCATATAAGAAGTATCTGCTACTTCCGATGAATATAGATATGTCGTGCTCCGTGAAAATAGATCAACCAGGTTCGAAATATATCTGGACTCATGTGAGAATTGAGAAGAAATCATCCATAGAAATTATTTAAAAGCACTGCTAAAAAAATTAGGGGAGCACATGGTTTGAACGGAAATAATCAAAAATAACAACAAATAACAAACACCAACAAATAACATCAAATGAAACTATCATAGCAGAAAGCAGAAGAAGAATATTTCATAAGCAAATCAACGCTCATTGTGCCAAACACCTGAAAAAATTATAAGAGCAGAAATTGTGATTTCACAGAAGCTACCAGTTTCACTGACTAAGTTGTGAAATTCGATTTTTCACCTTTTTTTGTCTTCAAATAAGGCAACATGAAAAATTCACAACAATCTAATTTGCCATATTCCATGGTCAAGTTAATTTAATTCAATTAATATTGACTTCCATTTATTAAGCCTTTTAGCCAACAACTATATATATATATTATATTTATAACAAATTATATAATAATTCTTTATATGGAGTAAAATATTAAGTAAATAATATTGTTATGCAATAATTGTTACAAAATTTATGTCCCCATATATGGAATAAACTTAATAATTATTCAAATCACTGTTAATTTAATAATTATAATACGAAATTTTAAATGAAATTCACGTAAGACATAGCTTGAAAAACAAACATTGGAAACACTATTTTTAATTAGATATTTGTTTGTCTTATAATTATTCAAATTGCTTACATTTATTAAGAATTTCATTAAATTTATAACTTGCTGACATTCGAAAACTTTCAAAATATTGATATTAAATTAATAGAACATTGTAAAAATCAATTTCCTTAAGTGTATTATCGAGTTTTGAAGTAACATACACAAAAAAATGTTTTGCAATTTCGAAAAAGAAGCATTCAAGTCATTTTCAAAATATCCGGATAGTTGCTATTGAAATTCATTGTCGTTCAGAAACGAGAGCTAAATTACTCTTACAACTTATTTCCCTTTTCACGCCAATATATGTTTATAGAGTCGAGTATTTAAAGAGAAATCTTCGTAATACCATTACGATTCATATGTCAAGAATTTCATTTTGTACCACTGGCTGCTTTCCAAATACTTACTAAGTTCTCATCACCCACTGGGAGGATTTAAATTAATTGTTATTGCCAACTTATTTGATTAGAGCCCCCAAAGCATTGCTCTCACTGAAACTGTAAAGGAAAAATCAGATAACGTGAAATTTTAATTTCAGAATTTATTTACGAGTTATAAGTCGGAATTCGCAAATGTTGTGACATATTCCACAAGGGCTATTAGAAGGCTAGACCTAGTCCCCTGGAACCAAAATCTAAATGAAAGGATAGAAACGTAGAGGCGATATAATTATATCTTCTTTCTTTCTCTCTCTATCTCTCTCTGTCAAGCCCATACAAATTAAAAGATGATTAGGAAAGGCGTGGGAAAAATTACAATTTTTGACATTTTGACAAGCTTTCTGCCCTGTGTAAAAGTAAGACTACTAGTATGTCCACTAGAAACTCTACAAATGATGGTTTGGAAGCAACTATCTACCTAAACAGAAAGATACAACCAGAAGTTAGCTAACTCGTGAGTGAATCAGAGGAAACTTGCATCATTGTCTTCCATTGAATACATGTGTGTGGGTTTTTTTAATTATAATTTTTGGTTAATATTCTATTTGATTTTTCATATTTATTATATATTTAGGAATAGTATTCAAAAAAGTAATTTCGTGATCTAAGCTTTGGTTCTAATAATTTTTTTAAACAAGTATTTCAATTTTAAACTTAGTCATCAGATGGAGACTTCCATTTAAAGAATAATCATTTTTTACGAATTTTAAAAAATCTTAGATTTGTAAATTTCGTTTGGTTTCATTGCAGAAAAAATTAATATCTTTTCAAAACGATTATTTGGCATAGGTTCTTACCTGATTTAAATTCAGTAGATTAAATATTTTGAGAAAATATGTTTAGTTATGAACATTCAATAAATCAACCAATATTGTATGATGGTTTTTAACAATCTAATATCGCGTTATATTTGAATGAAGTTAAGCACTTCTAATTTCTTGCGAAGGTAAAAAAAAAAAAAATTGCTTAATAATGCTTATATAGATAATTTTTAGTTTTACGCTTATTTACTTCGACTTAGAAGCAGTTGTTTCCTTAATTTCAGTTCTTTAATGTAGAATTTCCAATCGTTCATGATATTTTTACCATTCTTCGTCTATACCATTAATGATAATTATACGATTACTAAAGTTATGATGATTAGACCCATGAAAATAGCTTAAACATATTTTTTCAGTTCAATGTCGGGAACAGTACTTGAATTTCATATTATCTCTATTTTAGCTCTTTTTTTTAATTATTTTCTGTAAAAATTTGCTTTGTTTATATTCGATAGCTGTTTTTCAACTTGAATGTAATTTTTAATTATCTGTTGTTGTAGTTTCATTTTGAATGAAAGTTTTTATATGTATATGTGTTTTTAATTTTTTTTTGTATTGTATTTAAGTAAATTTAGGACATTTATACATGATAATGTTTTCTACCCTTTAAATTAGAACATTTTTAACTTCATATGTTACAGATTTATTAATACATTTAATGATTGTTCTAATTAATTCTGAAACATTTGTAGAATTCAGCTCTTATAAATTTATTTAAATTTAGTTTTAGTGCTATTAATTCATAAATTTGTTTAATTTTGAAAAAATTAATTTTATTTATAACAATTATTAATATAATTATAAAAATACTTATATACAAAAACTCGTACACACACACACACATACACACACACACACACACACACATATATATATATATATACTGAAAATTTATGAAAGAATAATTTAAAATATTTAAAAAGACAAAAATCCAGAAAAAAATGTAACAATGAAAGAAAAATAAATGAAAATATAAAACCCAGCAAGTTAAAAAGCAATATCGGGCTGAGGACCGATTAAGCGGGGTTAAACTAGTTTAATGGTACCAACTTTCTCCCTTTGCGACTTGGTAGGCTGAATTAGGAAATCCAAATTGCAAAAGAGTTCATGATTAAAAGATGCAAACAAATTCAGCAATAAAATCTACAAAAATAAAATCTATAATTCCTGGTAGGCTGAATTGGGAAATCCAAATTACCAAAGAGTTCAATGATTAAAAAATGCAAAAAATTTCAACGATAAATTTACAAAAATAAAATCTATAATTCTAAAATTATCAACAAATCAAAATATAAAAATTACTTACAAAATTCAAAGAAATGAAGATTCAAATATGTGAGTAGTAAGACGGAATTTTCTTTAAGCTTCAAGATGTATATCACATACTCAAAATGAAAAAAATATAACACATCATCACCATATAAATTGAAAAAAGATTTAAATCATTGTTTGATTGGTAATAAAATGTAATTGGATGCAAACAATTGGTTGGTAATAAGTTGTATGGTAAAGGAGTATAACGGTCCAGAGAGTGAGTAAAAATGTAAGCTGTGTAAATGTAAATAAATAAATAAATTCTTCACGGCTAGACCACTAACAAGCCGACTTTGTGGACCTATTGTTGTGTGGTGTATATATATATACATATAAATCAGATACATATTCCTAAAACTGAACAGAACGACATGAGTAACTACTATTTAAAACGCTATACTCAAATGAATCAATTAATATGCAGAACAAATTTAGAATCTCTGTTATTTTTCAATGACAAATTAAACATTTTGATATACCCCCGAATAAATTCACTAATGCAGAGCTTTTAACATGAGATTTGACGTATAAACAAATAACAAACAGCTTAGCAATAAATTCCATGAAATCAAATTTGAAACGATAACGAACAAAAAATATCCCCGACCGTTGAAGAACAAACAAGGGAAAATTGAGATATTTGGTTAACTTTGATCCGTCGACTCGAAAAATTCGCTTACAAGGAATTTCCTCTAAGCAATAACAGTTCCAAGAAGCTTTATTTATTTCACTTTTAATGATGCCCGCAAGATATTTTTGGTAAGAGATGTTCCTAAGCCGCTTCTTTAAAGTAACCGCCATTTAGTTTCCTTTTAGTTCTTTGAAGTGGGGCTCTTAAATCATAACGTACACTATTCATCTTCTGTTTTCATAAAAAGAAAAAAAATTGACATTGTATTTTTCTATTTATGTGTACTATACTTCCTTGAGATTTTATTCTCAACTGAAAGCAAAGCAAATATTTTAATTTATAGCGAAGGTAAAGTTGTTGAGCAAGATATTAAATACTACAATAATTGGTAGTAAGGCTTTTTTATTTCGCTTTAAAATGTAATTCTTGTTCCTAGAGTTTCTTAAAATTATTTTTATGGAAGTTTAAAATGTTTATTCGTAAATCCATTACATTACTCAGTAGTACCGCAGTTACAGTGAAAAATGTCAGCACTAGAATTATGCAGATGGAACTCATTACACTAAAAACAGGCATATAAGAAAGCAGCTATTCATGGAAATGAAATTTGCTTTAATGTCTTTATTCACATGAGTAGAAATTAAGAGATGGAGTTCCTACATACGTTGTTTCATCTGAATCGATGTAAATCAATGTAAAGAAAATATATATTTATTTGTCTTTATTTCAAAATTTCAAAATAGTTCAAATTTTAAGTTTTTGAGTTTATCAGTATACTATGATTTGAATTGGATTAGTTTTATTAACCTCACACTAGAAGCAATACGAGGACAATTGGTGAAGGACTTCGTAGTTATGAACCTTCACCAAGTGATCAGGATGACACCTTGATCTGGGACCTCCCTCTCCTAACTTCCATACGACACCAATGTAAAAACTTCGGGTCTCAACAGAATTAACCTGCATCAGCCCAGACATCAAGGTGGGTCTTTAGTGGCGTCAAGCTTTGAATCCACGAATCAAAGAAAACCGATGACCGCTAGTCCACCACCATGACCACTATGCTATCGTGGCGACTATGAACTGAAATTTTACGTTTTAATACATATTGTCTTTTTTTTAATGGGTATTTTCAAAAGAGCACCATTTACAAGTAATTTGCTTCAAAACTAATTGCATGGGGAAATGAAACATTTTATTTGAAACTATAAGATGAATAAAAGATGAAAAAAACACAAAATATTCTTTATTAAACATATACTTGGCAATTTCAACTTTGATGGAGGTTAGAAAAGAACATGCGTTACGAATGGGAAATTTAGAATTAGAAAAAGGAAATATAAATTGTTTAATTCATTATAATATTTCCTGCGATTAATTTTCCTTTTATTTGAATATTCCATAAATATGCCACTCTTTGAACACCAAAATGTCACCATCATAAACTTTACTGCCAATAAAACTAACTTCGCCATCTTTGGAACAGATTCATCGGAATCAATTTATTATTTCATTGCATACTTAATTTCCGGTGTATAGTTATGATTCCTAGTCTGTTTGTTAATAACAACTGATTGTGGCGTCAATCAAAATTTTTTGCTTTAATCTCAATTAAAAAAAAAACTCTTAAAATTCAGAAATTGTTCTGATTTAGCAGATTTAGCTTCATCTATGGTTGATTTAATACCTACAAAAATTGTTATCTGCATAAGATTAATTTGCTTATGACATAGGTGTCTTTGGGCAAATATTTATGTTAAAAGACCATGAACGACATTATATAAACTATTTAGTCCATATATACTTAATTAAAATGGGTAAGGGCAGATTGCTTAGAAAATGAGGTGTTTTTATAAATGTGAAGAGAAATATAATAATTGTCACTCAACCTGGGAAATTTCAAGATAATAGCTTATCGCAACTTTTTGAAACAATGATGAAATAATTGCGCTAAACTGATATACATTGCGAGGTGACAAGAAGTGATGGGGAAAAAAAGCAAACTTACTTGTATAATTGTAAAAAACGTATGGGGATTCTTAAGGAACATGAATATCTTCTATTAAAATAATTGACAACTTTGAAGTTCAATAAAAAGGCTTAAAACATACAAATTAATTTTAGAAAAATATTTCTTTTTTTTTTTTTTGTTTGTAAAAATGAAATTTCGTTCAAGAGGAAGTAGAAATATCTACCCGCAATACCTATTAAATAAGTTTTTTGTGATTTTTATTCATAAAATATCTCAAGAAACTACGTTTTCAAATAGATCATTATTTAAATCAAGTTAAAATCCCTGTTTGCATTAAAGCAAGCAATTATAACTGAAAAAGAATGAACAAAATAAATAGTAAAATAAACATTTAAATGGATTTTTTCAAAACAAAATGCTTATCTGCTATGAAGGGAATTATAGATAAGTTTATGCAAAATAATTTAAGCTTCAATAGAAGTGCAGAGACAAAATTAAGTGTCATTGATGTGATGTCTTGTTATCGTCAAAGCTTGCTGAATAAAACAGGGAAAAGCAAACGATGTTAAGGACACCAAGAAGCGGGGGAGTTGTTGAATACCATATCTAAGAATCCTTGTATTTGTGAATATATCATATCAAATTATTAGCAGAGCTTAGACTTTTTTTGTGTGCGTAACAATAATATTTTATTCGTCTTATAGAACTACAAAAGCAATTTTTTTTAATCAAGTGTTATTTTCTACTTAAATGAATATCTACATGATTTTTAAGTATATTTGCTTTTAGTTATCATTTTTAAGAAAACTGTAAAACAATATGACTTCAAATTTATTATGCTTCCATAATGGGTTCTTATGCGGGTAGTGAGCACAAAATACTTTTTGTCTAAGTAATACATAAGTTTTGAAAATAATTTGTTTAGAAAAAGAAGAAAAAAACTTAACTTCTAAAAATGCAAATTTTCTGTAATTTTATTATGGTAAATGTACAGTAATATAATTGATAAAGTTGATTCTATATATTTTGTGCATTAGTTTCCATTTGACTAGTAATTCAGTAAGATATTTTGTGAATTTATGTAATATTATTTTTTAAAATATTACCTAAATTCAAATTTATTTGAAAAAAAAAAAATATCCATAATCAACTCAAAGGGAAAAAAACCTTTTGACCTAAAAGACACTTTCATAGATCGATAAAATATTTAAAATATCATTATTAGGCAAATAAAAATACTGAGCTATATAAATAATTTTAAAAAGTTAATATTAGAAAAAGAAAAAGTATTAAATTCGGAGTCTTATTTTCTCTTCCCTTGTCTGAGTACCTTAAGAAGCTTTTCATAAAAGTAAAATATATGTTTTGAAACAAACAAAAATAAGAAACAGCCTTCCTCATCCCGAACTTACTTTCTATACAAGAATTTTCTTTTATTTTCAATTTTTTATATTAATAAAAATAAATATTAGCGACAAATAAGTTACAATAATAATTAACCTTTAGAACTCGGCTGATTCTATGTCAAAATATCCTTTCCATTCGGCGCTTTTAGGATTAACGAAAATTTTTCTTTCCCCCACTGGGAAGTTTGAGTTCACCACATGTGGTACGGTTAGTTTTCTAGTTACAAAGGGAAGATACTAAGGGTTGCAGATTTTTAGTCAGTAAGCATTGACGAGAAAGAAAGATCCTAATATTTGGCGCCATATCATATCATAATAATTTTTTATGAATTCCTGGTTAACATTTCTAATTAAGTGACTTACAAACTTTCAAATGTATATTTATCATAACTTAGAGTCGTGTAATGCGTAAATTAACATTTTCAAACAAAACAAATAACAAAGAAAGCGACAGTTATACCATATTACTAAGATATTTTCTAAAAGCAAGTACGTTAAAACAATATTAAATTAATAGCTTCTGTAATCTCATGACTATACTCCTTGAGAATGCGATAGTTCAATCATAAACTCGTAAATTTATTCGGTGCTTGCTTATATATATATATATATATATATATATACTGAAAATTTATGAAAGAATTATTTAAAATATTTAAAAAGACAAAAATCCAGAAAGAAATGTAAAAATCAAAGAATATATATATATATATATATGCACATTGTATACATATGGGGGAGTAATCGCATAGATTATTGTGCAGACTTTATCTGTGGTCTCATTATTGCAACTTACATATTTAACTGCAACATTGAACCCATGTAATAAAAAATAATACCTCATGTTTTCAAAATTATTCGACGAAATATATAAAAGAAGGAAAACTTTAAGAACAACATGTAGAGCATTATTACTAAACATAGTATTTTTTAAATAAACGCCCTTTTAATGCACAAAAAAATCAATGTATTTCAAATATTTTGATTTGAC
Source organism: Nephila pilipes (assembly GCA_019974015.1). NCBI lineage: Eukaryota > Metazoa > Arthropoda > Arachnida > Araneae > Nephilidae > Nephila > Nephila pilipes. Next base: position 72,039 of record BMAW01122748.1, on the reverse strand, counting down.
ATTTTAATAACGTCACATCTTGAAACAATAGGAAGGTTACTGGTGTCGAACTTCATAAATTTGAACGACGATCAAGCAATGAGGACAGCATCCACTCACCAAACTTCCACACCACACCAATATCAGGACTTAGAACCTAGACAGGCTTAACAGGCGGATTTCAATTGAACAGGATTCGAACTCACAATTCCATCCCGGCTACGAGTTTTCGACCTCACTCGTCAGCTGGCGTGGCCCTTTTGTGATTAAATATCATCAAAAGTGAGATTTAAGAAATAACTTTTAACTTAATTGAACATGTTTCAAAGCTGCTGAGTAAATCTTAAGTACGTCAAATTAAGGCAAAACCTTCAGCTAATTCATGCATTCCAATGAAAATAATGTGTAACACTTTTTTTTATATCAAATATTTCTGTGAATTTTTAATCTTTAAAGAACAAAAAGTAAAAATTTGTTTTTTTTTAATATCTTTTTTTGTTAACAAGTGAAACGTATATCTTAAATTGAAAAGTTCTTGTAATAATGCTTTTCAAATGTCTGTTTTAGAAATGTGAAGTGAATTCTGCTTTTAAAAATTTTATGATTTTAAAAGAGATTTTTTTTCCCTTTTCTTTTTATTAAAAATGTATCAGTTTTAATCTTATTTATTCTAGTCTTTTGTTTCTTTATTGCTTTATGTGTTAAGAGATTTTTAAATAAATTGTGTGTTATTCTTCGAAACAGTTCTGTTCAATACAAAGAGCCAAATTGCATGCCTTACAGATAATAGTTCTCTCTCTCTCTCTTTTTTTTCTTCTTTTTTTTTGTATATTCTTTTTCGCACACTATGTGTACTTTCTTCTTTTCTTTTCGTCAATTGGCCAATGAGAAAATTTACTATCATTTGTCTTAATTTTTTTATTACTGAAGGCTCTGCAATTTTATGATTTAATTTCCCTATCAGATATGTTATTAAATTCATTCTAAATTTTTTAAATTGAGTTTTTAACTTTGGCGTTACTTAAATATCAGAAAGACAACAGCATTGATGAGGTTAAATAATAATTTTTTGTCAATTTCCTAGTTCGTCTTGCAAAAGTGTAGGTGGATGCCCTGCGGTCTCCTTAATCAACATATCTCATGTGCTTGTGGTAATCTGCCACAATTTTTTGCTTGGAAGTGGTTAATTTTCTTTTTCTTTTCAGCAAAGGCACCATTAGATTTTTTTGGGGTTTCTATCAACAAAATTTTCTTCATCTAAATCTTTCATCAAATTCTCAATCTCTATTTCTGCGAGAATTTTCAGATTCATTCTAAAAATTCGAAGAAAAACAAGAGAAAAGAAAATTAAATCGATCATAAACAGCAAAAAGTCATCTAATGGAGTATTTTTTCGAATTTGGTTGTTCTTGAAAGTCGCCAATGATAAGGAATTCGCGCACAACTGATAACTTTGGCGAAAAATATCCCCACCCAATTACGGATCATAGAAGCAAAGTCGTAAAAAAGGCAAGGGAAAGTTGTAAAAGGGTCTGCTGGAAAAAAAGGGGGAAAGAACTGTCAATAGATAGTTTGGTACAGACGTTGTACCAGAGCCGAAGCGAGCGAAAAATTTTTTTTTGGTACAGCATATGTACCTCCGATGTTTAAAGGTTAATACAACTAAAATATTTACTAATAAATAAGTTACTAAATAAAGCAAAAATTGTAACTTTCTTATTCTCTATTCTTTTTTATTTATACTCATTATTTAAGTATTAAAATGACCTCGTTTAGTGCTGTATCGCTTAGCGTTGCACCTTATTAAAATGTATACTCCAAGTTAAGCGATTTTAGCAACAGTTTTGGAAAATTGAAGTAATTTTCATATTTCATTTCTTTAATTATTGTAATGAACTGGCGTCTTAATAATTATTAACAGATACAACCACTCAATAAAGAAAATTTTCAACAATATTAAAGTACTTAAATTTATATTCAAACAATAATATTAGAATAATATAATATTCTGGAGCGTTCAACTTATGTCTACTTTACTCAAAGATTCTATGCAAGATTTCAACTTTACCAAATAACAGCAAATATGAGAGTTTCAACAAATCGGATCCGAACCCATTCGAATTTAATGCAGGTGACCAGTACTCACAGAATATTCCTAGAATATGGCGTTATAATTTCTCATAACGTGCCCATCAATCTCTCAGCGAGGAATTCCTCCTCTTATCTCTCTCTCTAATTTCTCCATTTCCTCCTGGTTCTCTCATCTCCTATTAACTATCTCTAATACATCAAATGTAACATGTATAATCTATATATTAGACATGTTATATTTATTTTATAGTGATATTAATTTGCATCAGTCACTGTTTTTTTCCAAAGGCGATGTTCTCAACTCAAATAACATAGTAAAATATTCCCAAAAATTAGTTAAAATGATAAGCGAGAAAGAGCCTGTTGCAGTATAAAAAGTAATATAAAAAAAATTTAAGTCAATTTCTACTTAGGTCAACAAAGAAATTTTTTATTTTAGTTAATTTTCATTAAATAATTACAATTATTATAAATATGTATATGCATATGACAGAATCATAATATTAATTGGCAAAATAAATTTTTTTCCAGCGATTTACACGCTTCGTCACTGACGGTATTTATTCCTAATTTTATATCCTGCTAAATATCTTATATAAGAGATTTTTTTCTCCACCATACAAAAAATTAATTATTTGAAAATCAAATAAAAAAAATTATGATTCGATTCGAAGGCATGAAGATTCTACGCTGACGTTCTACCAACTTTGTCATTGCAAGACTGATATAGTTGAAGCAAATTAAATGTTGGAATGCAATTTAGCTCAACCACTCTTGGCGACAGGAATTATTTGGCATTTTCTTGCCAAATTTGGCTATCCTGGCACGCTTCGCGGACTTAACGTTAAGCCAAAAGAAATCGCCAAGTTTGGCAATTTTTGAAATCGCGCCAAGTGGTTGGGCTAAACTGTCTTTCCATTAATTAAATTTAATTAAATGAATTAATATTTGAAATAACTGTATTAATATCAAGTGTCATCTATACAAGTTTAACAAAATGTATTTGAACTTCTTGAGTGGATGAATAAAAAGTATTTTATTAACGATTGAAAATTTGAACAAGATATTTATAGGGAGATATGATTTCTATTTTTAAATTCCTACTATATTTGAGCCAGTAATAGGAATTTAAAAATAAATATCAGTGATTGAAAATAATTTGGAGAAAGAGTGAAAAGGAAAGAGCAAATTAATTTTTTTTTCGATTTTGATATTCTTTGAGTATTGCTGCGCATTTCAATGTGTTTCATATTGTGTTGACGCAATATCATACTCACTTCCCCCTTTTTCTTATTATTATAACAAAAATTAAAATTATCGTTATTTGTAATATGAGGCAAAACATCTTTGAAAATAATTATCTTAATAGAATTAATAAATTTTTGTAAAAAATTTCGTAAGTTAAACCTCAATTTCTTACCTTTAAATATTTCTATAATCTCGATTACGGACACGAAAGCATCTAGAGCGCCCATGGTATTTAGAACGAAAATGTATGGAAGAAATAAAATTATATTAGGCTTTAAGAAACTGGAAATGCATATTTATTTATATTAAAGGATATGTATGTGCTTAAGCTCCTTTCTAACCGTAATTCAGAAAAATATTTAAAAATATAGAAAAACACAGAAAACATTTTTTTAAAATTATAAATAAGTATAACAAATAATAATTTCCTATTCTGTAAAATTAATTACTAATAATATTAATAATAATACTCTTGCAAAATTTCTGTGCATTTATTTACTCTAAGATTTCAAATCTATTTCAAGAACAAATAAAAATATACCCATAATTTTTCAGAGTACACGTATAGAGGTCTTCATCCCTTATGCGAAATGTGCACTTTAATGATTACATCATTTTGTCCAATCAATATTTCTTATGAAAACTCAGTACCGTTTTTTATGCATATATATTGTGTTATGGTATGCGCGGGAGAGCAAGAGAAGTATCTATTTACTACAATAGATGACAATATTACTGCAAATTGGTGTTAGAATTGTGTGCTTCCAATTAACAAAATGTTTCGAAACAAATCTGACACTGATTAATCAGTTGGTTTTGATATGATACTCATTTGATGCCAAATCGAAATTCATTTGCTTCGCCGTCATTTTACGTCAGTTTGTCGATGCCATTTTGCATCAAGTTCTCCTCAGCGATGAGACCTGGACTCAACAATGTACTCCAGAAATCTAGCTACAATCAGAACAATGAGTTGCTTTTGGTGAATAACTCCCAATGAAAGTGACAATAGTCTCATTATGGTAAAAGTTATAGCGACGACAGTTTGGGTTACAAAAGTGTCACGCGAATAGAATTCTATGAGAAAAGAAAATCGATCACCAATCAATACTACAATGACTTACCCCATTATCATTTTCAATTCTGAATACTAATTAAATCCTAAAATGAGTAGTTTCTAAACTTCTTTCATTGTGCGATAGTAACTTGTCAAAAATTAATAATTTAGCACTGGACAACTACATTTAAAATAAACATAATTTCTGATTTTAAATTAAAATTTATTGTAATATGATCAAATAACGTGTAAAACGAGCTATTGGAAAAAATTTCCATTACAAACATCAGGAGTTCATTTTTGAGTTCATGCTTTAGTGTCCACCTCCTTTCAAACTCTATAAATGTAATGAATATATATTATAAAATGGTATAAAGTGATGGAAAAAGTAGAAAATGTTTAGGGTGATAGAAAGATTCTGGTAGCAGAAAGATAGCAAGGGTGTAAAGGTTTTGGATGGTGCGCTTGTATTACTTGCGTGTATTCAAGACCTGGAGAGAACAGGATCCAATCCTATCTAGTCAAAGTTATCTCCATTGTGGATTAACTCCCATCAGATCCTAGTATCCAGAGAAGGGTAATCTTTGATATTTATAGAAATTGCTTGTATCCTCCATGAAGGTCGGTGAACTCGTAGAGAGCTTTCCTCTTTTTTAGAGAATGAATAAATAAGGTTTTTAAAAATAAATTATCATAATCCTGAATTACTTTTCATACGCTTGTTTTAATTACTGTACCTGTACTTGGAATAAATTGGAGTCTTTAGATTTACGATTAAATTAATATTTAAGAGGACAGATGGGTCATGTAACGGGGATACACCAGAATTGACAAAAAATCGTCATATATTAATATATATGATAACAGTTCAAAAGCCTATTACGAAGTAGGAATCGACTACTATTTTAAATATAATGACTTTTTACTTAAGTAATATAATTTTTCTTATTTATATACTTATTTCTTTGTTTTAAAATTCATTAATATCCATAATATTGAAACGTTAAATAAGTTCAAACACACCGTTCAAAGGAGTGACTATTTTGACATTTCCGAAAAGTCATATTGCATCCATTATTATAAATAGTTAATTATTGCTAAATAAAATTATTTTCCCAAAGCGAGAATTAAATTTTACGTTTGCCTTGAGCAAACAAGTCTCTTGTTTAAATTTTGAGGCAATTAATAAATTTAACGAGCCTGACTCCTTTCCTAGTCTGTCGCTTTTACCATTTAATAATTCATTGGAGGATTACTGATTAAATTCGATCAACTGAGGAGAATAAGAATTACATTAGAAACGGCTGAAGAAGAATTAATTGATAACAAAACATTATTTAACTCAGACACACACATGCATATATATATAGTTTTAATAATAATTAAATTGCTTTATCTTATTATCTTATATATAAACATACACACATCTATCTATCTATCTATCTATCTATCTATCTATCTATCTATCTATCT
>BMAW01122748.1:46792-60950 GCA_019974015.1 Nephila pilipes | reverse complement strand
TTTTTTTTTTTTTTTTTTTTTTTTTTTTTTTTTTTTTTGTTTGATTTGTGCTATAATCAATGACGATTGAATGTAACATAGAATTTTAAAATTTTGCTTCTGATAATATTAATATACTTGTTCTTTAGAGCTACCCCTTATTGTTTGGGGAACAGGATATTTGTGAATTTAATTTGAAATAATTTAATTTGTGTTATTACTTTATTTTATGATTAAACATATATAAAAATATCTTACACAAGTTATTCGCTTCGTAGTAGGAGCACTTCGTGACTTTTCCCTTCAACTAACATTGGTGAATATTTTCTGATTATATTTTAAATCATAATTCCTTCCCAACCTATCGAAACGTGATATGGGTAAATTAAAAACTTATGTGAAATGAAGTAAGGAAACGAACCTACAAGGTATGTTAAATGTAAAATTATTTCAAGACTCTTTTTATATCTACCTCATTCTTGTATCTACTTGTATTTTGAATCATAATTGAAAGCGTTTATAATTTCTCAATTGAATTTACACTACGAGACACTGAAATTCTAACACCAAGGAGTCACCAGAAAATTATGCAAATTTCAGTGTAAACGCATGTTACCGAGTTATACGAACGATGTGCAATGCGCAGCTCTCTTGCGCACGTTGAAGAAGATACAATGGAAGGTACCGCAGAATGTAAAATTTTCGTGGCGTTGTTTCTGTAAGGAAAATAACTATAAAAAATTTGTCCTCAGAGGATACATTTAATTGCAGAGAATACCAAGACATCGTCAACAGGTATTTCCAGCAGGTAGAATATTTTACGAGGGTCATGGTGATTGGACAGAGGAGGGCAAGTTAGTCCATACGGCAAATATCAGCTGACACACACACGCGTGTGGACGTCCCCCACATTGAACCGGCTGTGGCGAAGATGGTAGTCACTAGGAAATCTGGCCCATTTGAGGGGTACTGGTGCAACCAGATAAACATCAAAAGCCCTGGAACGACTCATCCGCCGACAAGCGGGGGTGAACCTTGAAGCCACTTGTACTTCCATTCTGCAGCATATTCAAGGTTCCTTAAATGCCCCCATATAATTAATACAGAACCATTTAACGTCGATTAGTTGTTAGTGGCCTAGACACAAAGCATCCGTTGAGAAGACTACCATTGACACACAGTACAGACGCCGACTTCTGCAATGGTGCCTGACTCGAACCAAGTGAACGACGGAATTGCAAAGAGTTGTGTTCTCAGATGAGTCAAACTTCTCTTTCTACAATGATATTCACCGCAAATGAGTGTGGTGTCGCCGTGTTTACAGGTCCAATCCGGCTGCAATTTAGAACGCCCCACTGCACTACCGCTCGGCATCAGGGTTTGAAGCGCAATAGCGTGCGATTGCAGGTCACCCCTAGTTCATATTCAGGGCACTATGACGGGCCATGAATACGTGGATGATGTGCAGTAACAGCTTTCAAGGGGTCCTATTGCTCTTCATCAGCAGGATAATGCACACTTTTTGCCACAGCCCATGTGCCGTGCAAAGTGTACAGATGCTACCTGGCTATCATTATCTCCTGATCACTCAATTCAATTGAACACATTTGGAATGTGATTTGAGACATTTTGCAGAAGCTGCCCTAAATGAGTTTAGAAGACAAACTCTTGCAAATGGTTGACAGGGAATGGGGAGCCATTCCTCAGGACGCCACATGTACTCTCATTAATCATGTACCTAGACAAGATTTTTCGTGTATCGCCGTCCGCGGTGGTCTTACAACCTTGTGAGCCAACGGTGTTCTCGTTCTGTATTATTCATATCTTTTCAAATTAAAAATAACTTATTGTTCTTTGTTGTCTCTCTCATTTTGCCAAGTTTCGTCATTTTCTTGCTACTCTTTTTTGATGTAGAATTTTTAATGTTGCGTAATGTATGTGAAGCTTATCAAAGTTAAAAGGAATTATATTTACATTCATCATGACTAATGAATGCTTAAAGGTTTTGTATTGATAATAATTTCACAAATAAAACTATGAAGAAATGACAAATTGGGGTAAATGTAAACACTTACCAATTTATCTCAGTACATAGTGTCTAACCCTCTTTCTCTAACTCATTTGGTATTCTACAATAAAAGGAAAATCATTGTTTGTAATTACCTTATAAACTCTGAAGTAATTATAAATTGAATATAAGGGTATATATTTCCTGTTTTAAGTTTTAGTTAAAAAAAATTCTATAGTAGGCAAGTAACGAATTTTTAATGTGGGTTAACAATTTATTTTTAAATATTACTAATTCGATAGTGAGGAATAAAACTAAGAGCTGCCAAATATCTTTAAGAGTATCCCGTTTCTCCATATGCAATAAAATATATTTATACTGGTTTAAAAATTAATTGATAATATTTTAAGCGAGTGTTATTTTAACCAATACAATATTGAATTTTCCATATTGATTTATTAAACTTTCGATTCTTATTGTTAGAAATCTTTATTTCAGTTTTTAAATGTTATAAATTGTTTTAGACCTGATGCCAGGGCCTTACAGGTGCTAAAATTACAAAATTCTTTTTAAATAACACAAGTACATTTTGCACAAACGGCATTTACGTAAGCCAATTGACCGTGATTACTTATTTATGTAACTTTCAGGTTACTAATTTTAATATAAAGCTCATTTCTTAAGACATTATCTCAGTTTTCATAAATGTTCCCTTCCATTGTGACATGTCAGTGAAAAAACTTAAATTTAATTTACATTTTTATCGTCACAAATGTTTCTCGAAGCAATATTTGTACGTTTTGCAGTGAAAATTTTCATGAATTTTTCCCACATTATAAGAAAATTATTTTTTGAACTGAATTCAGACCTGCTCTGTTACTGATAAAAAGTGAATTTATGACTTAAATTGAAGTGTGTATATATATATATATATATTGGGCTATTGAGTCATGTCATACACAAACGACTATTGAGTCATATCATACACAATTTAAGGAGATGAGTGGCGCGGTTTCGGCCACCAAGACCGAAGCAAAAGAGCGAGAATGTCAATAACGCTTCGCCGTCCTTATTTAAAGCAAAATGAAAGGAATTTACATTGTCTTTGAATTCATATGGATGGATTTCTCCAGATCACTTGGTTCTCATATGGTATCAGGGATTCCAAGGGACTTTGAGGGCGTCTATAAGCCTAATAGGAATTATTCCCTATCGGTATTCCCCCATGAGATATGTTTATTCAGCAGATTTTATGAGCGTGTGATCACATAATTAAAAAATAATTTAGAATTGTATTAGAAAACGGGAATGAACTCTTTTTTTTTATAGAATGGGAAAAATTAGAAAGTTAAGGGGACTTAGTACCTTTGCACCTTCAAAAATTTGATTTTTCAAATTTGTTTTCAAAAATTAGTGTTGAATGGTAGAAGCATTTTAAAGCAAACCGCATCAAAATCCGACAATTATTACGCCCTGTGCAACAAAACAAGTAAATGTCTCAAGTGGCTTGTTCTATGTAATACATTGTAAACAAACCTCTTTTTCTCAGTTTCGTATTTTCACACTTTCCCACAGGATTTAAAAAAAAATATTTTGCATGCAGAGCTTTAAAATTTTACATGACTGTTGTACTTGTAGATCTTTATTCTGTGAACCTCAATTTTGTTAATAGGATGATTAGATTTTATTTTATAACATGATACATGAAAAGAAGTTAATAAATACAAACTTGAAAACTTTTAAATTCTTCAAGTTTTTTTAATGTAAGATAAATTTAAAAATTTGAGGTTTACAGAATAAGGTCATTATTTAGCTTTAATTTGGTATAGGAATTATGGTTCTACTGAACATCTTTCAAATTTTATCTTGTGGGTAACGTAAGGTAAGCTAATTTATTTTTTAAATTTTTGTACGCATATTTCGTGTTGTATAAAAAAATATATTAATTTAATAGCAAACCTTGACCCAATATTTTAAGTTTTACACTTTATTACACAAACTGGCAAAGTTTCATATTGAAATGAGCAAAAATTGTTCATTTATGAAGAATAGAAAAAAGTTTGTCAAAATGTTCTACTTTTGATTTCGAAAGGTACTAAGTCCCCTTAAATTATTTTTATGCGAGATTATTACACACACACACACATTATATATATATATATATGTGTGTGTGTGTGTGTGTGTGTATTGTGTTTGGGTACATTTATATATATATATATATATAACGATTTTGAAAATTTTAATTAATTAGATACAATGAGTCGAAGCCAAGTTCTAACGAAATTGTTTATTTCGTATTATTGTTGAGGGAGAGGCAATAATAGGATGATGAAACAGCACAGTGTCAGCTGCAAGGTCGAACAAAAGTTCCAAAAGAAATAACAAAAGAGATACCTTTCTCAATTTGTATGTTATTTTATAATGGTGATTTTTTTTGTTTCACTTTTCAGTCACATGATACTCACAGGGTCTAGAAGTAGGGATTCTTAGGGACTTTAGCTGGAGACAGGAAGTCTAGTAGGGATTATTTTAACATATTTATGACAATGAGACAGCGGATAAACCATATTTTATGAGATTGTTATCTGATAAATAAAATGATAATTTGGTATTGGATCAGGAATTAGAAATGAACTCTTTACTTTTGAATTATAGAAAAAAAAAACTAGGAAATTAAATTATTCTGTGAAACTATTAAATTTTGCGAAAATCATCATATATATATATGTGTGTGTGTGTGTGTGTGTGTGTGTAAGTGTGTGTGTATAATTCGGTTAAATTATGTAAACTAAACACACATTTTTCAATTTTGTAATGAGATGGAGAGAGTGAACAAATTGTCTTAAACTTAGAATTAATATTTCACTTGGATGAACTATTTCTAAAAATCTTTGTACAATAAGTGAATTTGTGTTATTTTATGATCAAAATGCCTAAAGTGCTTTTACAGTATGTTAGCAAATAGTTCCCTTATTTAATCATATGCATTACAAATATGTTTTTACTGCGAATAACTCTTTTTTTTTCTATATTTATGTCATAATTATAAATGTAAATACTTTACTGTTTCTCTATTATACAAATCCAAACCAATAATCGTATCGCTCCAGATATGTTTAATGAGCTTTGCTGATGTTTCCAAGGTAACAAAGCATATTCCAGCCATAAAATTGTTTTAAAACTTTGTGATTCGTTTCGAAAATCTCTTTTTCATCAATAACAAATGGGAGGAATACATGTTTAAATAAAAAAAAAATTTCAATATATGTTTTTGGATTCTTTTATTTTTTGATAATTTCTCTATACATTTGTAAGACTTTTGTTAATAATGGTGAAGGAATATTTTCTTTATTCTGCGGGGTAGTTCTCGAATGATATGTTGAAAAAATACAATTCTTGCGCCATCTGAGAGATGTAGATTTGATAACAATTTTTGGGTTAAGTTTTGAAAATAACTTTGATTGTATCAATTTATGTTTATTTAATTTTTTTTATGCAGAAGTATATCGATACAAATGAAATTGTATTCAAACGATATACGGAACGAGCATTTGGTTCGCTTTTAAGAAAAGAATAGTACAATTTCAGTATTTATTTTAAATTTTAGTAATCATTAATGGTACAATTCAAATAACACAAAATATTATTTAAAAGTTGTTATTCAATGAAATATTCTCATGCTTCAAACTGGATCGTTATATTTTTTTCAATTCATCCCTGCGAAGAACAAGTATACCACCAAGATACTTACAAAAGATCAAACAATGTTGAATATTATTTATATTATGTGTGGTTAAATATAATTTAATTTCATAAATAATGTTATCATAGTGTGCAAAATTGAAATAAAATGTTTTATTATTATAATATTTTTAACTATTCATGGTAGTAAGACATTTATTTGATGATAAAAGTTTTATAATATTACTCTCGATAATTTACAGGTAAATAGATTTTGCTCGAAAATTATAAAGAATAACCTCTAATAATAAAAAAAAGTCGGCAAATCTGTAATTACTTATGTTTACCCTTTGGTGAAGGAAAGAGAGTGTTGAAGGATACAAAATAATTTCAGAATATAAAGCATCTCTGTCCCGAAATGAATCCAATCTTTTGTTTATTTCACAATAAAAAAATAGAAGGATAAAAACTAAAGTTAAGAATAGCTCTCCTTTCTCGATTCTGTGAGGAAAACAGAGTTCCATTTTAATCATCTTGACTGAAACGAGGAATTTATGCAACATGTGTGATTGTACCTCTCAGGGTAGAATTGATACACCATGAAAAACAATTTCACTTGTTAGTATGATGATCAACACGGACTTGAATTAGAGAAGGAAATTGTCCAAATAATTGCATTTTTTGGGCAATATCTGGTAGCAAATTATCGCCATCTAATTCTATCCCTCAAGCTTTATACATCCAATAAGATTACTTCTGGACATAATTTATCACCTGTGCCTATCAATTGGAAGAAAAAAAAATAATAACTCACTAATGTATATTTAAAACGAATTTTGTGAAAACAGTTTCTTGATCTCCGCAAAAAATTAAATTATCAAAAAAGACTGATAGTCCAGGTATGTTTCAAGACTTTAATAAGTAATTTATTGCATTTTATATAACTTAGGAAAAATTTAATGATAATTACTGCATAATGAATTGCTTGAAAAAAACATTTTTGAAAATAATTTTTCAATGGTATTTTATGAACTCATTTATTTCTTAATGTCTTTTTCGTAATAGTTGCATGGGTAGCTTTAATTTTTTTTTTTTTTTCAAAAAAAGAAATATTATTAAAAATTATTTATATTTTAATGCGTCTTAAATATAGCTAAATTAACATTTAATGTAGAAACCGAAGCATCGATAAATGAAATTAATAGTTTAAATCAAACGTATAATAAGGGAGAATTTCTAGGCGTTCACATTTAGATTCTTTGCTTATTTTTTTGTAAAAAAAAAGGAGAAATGATAATAAATTTATGTTAATATCTATTTTTTGAAAAAACGTGGAATGAATTTTGTACAGAAAATGAGATATGTGTAAGAAAAGTTTCAATTTATTGTTTGATTGTTTTTTAGCTTCCCGCTTAGAAGCAACACGAGGATTATTGGGGACGAACTTGTAATTTAAAATTACGATAAAGTGCCGAGTATGACACCTCAGTTTTTCCAAACTTCCACACCACGTTAACGGAATATTTTGGACATTCGACAGATATAACTTACATTGACCTCAACACATGGCAGTTTATTAATGACGGGTATCAGGGTTCGTCAAAAGCAACGACGATCACAAGTTTCAGACCATGACTTTCCTTGATTACGCAAAATGTTCTTAGCAAATTACTATTCTGACATATTACACATCTAAAGAATTCATTTTTATAGAGATTTATTTAAGCATTTAAAAATTACAATGCACATTAAAAATTATTTGTAACACTGAATCTTATTTCTTCCTACCATTACAATTTTTGTGGTTTCAACAATTTATGTACTTTGAATCGAGATTTTATGAATTGAATATCACAGTCTAGAACAGCTATAAGTCATAGTAATTCAGTTGTAGAATGTAAATAATTCTTTACAAAATAAGGATATTTAATTGTTTTTATTTTATATATTAATACATTATTTTCATGTATTTTCCATTAACAAGATAAAGATGTAATGATAACATAAAGTGAGGTTTAAAAAACTGTGAAACTCAAGAGATAAGAAAGAGTTTACTTTATTTTTTCCGTTATATGTATTGAAAAATATTGAAGAAGAGAAAAGAACAAAGTTTTTACTATTGAAAATTTAATTTTAAAGTTTTGAGGGTACAACAATTCGAAATTTGAATTCCCAGTTGGCCCTTATTTTTTTTAAACAAAAGTATCCCAAATGTTACATGAATTATTTGTGGATCATCCTAGAGTTTCTGTGAATTTCTGTTACATTGTATTTGTTGTAAAATAAATCATAGCTGTATATTACCAAAAATAAAAGCCCCTGCTGTATTTAAAATGTTTCGCATCGCAACATTTAACTATGTTAATTATATTGTTTATTTCACTGACACAAAAACGATACATATCACATTTAAACGCTTTTTTCTATTAATTTATAGTAACATTTCAGTCTTTTTCTTCATAAAACTATAAAGTTGTTAAGTTTGTTATTTTCTTTTTCCACATTCGAATTAATAGGAAATAACTCATTTAATACCTGATTCTTTGAGAAATTGCAAGCTTTGGGATATAAAAGTGTTTTAGTTACTGATCAAAATGTATGCCAGAAAGATGTTTGAATACTTGAAATATGGTAATATATTTCCACATCAACCTAATAATCTCTAATCCTCACTAATATATAAGAAAAGACGTTAGAAAAAGAATTTAAGAAACTGGGAAAGAAGCTTATGTATTTGCTGCTTTTGCATTTTTTCTCACTAATGAGTGTTTTTCCTCTATAATTTATTCTGCATTAGCATTCAATGCATAGCATTTTTTCTTCTTTGCGTTGTCAATCAGGATATTTCTATTTGAAAAGGTAGATCACGATCACGAGAAAAATGTACAATTGTGGTCCACTATGAAATGTTTTTTTTCATACTTTTATTCTTTTATTTCTAATAATGCGTAACTTTTATTTCTCAGAGATGGAAGAATGTTTTATTGATTAATGAGTAATTTTTTCCCCTTAATGTCTGAAAAATGATCATTGTATCTAAACAGATTAAAGTATCTGATTTGCACAAAACATGTGGAAATTTGGTCTTCATATCCACTGATTAATTAAACATTTCGACTTGCTGTTAAGTGTGAAAAGTTGAAACACATTACAATATATATATATATATATATATATATATATATATATTTAATGGAGAATAAATTAAGAATTAGATTGCATATATTTCATATTTTATTGTAGATATAATAAGCCTACAACACACACATAAATGATTTCAAGAATGAGATAAATTTTCAATAAATACGAATCATACAACTTAATAATAAAAGAAAATTCCGTGCATCGTACTTATCAACTAGTATGTAATTTCAATGAGATATACATATTTTGTTTAAATATTTAAATTAATTCTATAAGACTGGAACACCTGATTTTGTAATATCAAACTCTGAAGATCTTTTAATTTAAAATAATTACTCATTTCCTTCATTATTCATTTCAATGAATAATACAGGTATGTCGAACCGTAACTAGATTATACTTAATTCAAATTCAGATGAAAGGTTGTTGACGAGAAGTTATTGCATGAATTTGTACATTTATGAAATATTTAAACTGGTTTGAAAAACTACTTTTGTTATTTTGGGGGACTTAATTATGTTGTGTCTTATATTTATTCCATGATTAAATTCAATTCTAATCAAATTAAAGCATTTACTATTTCAGAAGATTTCATAAAATGACAATTTTCGAATAATCGATATTAAATATGAATATATAGAAGGAATTGATCACGATTGAATCTGAATAAAGCTTAAATAAAACGTTTTGTACAAGAGTAAACATTTAATTATCTCCTCGAATAGTGTGTAAGTGTAAATATGAGTTACAAATTGTATGTAATTTCATGTTTGCTATATTATTTTTATATAATATTGAAAAACGTTGATTGATGAATTAAATAATTAGGAGAAATCATGAATTTTGGAAAATTTTAAATAAATTATTTTAAACAAGTAGTGTCTGCTTTTCAGTATTAAATAACACATGCATTTGTATCTAATTTTTTAGTGAATAAGTTCCAAATTCAATGGGAGGGATGTCAGAAAAACAGAATACTCTTTGTTTAAGTATCTGCATAGAGTACAAAAAATAATCTTAAAGTGCTTTAGTAATTGCTTTTAAATGAACAATATAATCTCTGCTTACCAACTCACTCGCACCAATTGAACCACTTCTCGATTACAGGAGATTCGACTTATAATATACTAATCAGAAAAACTTCCAAGCAATTGTACTACCAACTATATTATACAATTACCCACTCCAATTTACAAATGTTTATCTGCTATTCATTATCTTCTGTCTTCCTTCTCATTTCTATCAATTACATATCATTATCCCTATTCAAGTCCTTATTATTCTTACCTTCCTCTAACTAACTTAGCCAAGTTCGCAGTATTTGCATATTGATTATATTAGTAACTGTTATTAATTCATTATCAATGTAATGTAATGACAATTAAATTATAAATTATTCATATTGTTGACCAGGTCCAGGTAAGCGGGAGACTGAATGTTCGCTCATGCAAATACTTTAAAATTCCAATTGACTGTTTGAGCATGATTTTGCCATGATTCGCCACGAATAGAGATGCAAACACCATGCGAAAAAGATGTTTTGTTTTGAGACACCTTGTTGTGGAAGTCTGAAGTTAGATAGTATTTAACCTGAGTAAGTATTATAGGGATCTTCGAATGTGATTCAATAAACGTAAAAAGTTTTACAGTCTTTTTATGTCTTAATTACATCCAGTAAATTAATATGTGTTAGAAAAAATCTAAGCTGTGCGATTGAAATGGTTACCTTAAAATTAATCCACGTGTGTGTTTCAATAAACTTGTATTGTGTTAGGAAACTATGAGCTTCGATTAGTGATAGTAAAGTTGTATTCTGCTATGAAAAAATCAATCCTGTTCAGAAAATAGAATTATCCAAATATCTTCCAAATATGCAGATGGGATTTCTATAGCCAAATCTGTATCATCTTAGAAATGGTAATTCTCAGAAACTATATCGAATGATTAGAGTCATTTCTTCATTGAACATCATTGGATCACATACATCTCTTTAATGAGTCTATTATATGAATGTGTCATATGAGAACAGTCAGTTAAATCAGCTCAAAATTTAAAAGAAAAATGTTTAAAATTGTTATTACCTTGAAAATAGAAGATTCATTTTGAAATTTATATTTTTACCGAAAGGTCGCGAGAAAATAAAAAAAAAGCACTTTTTTTTGTTTATTCTATAATTACCTTCCCAAAAGCACCTCGAAATGCAGAATAAAACTCTTTGAAACGTTTCATCGTTCACAAATCATATTCTAAAAATTTATTTTACAAGCTATTATTTAAATTGCAATATTCGCATGTATGTACATAAATATTTATTGAGCTCCAAATTTGGAGTCGGATTATCAAACGATCGGACTGAAATTTTGCATACACTTATAATATGGATAACAAAATAATACTGGGCTGCGGCAGCTTATTAGTCATAATCATGAACTCAAAGTTGGCATTTTTTCAATCCTCTCAAGGGTTCAAGCATTGAACCACTAAAGACAGGCAGTGTAGAGGGGCTGAATGATGTATGCTATATCTGGTAGAGATGTTGGTGTAGCTTGGACGTTTGGAGAGGTATTTACCAGATTCGATGTCTTCCTCACCACTAGACTGAGGTTCAAAATGATTAGGTTCGTCTCCATAAGACTTTGTGTTGTTTTTTAGTGTAATAATATATTAAAATTATAAAAGAATCCAAGACTATGACATGCTCAGGTATCAAGCGTTTTTCAGGGGTACTGTGAGGCAGGATTTAACATTAACAACATCGAGTTGAAGCGAATACGTGTAAAAAGAATTTTCTAGATTTAAATTTTCAGACTAAAATAATTAAATAAATATATCTGAAAATTATTTCAAACTTTTATTTAATAATGGAATAAGTGATACATTTTTTTAAATGTAAAATAATGTATAATTTATAAAAGCTTCAATCGTAAATACTTTTTATAATCTCATGTATGTGTAAGTAGTTATTTACAATTACGTAGAAACAAGTACATAATTAGTAGTTATAAGCAATTTTACGTAATTACTTAATGGCAAATACCTAGGTTTCGTAGTTACTCTCATCAAACATTTATAAATTATATATATTATTTTACATTTAAAAAATATTGTAATACCTTAATCTATGATTAAATAAAATCTACATTTAAATTTTACTTATATTTATTATTGCATAAATGTAGCACTCTGCGCTATACCAATGTATCTGAATGTTGGTTTCTTAAATATTTATTTCTTCTAATATGTTCCGATTCTCATCGTGATATATTTCTGATGCGGAAATGTTAATTTCCTACGCCTATTCTTTCCGAATTTTCAGCGCAAAAGGTGCTTTTATGATTTCCTCATGAAACATTTCCTGTTTTTTGTATCGTTGATCAGTAATATCCTTGAAAATATAAAACAAGTGTATATGTTCGATTAGATTTATGACTCGTGTATTTATTAAATCCTAATAGAATCAACTGCAAAAATTCTGTACCTGGTATGTTTTCATTATTACAGGAATTTTGAAATGTTAATGTTTTAATTTTATTGTTATAAATATCGGTATTTGGTTAATGGAAAAAGTTGTGTTTGTAGCAAATGTAATATATAAATAAATAAAAATACTTTTTTGAAAATAAGCTTCAAAAATCATTTTCATTATTTTTGGAGTTATTACACTGACATTGGCGTTATAATTACAAAACAGGATAATTTCCTATATAATATGAAAATGCAGAAACAGTACTGAGAAGAACTTATGGATTATAAAATTAAGAAACTAATTAGAACATTGATTTCTGTGACTTTGGAAAAAAAATTTAAATAAATGCATAAATGTAACATCCCAAATGATATAAAAAATAATAATGTATAATACCTTTCATTTTTTTTAGTTTTACTTACTAATTTTAAAAATGTATCGTGAAACTTAGTTACTTCAATAAGAAGTTCTGTCAGAAAAAGTGAATAAAATTCAAAGAAATATGGTTAATTTTTAAATTTTTTATCGTAGAAAAAAAGTTATTTATTTTATTTTTCCTTTTTTAATTTAAACAATAAATTAAATTTGACCAGAAATAAATGCTCCAATAAGAAATTGTAATATATCAAAAATCACTGTATATAAATCATTCTAAATTTGAGAATAAACAATACTAGCAACCAAATTTTCTTTGCACATGCTGTATTTTTTTTTTGTCTTTGCGTTTCTGCCAAAATGTCATGATATACAATTTCTGAGAGTACTTTTTATGGAGAAAACATTTTACAAAAGCAGCAAAAGTCTCCTTACGGTCGCAAG
Source organism: Nephila pilipes (assembly GCA_019974015.1). Classification (NCBI taxonomy): domain Eukaryota; kingdom Metazoa; phylum Arthropoda; class Arachnida; order Araneae; family Nephilidae; genus Nephila; species Nephila pilipes. Next base: position 47,853 of record BMAW01122748.1, on the reverse strand, counting down.
AGTATTTGCTGAAGAGTTTAAAGTGTATTCCTGCCTTGAACAGAAAAAATTACTAAATTAATTGAGAAATTCGAGTACTCCATAAGTGTTTGCAACAACATGAACCACAACGTTGACAACAGTTTCCACGCCTAAAAATGTGGAAAAAACAAAAGAAGTGTTAGCGTGGATCCAAGGAAATCGGTCAGAAAAGAGGCACAAGGAATCGGTATTAACCGAGAAAGTTTGAGGGAAATTATCGTCAACGAGATAAAAATTCTTTCCGTACGAAGTCCAAGTGCTCCATCCATTTGATAAGGCTGCGATGGAACAACAACAGGAGTTTGCCAATGATGTAGTGGGCCGCATCGATTAACACATGGATCAATAAGTTCCGAGACTAACCCAGAGATGGCGCTCGTAGTAAACCAGTAACCAAGTCTTTCTAGAGTACTAACCTTTGCTTGAAACGTGTCAAAATTTTAAATCGATCGGACCAGAAACAGTTGAGTTATCGAGGTTGGAGTAAAGTCGTTTTGTAGTTTGTTTAAAAAATGGAAAAAACCGAGTTTCGTGTTCTGATAAAACATTGTTTTTTAATGGGTAAAAACACCGTGCAAGCGAAACAATGGATTGAAAAATGTTACTCGGAATCTTGTCCATCAAAAGCAACAATTTGTCGGTGGTTTGCCGAGTTTAAACGTGGTCGTACCGACACAAATGACGCGGAACGCTCTGGTAGACCTGTGGAAGCCGTTACACCGGAAAATGTGAGTGAAGTGACAAAAATTATAATGAAAGATCGTAAAGTGAAGCTCCGTGAGATTACTGAGAGGACACAGATATCATATGGAAATCTATTTACTATCCTTCATAAAAAATTGAGCATGAAAAATGTTTTTTCCAAGTGGGTGCCGCGATTGCTTTCGATGGAACAAAAACAGCAACGAGTCGATGATTCAGAAAGCTGTTTATCGCTATTTACTCGCATCAAAAAAGATTTCTTGCGTCGTTACGTGACCATGGACGAAACATGGATACATCACTACACTCCAGAGTCGAAGCGGCAGTCATCTGAGTGG
>BMAW01122748.1:2139-37864 GCA_019974015.1 Nephila pilipes | reverse complement strand
TGCAATTTGCAACATTATTTATAAAGACTATATAATATGCACAATAAATGTCTTCCAGATATTTCAGTTATTGCTGAGAAATGATTAAAACTTTTCGTTACGCACTCGTAATTGACTTAATAACTTTTGTTTTCACACACAAAACAGTTTTACGAATAATATATGAAGTTATATTATTTATTACGATATATTTCTTTGCTAAGGTTGAGTTATCATCGTATTGATTTCTTTTGAGTGCTAAGAATTAGTAATATTTTCTGATGATAAACAATCTTTCTACATAAGCTTTATGAGTTTAAACTGTGGGAAAGAAATGCGTGTTCTTCACTATTCACGAAATAGTTCGTCCCTTCCATGTAAGTTTTAGGTACTAACACCATTTCTTTTCATTCAAGTTCTCTACACTCGTAGCCATAATAATCTTTTCATAATACAAAATTAGTCAAAATATTTTTTACACAACCAATTTCAAAACTTTTTTTTCTACAAAATGTAATTATTCTTTAATATTTTCCAAAGATAAGTTTTTTCGGGTTAATTCTATTCGAATCATTTAATGGTTGTATCCCCATAATAAAGTATTTTAAATATTTTTTGCGTAGAATTTCTACATATTTAAATACTTTCCTTTTGCATAGAATATCCATAATGAATATTTAATTGTAGTTTAATTATGGAAGTATGATTCAAATATTGTTCAAAGAAGAACGATAAGATTGTTAGTGAAATAATGTAAACTTTAAGTGACTTAAAACTGAATATTTTTTCTTTGAATACTCAACAAAACTTAAACTATACCTATAGAGAAAATAATCCAGGAAGCCTGAAATTTCGGCTACACGTTAGTAATTTTTTTTTTTAAATTGTGTTGTATATTATAATTTCTTATTCTCCATTGTGTTTGTAATTTTTGTATAACAATCTCACTTTTCAGAAAACAAAATTTCTTTCAAAAAATTACGTGTATAAATGTAACCCTCAGTCTGTTCTAACATCATGCGATATAAATCAAATTTATTTCTCACATAAAGGCATACTCTTACAAAAATGCCTTTCTGATAAGTTTAACCTAGACACGTTTTGCACAAGTATAACTAAAACTTTAATAATCTAAAATTAAACCTAACAAAAATATGAACTGAAAACAAACAAAAAAAATTGAAAGAGGAGGAATAACATTTATGTATATTTATCATAACAATAAATCACGTGTCAACATAGACACCTATGAATTTGCATATTTGTTCGCCAAGGAAGTACGCAATATGATCCATACTTCTACCATCACACTGGCTGATGCAAACGCTGTGTCTAAGTACAGACTTTTCAGCCAACCTTGGAAGAAAAACCTAATTACAGAACTTAAGGCTGTCTTCAGCTAACGTGATAGCACTATTGGAACTTTTAACGCATTTCCAGGCAGATAATTGATCCAATTTTCATAGAAATTTGAGACGATCTAACACATATATTTATTTATGATGTAATATTCATAAAATATAGTAAACAATTAAAAAATACGCTGTTTTTCACGTAAATGCGTAAAAATTCTGTTTTATATGAAATTACCGTTAGCAATACAGTATAGGATACAAAACTTTAGACCCATAGCCCATTTTATACTACAAAACAGTGATTAATTCAGTTAAAATCGAGTAATTTTTTTAAAAATACACTTTTTTTTTTTTTTTTTTTTTATAAGGGAGTCAGGAGGTAAAATTAATATCCTACGTATTTTTATAGGAAAATGTCTTCCAATTCCGGGTTTTATTCTTTAACATTACGCCAGGACAGACTTAAGTGATCCAGATCAAAACTATCCACAATAGCTAGAAACAATCACTAAAAAAGTATGAAAATTCATTCTGAGATCATAAGAGCCTATATCAATCGAAGAAATTACCTGAATAGTTAAATAGCACCACAGTCACGTTTATAACAATCCAAACATTTCATCAATCGTTTTTGATTTTGACTCTGCACCGCACATTTCATTAACCCTACAGGAAGTATTCCTAACACAAGAAGTCAATTCTGAGTACAGAAAGTATCCTCAGACTTAAGACACTAAATCTTAGAGCTGCTATTAATTAGGCATCTGAAACTATCTAAAGTATACTCTACATTCTGCATGGATGCTACAATAATATAATAATAAATACAGAAGTACCTCTTGAAAGAGATACCTCTCAATAAGGGATATCTCTATAAATGAGAGGAAATTCTATAGATCCTAGTTCTTTGAATAGTATATGTATCGATCTCTTATTATGATACACCTGTATTTAAAGGATAAAATGTCTGGTAAGGTGAGTGTCCGTTATTGTTAGTTACTATTGTACTTTTATTCAACCTAATGTAAGAGAAAAAAATTTATACTTCTGGAATACATTAGTTACTTGTACGTAGTAAGAAAATAATCCCGTCATCCGAAAATTGAAAAAAACTGACTTGAAAAATAATATTTTTTTTTATTAAATCATAGAAAATAAAACAAAATTTAGCCCAAACTAAATTATTACCTGTTTAAGTAATTAATTTAAATGTTGATTCTATAATTAATATTTATAAATTAAAATTAAATTTCAATAAAATAAATTCACATTTACGAAAAATAAAGTTACTACTTTTAATAGAATATTAATTTCTCAGTATAAAACAATCAACTCTTTGTTCTATAAAAGCCTACAGTAGCTTCAAATAGAGAACTTTTATATTCACTTTCTATCTCTTTGAATTTGATTTCCAGAATTTCCTTTCTATTCTTTCGAATAGCGTAACTCATAAAACTAAATTTCCTTTCATCGTAAAAATGATTACGAATAGAAATAGATTTAGGAATACTGGATCAAAGTGGTTTGGCTCTTCCTTTTTATCTTCCTGTGCTTAAAAGCAGAACCTGAAATTTTAAGAAAGATCTAAGTAAGTTTATACTTGGCCCTTTTGCTAAATATTTCACAGAATGTCTTATAGAATGATACAAAGCAGTTTACTCAGAGTATGTTTTTATGCCTCTTTTATTTTTTTCCTCGAAAACTGTAATGTTGATGGATTGTGTTATTAGTTTTCTGTTCTATGTTAGCTCCGAAGGAAAGTTCAGAAGTGATGGGTTTAACACCATGTCTGTTGGAACAAATGAATAGACGATTTACTTTTTGGATGCTTTTAGGATGAACATTTACAGAGCGTAGAAAGAAAAATTAGACTGACGATCGTGGCATATTAGTATGACGATGTTTCTGTCTCTCAGTGTGTTCAAGTCCTGATTCGATTAAATACCTGTCGTGTGGAAGAGCTGATGCAAATTAAATATTTCCCAGTTAAAAGTAATCCTGTCACCGTGGCAAAAATATAACATCGGGTACTAATTTAGATGTTCTGCTTTGTAGTAGTCACTGTAAGATGACCATCATTCAGAAATTCATTCAGGAAGCCCTACAACAATTTAAAATAAACTTTCCTCCCCAGGAAGAGAGTATTCGCCGATCCTCTTTCACAAGTCATAACTAACAAAAAAAAATGGTGAAGCATCTATTAAATGGTCTTTCTGGTGCAATTGTCATAAACTTAAGAACATGTACCGTGAAAACGATTTGTCCGGAATTGTGAAGCCAAGGAACTCCGACCACTCCGATGACGTTCAACGGACCTTCTCTATTGAGGAGGAATCATTCGCATCAAAATAATTTGTTAATATACAAGGAGGCTTGCCTATTTCAGTTTCAGAAATTCAACACGTTAAAAGAGTAGTGATAGTTCAATATATATTTAATTTACTTAACAAACGTATTTCTAAAAACGCATTCAGAAATCTAATATAATATTTTTACGTATTAAATTCTAGAGTTAAAATTTTAAAATATTGTTTTGTGTCATTTAATGCTTAAGAAGTTCCTGAATTGAATGTTTAATTAAAAGAAAGTGTGGCGTTATTACGATGGTGGTGATGAAGATAACACTATATAACAAGATTTTTATCGCACAGATAAAAATATGCGTCTTTGGTAACATGATTATCAAACTAAGTGCCACGTATCCTAGGGACCCAGTAGGGCATGCTAGGGGGGGCCCGGCACCTATCGAAACAAGTCGGCTAAGAACCGTGGAATTATAAATGAAGCTCTGAAATTACTTGAAAGTTAAAATTTGTCTTCCCACCTCATCGTCTAAATTTACGAAGAATTGCAATTCTATTTATCTCGAGATGGAAGCAATCATCTATCTATATTCGTTAAGGTGCTTTAGAGAAGTAAAGTTATGGTTACATTTCCAGTGAAACTTTGTGTATGCTCATAAGTTTTGGATCACAAATGTTATAACTGTGGTTAACTTAGAAATTGTATGATCTTCGTGGCTCTTAATTATTTAGTTTTATGAGTTTCCCGTGAATCTACAAATAAGTGGTGGATTATTTTCAATATTTTCTGTTTACTGAAATGTAGTCTCTTTTCTCTAAGAAACGTTAGCAACGAGGCACTCGTTTTCCATGCAATTCCTCCAAATATCTATTACTTCAAGAGTATATTTCTTTTTTGGTGATGTGATTTGCAGAGGTGGCGGTAGCCATGTGGTCATTATCTGGAGGTCATGACTGGCGTAGTTCCCATCGAGTTGCGTTCTTGAGTCCTAATGCTGCACAAGATAAGTTGTTTAACTGGCTGAGGCTTGTTAAAACTGTCGAAGCTCAATATTCTCGTGTTGGGATGGTGTATAAGTTTAGTGACCGAAGTACCAGGTCAGGTGATGATATTCAGGAAAATTTTCTATGTTTGAGGGGATATCTCATCGTTTGGTGACGTTTCTCTTAATTGCCGAAGTGGTCGACGGGATTTTATGTAATTATCTAATTAATAATTGAATAAAGAATTAATGATGATTTCGAGAAAAATAAAACATACATTTTAGTCAAATTGTTGTCATGTATGATTAAAAATTTAAAAAGTCGAAAAAGAAAGGCATTTTGCTTATTCAACAAATTGTGTTACAATGTTTTCCACACAAAAAAGTACTGTACTAAAAACTTTAATTATGCTCGAATATTTCAACGACCTTTCGACAACATTTTTAAGTTGTGGTGATGTCATACTGAAGAAATTCGTTAACCATGAAAAGTGAAGTGTGTTTGAAAGGAAAAACTCTCACATCATAGAAAGCCCTTAAAAAATAATGAATAGAAATAAGGACGCTTTAAAAAAATATGAAGTGTCATAAGCTTGTAAAATAATCTTAAATTAATTTCTGAAGTTTGTAAAGCAGGGTGTTTTTAAGCTCAAAACATTTTTGTTAAAGTTTAAATTGTAAGAGTTAAAATAAAAAAAAAATACACACGCAATTTAGAAGAATACAAGTAAAATGCTACGTTTTGACGTAATTCTCGTTATACATATTTTTTTTATTCCGTAATTAAGAGACTTTTTATCCCACATTTTCAAATATTTGTTTTAATTATGGTAGATTTGTCATAAAAGAACTTTTCTCAAATTCTTTTCTAATTAAAATATTGAATATAACAGTTAAGCATAATTTATCTAAATTTTCAATTAATTTTATCCATATTTTAATTTTATTTATTTACATAACGCGTATTTATACAATTTTTTTTATGTAGATTTTCCTTTAACTTATTTTCCTTAAATTATTCTTTTTTCCTTCTGAATATTAATGAAGATTATAATATCGGGCTCCTGTTGCTCGAAGCAAAGGGAAATTATATGCCTAATTTTCCATATTAAAATACATTCATAATAGGAAGTAATATTGAAAAATTAAAGGAATATCTAATTATACAGGACGTATTAAGACTACTAAACTGAGCGAAAGTCATATCAGTAATTGTACAGCAGTATATCGGTTTATTTAGATCGAATATTGAGGCAATCGTGCCTGATACGTTTTTATGATAATCGCTTATGCAGCTTACTGAATAGAAATGAATCATAAAAATTATCTTAATATTAATTCATCTAATTGACCTTCATTACTAACTTTTTGTATCCGTGCCTTATCATACATCATTTTCGAGCTTCTGTGCTTTGTGGCATACTACCTGATAATAACATTAACCCTTTCGGGACGGCACACGTTGGTGCATGATGTTCCCAGGAGACGGAGAGAAATCTCAAAGTAACTATCCCATGGAGATTTGCGTCGCTAAGCCTAACGTAAAACACACACATAAATTTTTCAAATTAATATTATAATTTTTTGTAAAATTTTAGGTTTGTAATTAAGTTGTTATATGTTTTAAAATTAACATTTTTAATTATCTTTTTTTTTTCTAGGTCACAGAAAAATGTGTACAAAAAAGTACTGAATTTGAGAAATAGTTTTCAGAAGCGCTATTGAAATTATTCCGAAGTCTTATAGAAAAAAAAAACATGAATAAAATTTAAAATTGATAAATAAATATAAAATAAAGACTATTCACAAGAAGTAACAAAACTTAAGGCTACACGGTACTCTTTTTCAAAAAAAATTTTTGGAGACAGTAATATTAAAAGTAATTTATGTATTGTTTTCATACCATATTATTAAACTGATTCTGAAAATAAAAAGTCAATTTAACTAGTCCTTATTTTAAAATTTAAAAAAATTTAAAAGTTTTGAAGTTTTTTTAAACCCTTATAAAATACACAATTTTTGAAATTTTTTAATTATTTTGAGTGATTTATATTTCACACATTATTGCAAACAAAAGTTAGTATGGATTTAAAAATCTGTTCCCTTGTTGATTTTTAATAATTATTTTTCTAGCTAAACCTGGAAAAAACAGGAAAATTTTTAAAATATTAACTTTAACATTTTTTAAAAAAATAACTAGGGATCCCAGACCTAAATCCATACTAACTTTTATAGAACACATATATCTCAGTATGTATAAAAAAACTTCAAGACTCTATCTTGAACAGAAAAAAAGCCTCAGGGATTAGAAAACACTTACATCTTCAAAAATAAAAGTCTGAGAAAAATGCATTTAAAGTTTTTAAAGGCATAAAACAAAAACTAATAATGCTTGCAAAGATCTAAATTTTTAATATATTATTTAACTACTTATATAATATATGAAAACACAACTTTAATTAAATATTATGGCAAATATTTTTTTTTATTCAAAATATGTTATTGCAAAATATCGATATAGCATTTGTTACGACGACAGATTATTCAGCTTAAAGTTAACATAATAATTTCACAAAAGTTTTAAAACACAATACACTTATAAAAAATAATAATGATATAAATAAAAGTTTAAAAAAAGTTAAAAACTACCAGGTTTGTACATAGCACCTAATTTTTTCTGAATTTTAAATCGACGCAATTTAGCAATTTTATTTTTTTCTGCGCAACTTTAAAATTTGCAGATTTCCTTTTCTTTCTGAAATAGGTTCTCCTACAATGAATAAAGTACACTAAATGTTCTGATGACAAACTTGTTACAAATTCAATTAGCATCCTGAAATGTTTTTAGAGCTTTTAATGTTCCAACAATAAATTCAGGTATTGCACTCGACATGGCAATCAACACGACTCCTAGAAGCTGTATTTTTTCTTTGGAATATTTGTCCCATATCATCGAATGTAATACTTCATTAGAGTTTTGTGTGAAACCTCTGACACACGTGCTTAATAATTCAGTTGATGCTAATCGCTGATAAATAGGCAAGATTTTGGGCAAATATTCTTCGTTGATTGTTATTTTTACCCAATCTTTGTGAATACCTGATTTTTTTCCACGTGCTAATGATAACTGGTAAAAACACCAAGAGTCAAAGAGCAAGATTGTGTCCCGGAAACTAATACTCTCAGATCTTTCCCATAATTTCACAGCTGCATTTACTTCCATTGCACTAGATGATCCGACATGTGTTGTACTACAAACATTTTGTTGTCCTTTGTACCAAATACGAAATTCAGCACTTTCTTCTCCAAGCTCAAATTTAGTCTGTTCACATTCTCCACGTCGCTTTGACATTACTTCGTAGTCTATCACAAAGCCAGTCAGCAAGTCGATAACATATCCTATTCCGATATTTGACGTTGACGTATGTTCTCTTGTCAACCAGCTTCCATCATATGACATTCCAATACCGACTATATCTTTATCATTCCTTGAGCCCTACGCCTCAATGACATCTTTACGAATATAAAGCAACGGCTGATTTGACCCAACAAGATGTCCAATCAGAACTTTTGGCTCATAATGTCTTTTATAAGTTTTACTAAACATTATATTTCAATTCATATGCATGCAGAATTTTTCCAACGATGAGTAGCCAAGTCACAAACTTAACATACCTTGCACTAATCTCATATTTACATCAAATGGAACATTAAAAAATTGATGCCTGCTAACATTTGATATTTGATGTAATATAGCATCAATTAATTGTTATGAACATGTTTCACTCTAGGTTTGGTCACAATTAACACATACAACATTCACTTTATATACAAATCTATTTCTTTGACCATAGCAAAGTTTTAAAGATGCAATATGACAAATATTGCTTAAATTATCTGTAAACAAACATTCAGTATCCACTATAATGTAATTTGAAACATACTTTTATCTGCAGCACTCGTATTCAAAACATTTGTTTTCTGAAGTTTTGTAGTTATTTAGAATTGTCATTTTTAGCAGTACTCCATCTCTTAGAAATGTTGCTTCTCTTCTCAAGCTATGAAAGTTTTGTCCGTGGAATTTTCTCAACAGAAGAAACTTAACTTAAACAATTTAAAAAAGCTTTTAAATTATAAAAATTATATGCAGAATAAATATTGGTCTTGAGAAATACCTTTTCTTATCAATTTTGGCTAAGTAACTATAAGCACATCAAGAACTCAAAATATAAACAAACATAAATGATTTTAGTAGTGAAAGTTGAAGTTAATATCTACTTCTCTGCAAGTATCGATATTATTTAAAAAATATCAGTAATTAATTAAATTTAAGAATGGAAAAATGCTTTAAAATGAAACCGAAACTAACCACGCCCCCCCTCAGCTGTCAAAAATAGTGACTGACAATGCTCAGAAAACTTCAAATATCTTAAAAACTAATTGGTTAATAGATCTAAAATTTGGGGCCAAGATTCCCAAATGTATGGGCTACAGGAAAATGCAAAAAAATTTTTTTCGATAAATTTGTCATTTTTAGGGTACTGTGTAGCCTTAATGTGAAGACCGAGTGTGGTAATTCTCGAAGCGTGGAGAAACGCTAAGTCCTGTTTTGTCCATCTCAGACAAATTGCCCGCATCTGAATCACTAGAAATATTCTTTTCACACCTTTTAGAAAATTAATCACGCTATCATCTTTAATTGGATCGTCGAGTCCGTGAGTGTATTCCTCTCATAAACAAAGCTTTTTAGCAATTATAAACAAGAGTCAAGACTTCCCGAAATAAAAAGGGAAGTAAACGAAATACATCCAAAAGCAATGCAAATTCAAACAGTACCAACGGTTCAGCTCTAAAAGGAAAGAAATAAAAAAAATGTAGCAAAACCCAATAAAAAACATTCGATGATAAACCAGAAACTCGAAAGTACATTAAATGGAGGCTTAAAGAGCCAGGTTCAGTTTGTTTACGTTACGCTTTTCCTGCTTTTCCCATAATAGCTGAGGGCCGCGGTAGCCTAGTGGTCAAGGTCGTGGACTAGCGGCCGGCGGTTTTCGCTCAGTCGCAGGTTCGATCCTTGTCCGCCAAAGACCCGCCGTGTAGCCGGGGCTGATGCACGTTAAATCTGTTCGGGGTCCAAAGTCCTCCCGTTGGCGTGGTGTGGATGTTAGGAGAGGGGGGTGCCAGCTCAGGTGTCGTCCTCGTCACTTGACCGTGGTTCAAAATTACGAGGTCCGTCGCCAATAGCCCTCGTGTTGCTTCTAGTGCGACGTTAATAAAAACTAAAACTGAAAACTAAACCCATAATAGCTGGTGAGCGAAATACTCAATTAAGACATACAGTGATCGAACTGAAGGAAAAACTACTATTCATAACAAAAGTAATGATCACAGGATGCCATCTAGAGATATTTAGAAAACTTTCCACCTCAGAATGCGAATACCCATCGTTCGGCCCCTGAGCTCTTACTCCAGTGATGCGTATTTGGTACGTTAGGCCATGAACGAAGATCACTAGTGATACGTGTACGGTACGTTCGTTACTAAAATGTTAATAGTTATTCATATATTATCCCATACACCAAGATTATTTCCTAAAAATTTTAAGCAATATCATTTTTCCAGTTGAAAGATGATAACGTATGAACAGAGTCTTAAAATAATATTCATCTATTATAAATGACAAAGAAGACAACAACAAATACTTTAATGAGAAAATTCCACTATTCAAAACGTTCGATGTTTCTGAATATTTTGGGAAAATGAAATATTTTATCAATCGAATGGAATAAATTGGAATTTTTATCTTTTCGCAGAAATACGAATCTTCCAAATGTTAAAAGAAAAAAACCAAAATCAGAAGAAATCATTTAGAATCTAAGAGACAACAAATGGAGGTACCGCAATTTTTCTCCTAATTGTATACTTAGGATTTATTTTTAGATCCTTTCTCAAAAAAGAAACACGATGTAATTAAAATTAGCTTAAAAAAGAAAATATAGCTTGTTTTGAAAACATGACAGTTGATAAATCTCCCGAAATGAAACTTTTGTATTAATATGACTTGTTACCCATTTCATAACATCATTAGTGGTACAATAGCATTTTATTTAAGTTTATGATATAATTAATCTTCAAAAATTATAAAAAAAATAATAGGTTATAAGTAAATTTTAGTCCTTATCATTTGCTTTCATTTTATTATTTAGAAATAACTAATACGTCCAAATTTTATCTATCATAAGTAAATAAAAATTTATGTCTTGAAGATAGATTACTTTTTAGGTGTATTAAAATAAAAAAAATACCTTCTAGGTTTGATTGTGTTTCTTAATTTGAAAAGGAAATGAAATATTAAATAAAAAAAAAAAAATCGTTGAGAGCTATATCCATATTCCTGCGACGGGAGTGTTGAAAAAAGTTGCTGATTTTAATTATTTTATACTGCTGTTTCTAATATATCAATTTACAACATGTAACTGACTCTTCACATATAACAAATTTCTTTCTAGGTTCTTATATTTCTTTGATTCTATGAATCACAACAATTCCTGGAACTAATTTCATATTCATGTAAAATCTATGAAATGAGAAGAAGATGTATCACTTTTTTCATATTCTTAGGTATACTGATCAAAACATTTTTTTTTTTTCTTTTTAAATGTATTTCGCGGAATTAATTATTTTACGAACATAAGGGTAATGTTAAATTATCTTCAGCATACAATATTCTAATGAGTTTTACACATTCTAGTAAATAAAAACAATACCTGATAAAATAATTGTCCAGATGCAAAAACAAAGAATGTGGAACGAGCACGCACAGAAGAAGAAACAATTACAAGTTCAGAAAAAAAAATTATTTATTCCACAACACAATTTTTATACAGAAACAAAATCAATCAATTATTACAATTGCTTTATCCTGATAATAGATCAGTCTGATAATTAAACTGGCAGTCGCATGTTGTTTAAAGATGCTTACTTAGATACGTACAAAGCCTTTCCAACGGGATCGTGTTCATCAGAAGTAATGTCGAAGTTTGAAAGGGATCGTGTTCATCAGAAGTAATGTCAAAGTTTGAAAGGGATCGTACCCGCCGAACTTGAAGGAGCCAGACGAACTAATTGAAGAATATCTCGATATCGGTTTCAAAGTGATGTGACAACTTGACGATGTTGATAAGAGAGAGTGAATATCGGCAAATTTCAGTGTGGGAAGGGTAGTGGTCTATTTAGGACCACAACAGAATGGTAAGACAAATCGTTTTCTAATTTGATGTCACAGAACCAGATTTGTCACATTGATACATAAAACATGTGGCATACATGCAAGTCAAAGAGAGTGAAATCTATTCAGACATTTAATTATGTTATTCACTCTTATGAATAAACACCGTAAATTCCAATTATAACTGTACTCTGAACAAACCAGTTTGAAACTGTTCTGACTAGTAATGAGGATTTTAGTGGCAAGTCCTGTTTCAAAACGTATCCTGACGACTAACCTAAGCAAGTAGGAAGACTTTCAGAGTAATGTTTAACTTCCAGATATAATGTCCTTCACTTTTCATTCTTAATCGTATATAAACAGTTAAGAAATAATACTGCAGTGAATAAAAAATTCCCACAGTGATGACAACGGAGTTATTTGACTCAAATAAACAGAAACCAGTCCCTACACTTATTTGTGGCAAAGTTCCTGAAAACGCATTTTATCAATCATTTAATACAATAATCCAGTTTTCATCTTACCAAACAAATTGGGTTCAATACATTGCAAGGTTTATAGATGAGGGTTCCAATCTTTCTCTCTTTGTAGATTCTCTCAATTTTCACCCTTTACACTCCGTACTCAGTGGAATATGTCTCACATTTATAACTTCAGCTCATTATCTTTTATACCAACCATATAACTAACTACTAATTCTCCTATTATGCGTTTCACTGCTTATATGTGCATTACCTCAATAATATTCATTGTCTTTTGATAAAAGTACTCTAATCAACATAAATCATATTTCGTCTTTTTGATATTCAACTGAAACTACATAACATAACAGTCCTCAAGTGTTATGAGAAGAGGGGAAATGTAAAAGAACCACGTTTTAAGTAAAATGTTCCCACATAATTAATGCATGCCTAACAGACTCCCAAAATAACGTTCTAGGTCAGGACACTAGGTTTATAGCACGGTGTTTCGTGCACGAAATCAAAAGCATCATTGTTTTGCTGTTCCTATTGTATCCATTCAGTTTGCTTTTTCCACAAGATATTGTACGGCTGAGCATAGCATGTGTCGTTATGAATTGTTTTCATTCGCTTGGTTCTCTTGATCTCTCTGTTAAGAAACGTGTTTAGGACTTGAAAACAAGGCGTCTATGACATTATGTCTCATATCATGAATTTTAACGTTTTAGTGTGAGAGTTGGAGGAAATTTTGAAAAAAGTTCCCCCAGATAACATAGAAAGTGTATCAGTCTCCAAAGCTATGTGGAATCTTGCATCCGTATTAGAGGTGGGTATTTCCTGGAATAATTCCTTTGATTCTGCTCATATTATAATTTCTATTACATTGCAATTATCTGCTAATATTGGAAATATATTCATTTATGAAGTATTTTTCATAAAAGAATATATTTCTTATATTGTCTGAATCTCTCAACATGGAACGGAGGTTTTGCAAAGAAACCAAAACTAATATACATATATATATCATGTATGATCCAAATTTGTTCTGATTTGTCTTTATTGTTTTTCTTCATAATTCATTTATGCATAAATACTACTCACTGAGAAGTATACAGCAAAGTTAATAAATAAATACAACTTAAGCTAAGCATTCTTGTAGTTGTTAAAAAAATAATTTTACATTTTGATAAAAGAAAAATTTTATAGAAGTTTTAACATCGAACTTTATGAAGACATATCTATTGATAAGCAGAGTACCATAAGAGGTGAGTCCTTTTTAAAAACTTCTAAATTGTATTTTAACTTAATTTAAAAGAAATGTACCTAGGCACCCTAGGAATTCTGGAATATTATAAGTCAGATTCTTTTTTTTTGTGATATATATCTTTTCAAATTATTAGAAGAGATTAGATTTTCTGTGTGCCTAATAATATTTCTATAGAACTATGAAAGTAATTTTTTCCTCATTAAGATTTTTTTCTTCTCTTTTGTATATGTATTGTTTTCTGAGATATGTTTTCATTTAGGTACCATTTTAAAGAAACCTATTACGCAATGTGGTTCCAAATTTCTTATGATCCTATATAAGTTACTTATGTATATTGTGAATCCAAAATATTTTTTCTCTAAATAATACCTAATATTTAAGAAATAATTTTTTATATTAAAAAAAGAATGAAAGTCAAAATTTCTTTTGAACTTACCTCTGAATCACTGGCGCCGTTGAACATATGACTTTAACAACAACGCCATCTGAAATAAACAAAGTTACTTTTTGAAAAGGTTGGTATATCGTAAAATTACATTCAAGAGTTATTGTTGGCATGAATCGCGATGATGTAAAATCGATGACATTTTGAGTCAATAATTTATTTTGCTCAATTACGTATCATGTCAAGGATTTTTTTACTTCATTACATACAATATTCATTATTATTCAATATGGTCTGTTTTGATTCCAATTAAGATTCGAGTCTGCGAATAATCAGAATTTCCTTTGTCTATTAATACAATGATTAGTTTTAGGCAAAGTAAGGCAAATACCTAATTTTCTAAGCCGCAACCATAAATTTTAAATTAATAATTTAAAGGGTTATAAGAATTTTAAACGGAAAAAAATATATCACGTTTTCCCTTTTCTTTCTGTCTTCATATATTTTGAAAATTTCAATAAAATGATGCAAATTCTGTATGTGGCAGTTAAAAGTTTCTATGTCGATAAATTATTTTAAAATCTTCCTAAAACACTGATTTATTTATAAGGCATTGTCTAATAATAACGCATCTTTTCCCCATTACTTATCTGTACATTATTTTGCTCGCTCAGCTCTAAAGAAAATTTAGTTTCAGTATATTTAAATTTTTTCATTATGCAACTAAATGCTTCGAGTTAAATTTAAATTAAAAATAAATAACATTTAAGGTAGCTCTTAATTTTCAAGGCTTATTATATATATATATATATATATATATATATATATATATATATATATATATAAGATGAGTTAAATATATTAATTTGAGTTTCCGTTATAACACAATAAAACACGATAAATTTAACAAATTTCTCGAGGATCGCTTAAATAGTTTTTTGATAATTGCACGAAGTGATAAACTATATTTTGTGCAAATGAGCTTTTATGTTATCTGAGTGTGTACAGTAAAACAGATGAAAGTTATGACATTTTAATCATAACTCAAGAAATAATTAAATTACTGTCATGTGAATTGCTTAAAACTATATCGGAAAATTGATATTTTATACTTATCTTTTATCAGAAATCAGACTTTTTTCAAAGTTTTATATTCTCGTGAAACACATAAAACAATGTAAATTAGTGAGGAATGATTATCAAAACCCAGCAAATATTATTTACAGTTTTCGGTACATCATTGTTAAGATATGAAAAAAAAGATCTTTTTAAAAACCATAAAAATTATCTAGAATGTTGTTAAGTATATATATATATATATATATAAACTTCAATATATGTAACTATACGTTCAATTTTTTCCGGTTCATTAAATTACATGGTAGAATTTTTATATCGTTATGTATCCCTTTGATGTTATTTCTTCTCATTACCCACAAACAAGTTGCTTTTTTTAGAGAAGAAAAATTCGTGGTTTGAAGGACATTCGTGGTCTTTTGGATCATATTTATTTGTTTCGCATAAGCTGTTTTGATTGGTTTCTTGAACGGATCATTATTTCTACGATATCTGTAAATACTCCAAGGTTGCAGAATCACTATTTTATTGATTAAAATTACATCGAAAGAATTTTAGTAATACCAAAATATAAATTTTTTGAAATGATATGCAAATGCATTTACGAAGAAAATGTTATCAGACCCAATTTCGAATTCTACTCTCTCTTCTCTCTAAGTATATTTATTTTTCGAAACAAAAAAAAAAATGAATTTTAAAGAAAATATTTTAACACTTTGTACGGAGTTAAGAAATTGATAATATTCCAAAAACATATTCCAAAAATTTAAAAGATAAATTTGAGAGCTGCTAAAATATGTGTGAGAACTATTTGTATCAACTAATACATCAAAATACCTTTAAAATGATATATATGTATAAGTGAAACAAATAAATTACTAATATATTCTTTTATAAAAACGTTAGATTTTCTTCAAGTTCCGTGTAGTATTTTTGATTGTAGTTTGTGTATTAAATATTTCAAAAGTTACATTTTCAAAACATAACTATTGTTTAAATAGTATGTTTTACAAAAGAGAAAATAATAATATTATATTTTTACTTCAGAAAAAACATTTTAAGTCTTACCATAATTGTCAGTTCAAGTACTATTACGCCATTTTAAATCTCTATTAGCTAAGTTAAAAAAAGAGATTATCAAAAAACATATTACTGTAAAGTATTCGGAAGTTGTTTTTAAATATTTTTTTAAATTTGTAATAGCTTATGTGATTAATTGAATTTTGCAAGGTCTGAATCGATACAAAACGAATATGTTTCTTTTTCATAGAAATCCCTCCTATTATTTGAATTTAAAAAAAAAAAACTAAACAGTTTGATTGAATTTATATTACAATGTATAGGAAGAAATGCATTTTGTTATAACTTATGTGCAATATTTTAATGGATGATCACAAAGATTTCGCATTAAATATTCATTTTTATGCAGCGAGTCATTTTCTTACTTCGAAACTATTCATTATTTGCAAAATAAGGATTTGATAAGAAAACTCCCTATATTATTACAAGCGATTATTTGAAATGATTTTGTAATGTTGAAATAATCGTAAATTATTCCTAGTTCGAAAACAAAGAAGAAAAATGCTTTCAATTGCATATATCGTAAAGAGCATTTTATAAGGTAATTCACATTTTACTTGTTGTTATACTTTTAAATGTTGTTTCAAAAATGCAATATTAAAATAAAATTTAATTCCTTCTTCAGTATAAAGAAAAAATATCACTAAAATATATAAAATAAAATAAATTATGCTTTAAAGTAGGTTTAGATTCAGATGGGATATGTATAAAAAAGGTGTAATTATATACAAGCTATGTTTGTGCTTTCTTCCGAGATTTTAATATTAAATGAAAATCATCTATTAAAGCAGGCAACTCTGGAGAACGAACAATTGACTTTAAACTGGTGTGGAATGAAACAGTTGATAACTCCATTCAAATAAAATACAAAATAGTGACAAGTTAATAATAATACAAGAAATTAGTTGTCTGCCTTTTATCCTAGACTCAAAATTCTAGTGAAATGTATGCTGTCTTAATTATGTAACATAATTAGCGATGTATGAATGTTATATTAAATCCTCAATTTTTGTTTCTAATCATTTTACAGTACCTTCATTTGATGCTTACAACTAATGCATATAGCTTGAGGGAAGGTGTAATTGTAAACATCATCTTGATCATTGTTCCAAACAGTATTCATTAACAATTTTTTGTTATATTGCTTTATTTTGTGTTTAATCATATATAGTTAATCTTAAGACAGTTTTTCGTGTTGCAGTGACGCTAGTCGTGAATTTCCTATTACTAACTTTGGAGTTTAATTTCTTGTTATATTTAAATGTCCAATTTACTTCCAACCAAATGAAACGGGACTTAGACAAATTAGATGAATTTATGTGAAGGAATACGCATACAGTTAATGAAATGTAATTTTTCTTATATTGATATCACACTTGTGTTTTCTTAGAGTTTTAAATTATAACTGATAATTTTTATATCTTCATATCCAAATGTACCTCTCGTTCACTAAAAATATAATGAATTATTTTGTATTACTCATGATTAAAGAATCCATTAACGTTTTGTACAGGTAACAATTTTCACCAATAGGGAAATTAGGAAGTGGGAAATTAGAGTTAATATCAAACATATTCCACTGTTCTTCCAACAATCAAAACTAATCCTTAAATTATCACCTTTTTTTCAGTATTCTATAATAATAAAGGTATTATTGTTTGAAATTATCTTTTAAACTCCGGGTTAATTGTTACCAGACAGTAAGGGTAAATATTTTCTGTTTTAAATTTATGTAACAAATAAATACTTAAGTAGGAAAGTAACAAATTCTTTCGGTGGGGAAAAGAATTTATTTTTCAATATTTTTGGTTCAAAAATAAGAAATGAAAAGGAAACCTAGAATATTAGTTTTGCAATTACAGCGTCTGTTCATATGTATTATAGTAAAATGCGTTTATATTAGATGAAAAATAAAAGAGAGTACTATAAATTAGAGTTATTTTCAGCAATGAAAAATTGTGTTTTTCAAAAGCAATTTATCGTTTATTTATTTTAATGCTATAAAGGTCTTAAATTTTGCTTGATAATTAGTTCCGGTTACAATTTTCTTACCAGACCAACATGTTTAATAATTTTGATAATCATTAAGATTATTAAGACTATTGGCTATAAATGTTGTGTTATTTTCATTTGCAAATTTGTAATAAATTTTCATATTTTTTTTTTCTTATTTTTGGAAAACTTCACCTATTAAATTAGTCCATCACATTCTGTTACTCCAAGCACAAACACAATAAAAATGACTCATAATTTGTACAGATTTTTACTATTTTACTGTAGCATTTTCTTCCTGTATAATTGTATGATGTGGTTTATTACATAATAAATTTACTTTGCCTTCCGTTTGGACAATTCAGTAATTGAGTGTTTGCCAAGCAAATACTAGGATATGAATCTCTTCGAGTGATATTATGATCATGAAGAAATCAATTTCCTTGAGGAAATATAAGATTTGTCTCCATTTGTACAAAAAACAAACTCATTCAATCAGTGTAAAGACTAAAATTTACAGAATTGAAACCTTTGGTGAAATTCTAGGTTTTTAATAAATAATACATTTTCAAAGGCTTGAAACAAGAAGTATAGTATATTAAGGAAATTAATAGCGTTAGCAAGGTATTACAATTTAGTATCTATGAAATAATTACTGCCAATAACGAATCATCTAAAGATTGGGAATAACAAAATGAAGTTCATTTCATGATAGCTGTGGCTTTGTTAACTAATTTAGAGAAACTTATTTAAACGGACTATTTAATACTACGCAAACTATTGATACAATTTTTTAAGAATATCACACATTATTTAATGTAGATGGAAACGTAAATGTATCAATATCAAGGTTAGTGATCCCCTCACTTACCAGCTACTGTAAGAAAAATTGTTGTACATATACATTATAAATGTATATGTTCAAATGTATATAATTAATCTAAAATAACCCTTATTATATTAACTCTATACTGACAGTTTCAACAAGCAGATGAGTTCTCTAGCAACCACGCAAAACAAGGAGAGAAGCGACAGTAGACCAAGGATGCGGGTACGTATACTGCGCGTGACATACGGTCCTTTATTTCACTTGTTGATTTTAAAGCCATATATATGGAATTATAGTCCGTGTGTAACTTATCTTAAGTTACAAATACTGTAGCAGTAACGGATACGTTTTTAACCCTAAGGATTCCTTGTCATAACTGGTATTAAAAAAAAGAAGCCCAATGAATTTTATAAAATTTATGTTTTTGATAAGATATTTTGGTTGCATCTGCAGAAATTAAAAAATAAATCACATCTATTGATTATAAATTTCAGAGTTTTTGATTTTCTTTTTAAAGTAATTTCAAATTTCAATAGCTTCTTTGTTTTTAAAGAATATGCTTTAATATTACATTTATACTTTTAATATTTTACATTGAAATGAATTTTAATAGTAACATATGTGAACAGTGCAATAAATTGCTTAGAAAGTATTTAAATTAAATTTTTAAAGTTAGTATCGTTATATAACTGGTGAAGAAAATATATAATAAAATAATTAAATGCATAACAAAATGATTTAACCAATTGGATATGGTAAATCACACTTAAGATATAAAAGTATTTTGGATTTGATTTGTATGATTCAAACGCATAATTATTTTATTTTAAAGAAGGTACAATAGAAAAATAGTTTAATTATTATAGCCATTATCCCAAACAGTCCTTTATAACTAATAAAATTTTAAAAAATTCAGAGGAAAAAAACATTTAGTTTTCGGTTAATAGATGTGACAAAAACCAAACACCGGGGGTTCAGAAATGTCATGTAAATCAAAATTTTGTACTAATTCAAAATATTACATCTAATTTTATGAAAAAATTAATTAAATGTAGACTTAAAATTGATATGCTTGGTTAAAAAAATCATGATCATTAAGAAACTTTTTTTAAATATGATTACAGTTACTACAGTTTGTTGATTATCTTTAAACTCTCATCCAAAATCATATGAATTTATCCTAAGAAATCCAAACATTTTATTCAAAGCACTCCTTTTAATTTTATATCTACATGAAACATTTTCCGTATTAAATTTAACTCCTTTGCAAATGTAGTCTTTTCTTCTGTCACAAAATCCTTCGGTCATACAGGACATCTGCTCCGTAAGCTTCCATCGCTTTTATGTTCATTATCTGATTGATGGAAATTCTTGATTAAATATCTTTAATTACTTACTTATATCAGATTAATATTTATTATTAACTGTCGCTATTATTTTGATAACAATTAAAAATTTAAAAAGCTCAAATGAACTTCAAATTAAGGATTAAATGTTAGTTATTTTTACGACGTTTAGCCTTTACTTACATTTCAACAAGCCGTAATATCAAATTTAGCTGATTAGGCTGGGAAGAGAGAGCTGAAAATTATTTCCCGCATCGTACTGTTCTGATCTTTGATAGAACATGTGGGATGATTAAGTTTTAAATCTCCATAAAGATCATAATTTGAGTACTAAGAGTTTATATATATATTATGCATAAAAATGTAATACAAATAAAAACATTATAATATAACAGTAGTATATAATTAGGGTAATATAATATGACTAAATATTTACTTCTATTCATTGGGGTTCAGGAGTAAGAGAAATGAAGATAGTAGGGCTAAAGATCTAACAGTCGTCAGATTCATCCCGAATAATCCTCGTACACTCATAATTAATTTCAGAGAACCATTTTTCTTTAAACTAAACAAACGTAAGGGCTTGTTTTACGTTAGTGTTCTGAATTTATAGAAATTGCTTATTTTATAATAAGATCAAGTATGAAAATAGTTCAATTTTCATAAATAAATACACGATTGTAGTTTAACATATTTTAGAACGAAGCAAGATCTCACATGTCTATGCTTCTTGACGTTTAATAAAATGTATGAGAAATGATGCCAGATATTTAAGGGAACTAATAATTACAAAATCCGTATTCAGTAACCCGTATGTATATATATATATATATATGCATGTGTGGGTGTGTATGGATTTACAGAGATAGTACATATACGAAATTTTCAAAATTTAGTAATAAAATATTTCTTTCGCTTACTATTAATAGTAAATATCAAATTTTAGCCTCAGTTGACCTGTTATTATTCGCCGGTAATTCGAAAAATTATATACATAACTGTTACGTAATTTTGTGTATTTAGTAATGTTATTATGACAATCAACAAAGTGGTTGGATCAGAGATGTAATATATGGCGTGGATTATTACAAAAAAAAACTTTGTGCAAAATGTGAATTTGTGTCCTCTTATAAACGAAATACGAAAAGTACTTAGTTGAAGCTTTATTTCAGCATATTAGTAATTAGTGTTTGTGGTTAATGATACGTTGTTAATTCAAACAACTTTTCATGTATAAGTATCTTACTTATAAATTGGAGTATTTTACAGTTCATCCATTATTCAAATCTACACCATTGATCGAATTGCTTCTAAAATTTTAAAGATATGCATTGATCTTTCATAGGTACCGGAAGCAATTTCTCACCAAACAAATTTCTAATTAATTTTTACGAATTTTTTTTCATAAACTTCTCTTTTTCGTCACCAACAGATAACGGCAGCATCAATTTGCTTAATTTTTTTTTTGATTTTGTTTTCTTGAAATTAATTTTATTTCGCAATAAAATTCTCTTCTATGTACTTAAGAATTTTTTCAATAATGGTAAGGTGATATTTGTGCTAACTTTATGGGTTAACTTGAAAACGAAATGTTGCAAAATTATGATCCTTGCACCATTTGAGAGATTTAATAAGATAACATGTTTTTTGTGATATTAAAAATAGTGTTGAAAGTTGTCAGTTTACAGCTTTTTGAATCATTTTATCAAGAAATATATAGATAGAAGTAATATTGAATTCAAACGGTACGTGGAAGGAACATTGTTCATCGTTTTGAAAAACAGAACGGAGAAATTTTAATATTTTTCTTTTCCTAATGCTCACTTACGTTTCAATTAATAACTCACAATATTTTTAGAAGTTAGCCCTCACTGAATTTTTTTTTCTGCTTCGAGTTCCATCGTTATATTTCTTATTTCATCCGTGAGTTAACGGATACATCAGCCAGTTACTTACAAAAAGTCAAATAAATTGTTGAGCTTTGTTTATAATTTTTTGTATTTAACATAAAATTTATTTGCATATACTTTTTTCACTTTATATCCTGCCAAATAAATTTACCTACCACGTAACAGTGTATAAAGTGGTATTTGGGGAAAAATTGACATGTAATGCCAATTACGCTCTAACGCATAGTTAAGAATAGCTTTAAAAATGCTTAAATAATACTTCGGTATCACATAGTTATCTTGTATTACCATTTTTAAATCATATTTCTTTTAATAAGTATGTTGGTACCTGGATACAATCTACTTCCATGTCATGCGTTATCTATCAATAGAATCTCTAATAATGACTGGGGTATACTGGAGGCAATATCAGTACACTGGTTTTGCTCCATAATTAAAACAAATTACCTGTAATAAGAAATGCGATCAAACACGTAATCACTTATGTGCAATACTATGCAAACATAAAACTGTGTTAAATGGTACTAAATGATTTTAGAATTTAAAACACTTTGACTCCAAAATGAAATCCTTCATTAATTCATTTAGCAATGCCAAATATAAAGGTAAAAACTGAAGACAAAATTTTGTAAAAAATGATAGATATGTGTTACGTAAATGATTTCTGTCCATCTGACTCTCTATAGACACATTTTGAAAAACAGTTCATCGTTTGTTAATGTGATTGTATACAAAGTTTTGAATTGGGGAAGGAGTTTATCCAATTAATTTTATTTTTTTCCTGCAATAATTGGTAACAATTTATAGGCATCTGATTCTGTCAGCTACACTTCATCCATCGAATAAGACTGATTTTTGACCTAATTTTTGACCTGGAACTATTAATAGGGAAAAACAATTACCCACTAATGATTATTTTAGAAAATAGTGTTTGAAAAAACTATATTATTACTTAAAAGTTCACTATCGAATACCACTATTAGCTTAGGTACATTCCATGTCTTTTAGATTTAATTCATTGCATTTATAAAATTGAAAAAAGTTCCTAATGTTAATTATTACATTATGAAATACTTAAAAAAGAGTATTTCAAATCAAGTGCGAAATAAGACTGAACTGTTAAATTTACCTTTAGATTTTTTTTTACTTCATTTAATAATATACTTATTTTATTAAAAAATAAAGGACAAAGGATAAAAAAATTATATTATTAATAAAATCATATTATGATGAGCTATATCTGAAAAGAAACGAATGAGTTTTAGATAAGAATGAAATACGTGTGGCAAATTTTCATTTATTGTTTGATTGGTCATTAAAATCACATATAAAATCAACAGGAGATGTATTCGCTACGGATCTCGTAATTTTTTAATAGACGAAGTGACGAGGAAGACGCCGTGGATGGTACCTCCTATCCAAACTTCCAACTCAAGGATAGGGAAGGATATTCCAAACTTGAAGATTCCCCCTTCTAAACTTCGAGATCTAAGAACATCCACAGATATAACTTACATCACCTCACTACACGGCGATTTATTAGTCTTGTCAAGACTTGCAGGAAACAATGTCCACCGCAAATTCACGAACATGACCACTTGTATTCCGTGGGAAATTAAACTTTTCGAAGCTAAGTATTTAACTAAAACAGACTCACATATAAAAAGGATATTCTTACGAGAATTTATATTTTAGCATCTAAGGATTTAAGTAAGGTTAGAAAATTATATCTCATATTGAGGCTTTAGTCTTATAACATAGCAATTTATAGCATTAAATAAAATTTCTATCATAATATTTCAAATATTTCTGATATGTAAGTTTTTAATGCCTCGTGATTTCATAATATTAATAAAGCAACATAGAAGAGTTATAAGGTTTAGTAATTCAGCTAAAAAAAGCAATATAACTTTAATAAATCAAGTATAATTAATAATTTTTATTTCTATATATTTACTATTAACAAGATAAATGTGTAATTTAACAGAAATGGAGATTTAAAAAAAAATGTGGATCTCATTAGACATTCAAGAAAATAGCCACATATGTAAAATAACTTATGATTCAATTTGATATTTTTCTGTTGTAAATTGAGAAATATCGGTGGAAAAAAATAAAATTTATCGTCAAAAAAATCAATTTCATACATTGAAGGTTATGTAACGAGAGTCGACTATTGTACACCTACGTGGCATTTATTATTTCTTTAAGAATATCCAGAATGCTACATAAATTATTTGCTGATCTTTCTAGCGTCTCTATCAATTTTTATTACGTTTAATTTTGTTTCAAAAACGAATCATTGCTGCATATTACCGAAATAAATTTCCCGTGTTGTATACAAAACGTTTCGCATCACTACTTTTATTATGTAAATTATACTGTTTTATTTCACAACTAAAACGAAAATAATACATTTCATACTATACGATTTAAAATGTTTCACTTTTTCGTTCAAATTACAGTAGCATTTCATTTTTAAAAAAACATATATGATTGTTAAGTTTGTGATTTTTCCCCACATTCGAATTAATAGGAAAAAAACTCTTAAAATATCTGATTCTTTGATAAATTGCAAGCTTTGGAATGCAATATGAGGATTTTAGTTACTGGTCAAAATGTATGCCGAGAAAGATATTTGAGAGCATACGTTACGTAGATAGAAATATGGTAATATAATTCCACATAATCCAAATAATCCCTAATGTTAATTAATATGAAATAAACCCCGTTGTATAAAGACGTAGGAAACTAGCTAAGAAGCTTATGCATTTGCAGTTTTTACATTTCTGTCTCATTAATGAGTGTTTTTCCACCATAATTTATTGTGCATTGACATTTAATGCAATGCATTTTTACTATTTTGCGTTATCATTCAAGGTATTATTTTCTTTTTATTTCCAAACGTAGATCATTATCACGAGAAGAAATACAAAATTATGGTCTACAGTGAAATATTTTTCATATATTCTTGATGAGCATTATTTCATTGCTTAAAGTCAGTATTTAATTCCATTTATTTCTCAATCAAGAGAAAAAGTTTTTTTTTTTTTTTTTTTTTTTTTTAAATAAAGGAATAAATTTTTACTTTTTCTTAAAACTTATCAAGAGAAACAAGTGTAGAAAATGACAAAATTATTTCATTTGCATCGATACTCAGAGAAGATGGTTTTGATATCCAGTGTTTAATTAAACATTTGGAATTAATTTTCAGTGTGATGAAATGTAATCAAAAAATTACCTGCGCATTATATATCTCTAAGAAAATATAACTTATTATAATCCAAAATCCATCTACAGCACAAGAATAATTGAATTGAATTAATCATCTTATTTGATGGAGAATAAATTAGGAGCTAAAATATGTTTGTGCTCTTATTGTAGAAATAAAAAGCCTACGGTATAAAAGCTTTGAAGAATGAGATAAACATTGAATAAATCGGTATCATTAAATTAAAACTACAAGAAGAATTCTTTCATTGTACTTATCAACTTGCATGTAGTTTCAATGTGATACATATGTTTTGTTTAAATATTTAAATTCCTTCTTTAAGACAGGGACACTTGATCTTATAATATCAAACTCTGATGATTTAAATTAAATTAATTACCCATTTCATTCATTATTCATTTCAATTAACAATATTTATGTAGATTCTTGACTGGATTATATTAAATTCATGTTTAAATATAAAGGTTATTGAGTAGAAGGGATTGCTTGAATTGTAAATTTACGATATGTTTAAAATTCTTTGTCAATTTTTTTTCAAAATATTATTCACACATGTAATATCCTATAATTTTTCCATGATTTAATTTAATTCAAATAAAAATGAATATTTTGCTGTGAAGATTGTATGAAATATCAGCTTTTGAATTATTAACATTAAATCACAACAAATGTTGGAGAAAGTGATTTCCTGGTAAAAGTAATTCTAAATAAATTTCCTACCATTAAGTAGCTGTACGAAAAACAATTGCATTAAAATGTATATTAATTAGAAGTACGATTACAACTTTTACCCTCAAAACCCATTCTATTGTACTTCCTAATAATACAAATGAAATATGTTAAATAATCCAAATGGGTTAAATGCCACATTTTGTACATTACCTATCCAATTTTTCCCTTTGGATGTACAGTTGGAGCTATTTGAACTCAAATGAGTTTCACATGTTTAGGCACGAATAACCCAGAACGAAAGGTTAATACAAAACGAGCCTACACCATCTCGATGTACACTCGTTCTGTGATACTGAGACGGCTAAACACCAAAGTCTTACTTTCAAACGAGTGGTATCTCCAGGATTTCACGTTGTGTGATGGATATACAATTCATATTTTGGATAGTATTCCAAAAATGTTTTGGAACACACACGTTACTTAGGGATAAGGATTCAGTTCTTTTCAAGTTATATCGTAGATAAGAAAATTCACTTAATGAGATAATTTCAGATGGAATAAACTTGATAACATTTGAAATTTGTTAATGTGTATAGCTGAATGTTAGTAGGCTCAATGAGAAACATGAGCTCAGATCTTATTTTTGAGGTCAAGTAATAATCGTCGTAGATAAGAAAATTCACTTAATGAGATAATTTTAGATGGAATAAACTTGATAACATTTTAAACTAATTTGTTCATGTGTATTGCTGAATGTTAGTAGGCGTAATGAAAAACATGAGCTCAGATCTTATTTTTGAGGTCAAGTAATAATCGTCGTTTTGTACAATCCCTCTGTTCTCGCGTTTTGTACTCTTTGTAGGTCAGTTGTATGAGTGGTCTTCTAAAAACTATTTTAATACTTAATTTGAGCTTAGTCTAAAGGTTTTTGGATAAAGTTAAAAATAAAGATATGTTATCTGGTACACTCACAGGCAGAAATAAATAGATTTTTTCCTTTAAAGTGCACCTTTGAATTTGAAATAATGGTAATATTAAAGGAAAATAATCTATCTATTGGTAATTGGCTTAAGGGGTGTGTATTCAATGTATATTCTAGTGAAGATAATAAAATAAGAGTCACATCGGTGAAAACTAAACTAACTAAGTGTGGTTAACTACCAATTTCATGATTACTTGTTTTTTTCTATTCTTGTTTGAACTTATTTACTTATTTTCTAATAGGTGTAACATTCGTAAAATGGTTTATTTGTAATTTTATTGATTGATTGATTATCAATGTTATGTAAAGAAAAAATTGTATATAACAATATATTATTACTGTGTTATATTACAATAATGTATAATTATTATTCAAAATGTGTAACATTTGCAAACTCATTTATTTGAATTTTTTATTGATATATTTATATCAGTCTAATATAAAGAAAACAGTAATGTATATTATATAAAATTGATGACCAAGACCAAGTAAATGTGATGCAGAATGTTCACTTATGCAAATGTTATGTAATTCAAAATGTCTGTTAGAACATGCGGATGCTATGATTCGCCACCAGTTGCACCGTAAACACCAAGCGAGAAAGATGTTTTTCCGAGCTCTATGTAATGGAATTCAAAGTGAGATTATATTTAATCTGTATTTAGTGCTATATGAATCGTCGTGCGTGTTTAAATAAACTTGTCCTGTGTCGGAAAAATAAGAGCTTCGATTAAAATAGTGATCGTAAAATTGAATTACGCGTTTAATCGGGCAACGCTGTTCACAAAATTGAATTACCAGCAGGGATTCAATCGAAATGTCTTTCGGTACAACAGCTTTGTTTTCTGTAACTTAAACCTGCATCCTTCTTTGAAATACATGCTTGTACTATTATTTTCAAACTCGGGAGGAAGGGAAATTTTTTGGTTTCCGTATAAATGAGTTGACGGATGTAAGATGATTAGTATTTATGCATTGGAATAACTATTGTATTGAACGCTATTTAGTTGTTCAACAGCAATATCTTATGATTATATGTTAGCTTTCACTTCAATGACCACCCAAACTTAATTATTTGAATCCAATGTACTTTTAATGAGTCTATTGAGTGAGAGTGTGGTGTGATAACACTCTGTTATATCAGCTCAAAATTGTAAAAATATTTCAAATTGCTATCGACTTGAAAATTATCGATTGTATTAAAAACTTATATTTTAACAGAAAAAGGAACCGAAACATTATATAAGCATTTTCTTTTATTTTTATTACTACATTTCTAAGAGCACTTCTAAATGCAGAATAATACTCTTTTGAACTAATATTTCAATCATTTACAAATTATATACCCAAAATTTATTTTGCAACTTATTATTTAAATTATAATATCCATATGCATGTATGCATGCAAACCTTTATTTTTATGCTCAAAATGTGTAGTAAATTTACTACTCTTTATAATACGGGGCCATTTCGGTTTACTGGTCATGGTAGTTAACTCACTGCTAGCGTTATTTCCGTCGAGTCATGGGTTCGATCCCTGAGGCTTCTAAAATACGGTCATTTAGCGGGGCAAATGCATGTTAAATCTGGTTGAGGTCCCACGTCCTTCCATTGGCGTGGAGTGGACGTTTCGAGAGTAATATGCCAGACCAAGTGTTGTTCTCGTCACTTAACTACTTACTCAGTCCCCAATAGTTTCAATGTTGTATCTTAGTGCTACGTAAATATGGAATCATATGAAAATACAATACTCTGACATGCTCAAAAATTGACGGATTTAAGGTTTCCGGCGGAATCACGCCTTGCACTCAAGAACATTAAGGTGAAGATAGAATTTGTACTCACGTATTTCTCACTTAATATCCTATTTTAGATTTAAATTAATGAGTATTAGAATTCATGTACCAACCCATAAGTAAGTAGGTATGGTAGTTGATGTATTGATAATTACCTAGATTTCTTATTTAAGCGCCTCAAGTAAAACTACTTTATACCTTTAATCCGTATTTAAATAAAAGCCTGATTTCATTTTTTGTAAAATTTATATTTATTTTTGCAACAATATAGTCTTCTTCTGTATAAAATTGTATGTGGATGTTGGTTTTTCAGGTACCTATTTCTCCTGATAGATTTCTGTACTCATCACGATAAATTTCTCCCACTGAAATATCGATTTCCTGCTTCTGTTCTTTCAGAATTTCCGGAGTGAAAGGAGCTTTTATGGCTTCCTTATAAAACATTTCCTATTTCTTGTACCGATGATCGGCGATATGCTTGTGAATATAAAACAAGCACATGTATTCGAGAAGATTTATTGCTCGTGTATCGATTACACTTTCACAGAACCATTTGCTGATGTTTTGTAACTTGTTTGTTTACCGTTGTTACATGGATTTTGAAGTTGAAATATATTTATTTAATTGAAAATAAATATTAGTAAATTTTGTTAAATGTTTTAAAGAGTTTCAGAAAGAATTGCTTTTTGGAAGTGATATAAATTGTACAAAAATAATTGTTAATGAGTTTTATGAAAATATTTTACCAAGAATTTTTCATGTTATCACATTGAAAGTTCTGATGTAAATTGAAAAATAATGCAATTTGTAATAACATCTTCAAAATTGATGAAATCGAGTCATAATTTATTTATGAATAGGAAACAAAGAAACGAATTAGATCAAAATTGTTATCAGTAATTTTTGAAAATACGACCGTATTGCGTGTATAAATTCAGCATCCCAAAATACGTAAATAAATAATGATCTATTTTAACTTTCATTTATATATTTACTAAAAAATTGGAAAAAGGCCTTGGGAAACTAAAAAAAATTAATTAAAAAAGTTAAGCAAGAAAAATAAATAGAATACCAAAAATATGCGATAATTTTTGTAATGTTTTCTGAAGAGGAATCAATCACACCTAAGCTTTTCTTCTTTACTTTAAATCTGTAGACAACATTAAATTTGTGAATTGAAATAAATTAATGAAGTTTTTCTGACGACAAATGCTTCCTTAACTTACTTCTAAAATTTTTGTTTTAAGATTTCATCTGATAATAAGTAGATTCGAGAAAACCTTTTGAAAAATCAATTTAACTACTTGAAAACTTATAGATTTTCATTTATTGATTTAGATTTGAAATAAAGTGATAGCGACATAGTAGTTATTACCTTTAATGAAAACAATAATTTAAAATTGATATTTTATCCTACACCTAACTTATAAGAGTTGCGTAAATATTTTTCAGTTATTTTATGACATAATAACTTAAAATTGTTCCACACACACACACAAAGAGTTTGAGCTTAACATACAATCTATTTTATTTCATCAAAGCTTGTTAATGATTCTCTGTTTGAGAAAAGTAAAAAAAAAAAATAATTAAGCTATTTTTGAAGGAATGTGAAGATAATAAAATATGTATTGAAAATTAATTCATATGTTATTATTTTCAATTTGTGTCGTAATTTTATTAAAGGAACAAACATTTAAAGTAAATAACTATTAATAACTTAGTATCACTGCAGTAAAATAATAACTTAAAAATGAAAAAAAAAGTATCGAAAATGTTTTATCACCTTACCTGTATTTTAAAACTTTTCTAAACATGTGTACAAAATTTCACAGCAATAGCTACATTATTTTGAGAGTTACTTAAAGGTTATAAAGGAAGTTGTGTCAGATCATTTATTTCATTGACGTTTAAAACATTAAGCTGCTTTTTTTCTCAGCTTTTTATTCTTCAAAACGGTATTATAACACATCAATCAATAACTCCCGAGACTAACCCAGAGATGTCGCTCGTAGTAAACCAGTAACCAGGTCTTTCTAGAGTACTAACCTTTGCTTGAAACGTGTCAAAATTTTAAGTCTATCGGACCAGGAACAGCTGAGTTATTGAGGTTGGAGTAAAGTCGTTTTGTTGTTTGTTTAAAAAATGGAAAAAAACGAGTTTCGTGTTCTGATAAAACATTGTTTTTTATCTGGTAAAAACACCGTGCAAGCGAAACAATGGATTGAAAAATGTTACCCGGACTCTTGTCCATCAAAAGCAACGATTTGTCGGTGGTTTGCCGAGTTTAAACGTGGTCGTACCGACACAAATGACGCGGAACGCTCAGGTAGACCTGTGGAAGCCGTTACACCGGAAAATGTGAGTGAATTGACAAAAATTATGATGAAAGATCGTAAAGTGAAGCTCCGTGAGATTGCTGAGATGACACAGATATCATATGGAAGTGTATTTACTATCCTTCATGAAAAATTGAGCATAAAAAAGGTTTTTTCCAAGTGGGTGCCGCGATTACTTTCGATGGAACAAAAACAGCAACGAGTCGATGATTCAGAAAGCTGTTTATCGCTATTTACTCGCAACAAAAAAGATTTCTTGCGAAAAAAAAAAAAAAAAAAGAAAAAAAAAATTCTTTTGAAGGGGAAAAAAAAAAAAAAGATTTGGAAAAGCGTTGGAACGATTGTATCACCCTAAAAGGTGATTAACAAAAGGTGTTATGTTGATGAATAAAAAAAAATTTTTGCAAAAAAAATGTTGTTTTCAATGTTAGTCTCGGGAGTTATTGATTGATGTGTTAATTAATGCTCTTTATAATGTCTCAAAATTTTTCTAGTTGCTTTGTATAGTACTTTTGATTATTAATTACAGGTAAAATGTTTTAGATACATAGTTATTTATAAATGCTCAAATACTGATATAGTTATTATTTTATTCTTTTTTATAGAATTCGATAAAGAGAAAAATATTAAGCTATAAGATATTATTAGTACCACCAACCCCATACATATGCATAATTCTAAGAAATTGAAGAAAAGGTTTACTTATAGGGAAGGAGTATGTTGATAACCGTCAATTTCCCATAATTTCCTTTAAGAAGGTGTGCGGAATGTAAGCATTTCTTCTGTCGTTCCTGAGAGCTGTTACATTAACATTTCACTTTAGCCATTAAATTAACTAGTTCCATTAAATTAATTAGACACACCGAAAACGTAAAAGAAACTTCAAATGTCGGAGCTTTTAAATAATACTTATTTTAATGTAAATAGAAACATCAATCATTACAACAGTAGACTCATTCTAAATATCATAGAACAGCACATCATAAAAATAATGTATTTGTTGCCAATCGCACAGGAGCAAATCTCTTTATAATTATTTAAGCAAACGATTTTTTCTTGATATTACTCTTGTCCTTTTTGAGAGGCAAAGAACGACTCATTTTACTCAAACTAAACATTTACAAATTTAAAACATAAGCGAATGGAGAAAAGATCGTCTGCTTTTGTCCTTCAATTCTCCTTGCAGCTCTGCAGTCAAAAATGATGTCAAAAGATGACGTAGGCAGCCGCCACATACTTAAAGACATTAAAATATATAATATTTTAGGAATTTTAGGAAGTATTGAAATAAATTGGAAAAAAACAAAATTTTGTTAAAAAAAAGTTCTTTTCTAAAATGAATGCATTTTATGTGTATTCAAATATGGCAAACATAAACTTTTATTATAAATATCTAATAAAAAATGCCCACAAGTTAACTTGGCTCTTTACGGATGTCCAAATCTAAATTCAAGTGCAACGTATCAGTATCATCATCACAAGCTAGATACATGAAGTACGACATATTCTATGCTTGGGGCAGTATCAACTTAATCCATTTATCTACCTTTTATTTATTTCCTTATAATCTCTATGTCTTGACTTATTTAAAGAGTAATATGAAATGATTTATAAAACATAATTCATTTAAGTTTTGTTTTCATATTTGTATACACTTCATGATATCATCGTGTGCTATGTTTGTTTACTTAATACTATTTGTAGAACAGAATAAATCACACGAAATACTTTAATTAAAAGAAAACTAGAGCACATTTCATAAGCTTTTCTTCTTGGAGAATTTCGACCATTTACTTTTAATTTAGAACAAAGTGAACATATAATAATTATGGTTATGAATAGAACGAGTAAAACATTTTTCATAGTATCTTATATGCTCTATGTTTAATTTGCTAGTTTGGTTGAACAGTTAATTTATTAAATTATTGTAGGTTCATTACGGTTTGTCAGATAATCGAAAAATAATCATGCCCATATATTTGCTAAAACGAACTAGCTCTTTAAGTTTTAAAATACAACATTTTTTTATTTTAATTTTAAGTATGTATAATTTTAATTTACCATGAAAATAATGGAATGGAAGTAATCCCAATTTGAATTTAATAGGCGCATTATTGTTGTTTATAGAAAAAGAAAGTAGCTTTTGAACATACAAAGAAATATTCGACGATTTTTTTTTATCACACATATTAATATTAAAGTATTTAATTTCCAGTTATCGATGATTTTGTCCTCTAAATGTAATGATTCAAAGTATAATGAACAAAATTTGCATTTATAAGAAATAGTAATTATATATGAAGGTTACGAACTTTAAATACAGTAAAGTGTTAACAATAATACATTGAAACAGATTTTATGGCAAATAGGAATGCAGACATATGCTAAAACCTAAAATATATTACAGGTTTTAAAATAATTTTAAAGCAAGCTGTAAATATTTTGGCTTCTTAACTAATAACTATGGAAAGTTGTTTTCTATACCCAAAATGTTTTACTTCGCATATTCTTCGGAATATTTTCAGTACACACACATATTAAATCAGAGTTAATAGTTTTAGATTATAGGAGACTAGTACACCCTCTTAAAATCATACCTTTTCTCATAGATATACTCAACAAAGTCTATCTGAAATATATTTGTCTTTTCGTGCAGATTAGGATTACTTATTAGTAACCCAGAAACGAGAATAAGAAAATTCTTTAAAAAATGCAATAATAAATTCGTGCTCACATATCATAAACCTTCCAAACCTAAGTTATCAAAACCATATTAATCATATATCAATTACTTTCAACATACAGTGATGAAGCCGAGGACCAGGGCCCGGCGGGTTTCCTCGGGACGTAGGTTTCCACCTTGGAGCCACTTAAGACCCACCGTGTAGCAGGAAGTGATGCACATTAATTCTGTCGAGGCTTAAAATCCTCAAGTAGCTGTGGTATGGAAGTTAAGCGAGGAGGTTTCCAGCACAAGTGTCGTCCTCGTCAATTGATAGAGGTTCAAAATTACAAAGTTGCCAATAGCCCTCGTGTTGCTTCTAAAGCGCCGTTAATAGAACCATACCAAACCAAATCAACATACATTCATGCTATGTTATTTATCCTTAAATATAATTCAGTCTGATTTCGAAACATAAATATAATTTTTTTTTTGATTTGTCATGAAATAAAAGACAAAACGTTCTTCATTGAGAAAAGACGAAAATAATCAATAAAAAGTATGGTATTCAAATAAATCAAAGTAAACATCCTTCATCAAGCTTCTAAGACTTTGTGGCTGATTAATTTCCAAAGTTACATTTTTAATTTCGAGTTTGATCTCATAGAAGTTGTTTCTATGTACCTGCACAAAAATAAATTGCTTAATTTTCTGTATAGTGTTCACTGAAAAAGGAGTCTGTCGCAATTTTAGAGAAATATTTAGTCCAGTTAGATTATTTTGACCAATTGTTTCGAACATAATTATCCTATAAATTATTTTAAATGGTACAGAAATTCTTAAGATACCTTTCCTTTTTTCCGCTAATGGAGTTGCTTATATTTTTATATAGAAATAAATTTAAATCTATAAATTAATAACTGTTTACGACACATGCTTCAGTTATCCTTAAGTATTTGCTGTAGAATTTCATAATATCAGTAATTGAAAATACTTGGTAATTTTTAATTTTTTGCGTAAATGTTATATACATATTTGAATGAAAGCAAGTGCTGTAAGGTCTCAATTAATATTTCTTAGTAAGCACCCTTAATCATTCCTTTAATCTTTCTTTAATCACCCTTAAACTATTAAAAATATTATACGCTTATAAAGGGGGGGAATAATTCACTAATTTATAACTCGTTCATTATAAACATAAATTAAAGTTTGCATATGTAAACTCAGTGCTTTGAAACGAAGTTAAGATTTCGATTTTTAAGGATATTTCTTTAAAACAAGGAATCAAAGTTTATAGTAGTAAAAAGTATTTGGTATTTGAAAAGATGGTAAGTGTCTTGTCTCAGATGTAAATCTTGAAGATAATGAGCATTGTTTAAAATGTTTTTAAACTTAGTATCATAGTAGTATCGATACATGAAGGGAGAGAAAGACTCGTATTCAGAATTAAAACATATTAAAATCCTGAAATGAATGAGTAAAGTTCATTATTTATGCAATTTAGTATGTTTATATCATAAGTAATTACTTTGATATTAACATACTTTAACTATTTATATGTTATATAAATAGTTAAATAAAGTAAATAGCAATATAAAGTAGTTAAAGAATTTGTTTCAGATTCAACATTTCAAATGAAGTGAATAGATGCAAAGTAAAATGCTTTGTGACTTAAATATTGATTTATATTCCTTTAATTGAAAACATCCATAAAATTTTTCACACAGAAATTCTTAGAACTCTTAAGAGAACAAATGTTTACAAGCATTAAAACACTCCTTACAATAAAAGAAATAAAGTGTGATATGAAAATGCATAATAGTTTTTTTTAATTAGGTTAATTATATATA
>BMAW01122746.1:0-23662 GCA_019974015.1 Nephila pilipes | reverse complement strand
GTTAAACTAGTTTAACTGCTTAATCGGTCCTCAGCCCGATATTGCTTTTGACTTGCTAGTTCCATTACTTATTTTTCTTTCGTTGTTACATTTCTTCTGGATTTTTGTCTTTTTAAATATTTTAAATTATTCTTTCATAAATTTTCACAGTATATTTATTTCATACATTCTATGGTTGCTTTGCGCCTAATTATGTGTGGTTTTTGAATAATGATATCTTTATGATTTGATCTAATATATGTATATATATATATATATATATATATATATATATATATGCACTTATTTAACATCTGGAAAATTTTACATTATTAATATTTTTAGTTAGTACAACTTAACAATAATTTATAATTATTTTAAAATAGTATTATTGCTTCTCATGCTAATAATCACATTTCTGAAAATAAGAAATGCAATCAGGTATTCCAGAAAGGTACCTTATTAATTTAAAATTTCTAATACCATAAGTATGGTTAAATATAGTAATTCTAAAATGTTAAATTTTAATTTTGATGCCTAAGTATTATATTTCATTTTTACTATTATTTGCCTGAATTAGATTTAAAAATAATGATTAAAAGAATATATTGAGTTTATTTTCAAGAGATTTATTTTATTTCGAAACAAGAAAGTAAATTATATATATGTAAATAATAAAGCTATTTCCATCAATATAATTATGTTCACAAAAGTGTAAGAATATATTATTAGCCAAATTATTACTCACTGATCCTTCTTATGGAATAACCCATGTTTGTATGAAGAATTTTATCATTATAATTAATATAATCTTCTCGAAGTACGATATTAATTAAAGACTACTACTTACCATAATAATGAATTCATTCATCTTGTAATTCTTATAAATAATTAACAATAACTTAACAAAATAATCAATGTCAATCTAATTAAAGAGGTCTTCAAAATCATAACTATAAATAGTATATACATTTTTGTCTTTTATTTTCTTAATAATACCTAATCTAATTTTGATATGTGAGTGTGATAGATGAATTATTAACACTATTTATAGTAGCTTGTAATATTTCTTTGTTATAATTTACTCACTTTTGTAATGTAATAAACATTAATGCCTTTTCCGAATTTGATGGATTCTCTACAAAATTTTGGAAAATAAAACAGACCCAGTATACTTAATTGTGTTAATTTGTAAGCATTTTTGTTATGTAGAGCTGTTGTTCTATAATTACTTTTAATATCACTGAAACTGTTTTCTAAGTAATCATTATTCTCTTCTCTTTATGTTTATTAATATTAAAAGTACAATAAAATTGACAAATAATTGCATAATTATTAGGTTTTTGTCAACATAACAAATAATAGTTTATTGCAAGTCTAATTTTTTCTGTTACATATATGTGTGTATGTGTTCAAATTTTAATAGTAATTACTGTGTCTCATATATTTAAAATAGTTACCATATCACTGAGTCCTAGATTATAATAACTGACGCTGTTCCACATGCAGAGTTGTATTTCTCCAAATCGTAGATTTTCAGGCGTTAACAGTCTTTCTTCTCTAGCATCGACAAGTAGTTTGACGAAAAAGTTCATGAAAAGTAAAAAAAATATGTGTCCATTTAATGCATTCCGAGGAACTGGGTGGGTTTTATACTTGCGCTTAATTGTGAATCAATGTATATATTGTAAGAAATGTTTGTAATTTAAATTGAGAAGCATTTGCCTCTCGTCCCGTTATTGAGTTTATACTGGTAGAGTTCTTTGCGAGAGATCACAGACGTTCTGTGCTGATTAAGGCTTCACAGAACTCATGAATCTCTACTGAAATCAAATCAAGCACATAAAAATGTTCAGACTCCATTTCGTCCGTGAAAGTAATACGGTATGAATCTCTTTCATACGATTTTCAAACTGAAAATATTGCTATCTCAATGAGTTTTGGGAAAAGTTATAGGGAAAATAAGGAATTAAATAAAACTTTACATTTTACAATAAATGTCACTGGAATCCAAAGTGCAAATTAGCATTAAATGTTGCGAACGAAAACAGAAAAGGTATTTTGAGGAGGAAAGATATGTGTACAATACAAAAACAGCTCGCCTTTTCTGCTTAAGTAAAATTAATGTCCTTGCTGGTGGCAGTAGACAATTTTTTATTATGTATCGGCCCGAAACCTTTCTTAAAGGAGATAAAATATAAAAAATGAACTTGAAGAAGTAGGACATAAAAATTGCGTGTTTGTATTTAAATTATTCTCATACTCCTTGAAAGTTTTTGCAAAGGTTGATAGAATGTTTCCGAGGATAGTTTGATAGTTTATTAGCGAAACATTCAAAAGCAATACGAGGATTATTAACAACGGATATCTTTTAAACCACAGACAAGTAAAGAGGATAACAACTGACCTAACAAACTCTTTCCAAACTTTCACGCTACCATGGTGATACTTTGAGCTTCTTCTTATTTAACGTGAATCAATCCCACGAATAATCATCAGTGTTAATTCCATCAGGACTTGAGCCTACGATTCGAATGAAATAAGTCTTACGACGATGAAGATTTAATTTCCTTCGCTCCCCTATTGCACTTAACATGGGATCCAAGAGTCCAAAGCACCAAATCTTGAAAACACGACTCTGAAACATCCCTAAATAAACCATTTTACCACCATCAGAGATTAAGAAACTTTTTTTAAAAATTTAGGTAAGAATATTTTAGCAAATAACAGAATTATCTATCAAAACGTGAAAAAACAATTCAAGTTGAATATGTAACTCTAATTGCATGTGGCAAGTTAAAAAGATTAAATCCATCTTTAAGTGTGGTGATCTAAATAATTATTATTAAGAATGGGGACATATAAGATGCAAAAAAGTAAAAGTTAAATTACATTTATTACAAACAACTTTAAGTCCTCTATGCATAGAAATTTAATCAATTGAAGAATGAGCAATATCAATAGATAAAGTTCAACTCGTAACACCTGGCTTAGCTTAGTGGTTTCATTGCTGCTCATAACCTATCTAACAATGATGATCCTGTTTCAAGAACCAGATGTGGTATATGAATAAGACCTATCCAACGACTTGGATCTTGAACTTTATGGAACGCCCAAAATTCAAAATCCAGGAGGATGTTAGAAATTTGGAGTACTATCATTTATTTTTCAAAATATCAAATGGTAAATTAATCATAATTTGTTTTCATAGAATTATTTAGAACAATAATTTTTTTTTCTTAAGAGTTCTTATTATTTTATAATAACTGTTTTTGTAACTGTGATTTATAGAGAATAAATTTCGAAAATTATAATTTCACAGTTTGGTGTTCTGTTATGTAGTTTGTCGCATTATTGTCCGATTCAACATCTTTTTTTCCATGATGTAGAAGTCAATAAAACTTCTGAAAGATGCTTGTGCGTACTTTTTACATTTGATTATTCTTCTCATATTCACATAAAATGAAATATTTAGTGATCTTCGAAAAGTTAGTTAATTTTGATATCCCTTTTTTATACATATATTAATGTATTTAGCGTTATATAACATAATTTTATAATTTTTAAGGAAATAAGTACGAGTTCTCGTATTGCCTTTCCCACACACATCTTTTTACCTTGAATATTTTTTGACGGAAGCATCTTTTATC
Organism: Nephila pilipes; assembly: GCA_019974015.1. NCBI lineage: Eukaryota > Metazoa > Arthropoda > Arachnida > Araneae > Nephilidae > Nephila > Nephila pilipes. Next base: position 20,033 of record BMAW01122746.1, on the reverse strand, counting down.
CAAGCATCAGCAGTATTCATGGGGCGAATAACTTTTGCTTGCTTTTCTATTCAGGAAAAAAACACATCTGCGTCACGTTTTGAAGCTCAGTGAAGCAATCTTTATTAAAAAAAAAAAAAAAAAAAAAAATATACCGCGTTTTTCCAAATTTGTTTCTTAGACTATGTTTCAAAACTTATGTGCTCAGGGTCTTGACAGCCTTTTATGCTTGCTTGACTGATAATCCCAAAGAGTAATTCTAGAAGTTTTATTAAAATTACGCCTCTTTTTCAAAGATTATTTTTATAAGTAAAAAAAAATAGAAAGGTTGTTTAAAGAATTTTTAATCGTAATTCTAGTATGACTTTCCACGAAAATTTTTATTTTGGACACATTTCTAGTTCAAGTATAAATTTTCATTTTTATAGCAGTGAAAAAATATCCACAAAAAAAACTTAGACTCAAAAGCTAAAATATATATATATATATATTCTGAATTACATAATATAACTTTTTCTTTGAATAATTTAAATGAAAGTAGACTAAAATTTTGATAATATTCTTTTATTTTCATATTTTACTGATTGATTTTGAAAAATAAGACAAATATAACCGTATAATTTAAAACATTCATTTTAATGCTTAACGGAAATTTGCAGGATTCGGCTACAATACTCACTATATTCTCCAATATTATTCAATCTGCCTTTCCTTCGTATTTTATGCTGTTTAAAGCTTAACTTATACGCATCTCAGCACAAAGATAAAAGCCTAGTTAGCGTGTGGTAACCGGGGTTAATATTATTAAAACACATAGAAAAAATAATTGTCGATTTAGACGGTTCATTGAAATCGGAGTCCACGAGAGTGGAGTGTATAAGCCAAAAAACTGCCGCCGCCAGAAACGACGAGCATATGACATAGTACGTCACGCGGCCCCCACTTTGTAACGAATTTTCTTCTTTATAATTAACAGCTATGACAATGCAATAATTAATAACCAGCGAATTTAATTTAATCAATTTATTCAGATTTTGCTCTCAGAGATATGAAATAAATCAATAATGGGGAGAGGTTAACTAATCGCTTCCTTAACCAAATATTATAATGAAGAATTATAATTGTTATTGAGTCTAAAACGGTCGGCTGGATTTTACCCAGTAGATTTCTAGTGATGGGATCCGAGTCAGGTATACATGCTTAGTATATCACCTCTCAATTTCTCAAGGGAATACAGTGATCCGATAAATCTCTCTATAATGCCTCAATCTTCGAATACCCTTCTAATCTCTCTATATAATTCCTCTATCTTCTAATACCCTTGTAATCTCTCTATAATTCCTCTGTCTTATTCACTGCATTCCTTATAAGGTAAACCTATATCATGCTTCATTCAAAAGGCGAGATCCTCATCTTAAACAATGTAGTAAAGTAGCCCCAGAAATCAATTAAAGAGAAATGCGTATGAAAACACATTACAGCATGGAGGATTTACAAAACTCGAGGTCTTGGTGGAAAAGGAAAAAGTAAGATAGATAGTGCATTCCGGCCTGGATACTTTCAAAGTGGGCAATACGGACTTCAAACGACCAGTAATAAATGTTTAACCCCTTACTATTAAAGAAGAATCACTTTGGAAAAATAGTCGGGAGACTTGATTTTCCCATCCTTCCTTCCGTCAATCGACAAAGCATAGCTATATATCTCATCTTTCCTTCTTGGTCTGGGTCCGTTGCTTCATCTTATTTTCGCAGCTTTTATCTCTTCTCCTACGCTTTGGCTAGGGGACAGGAAGGAAAAGACTTCACCATAGCTCTGTCTCTTTTTTTCTCCGTCCTTAATAACGTTTCGACATGCGATCTTCAACAGTCTTTATTTTTTTCGTCGTCTGCATTTTTAATTCTTCTGTATTGCCCACTGCATTTTTAATTCTTCTGTATTGCACACCCGTTTTAGAATTCCCTTCATTTTCACCTTAACAGCGCATTTCACTATTAATTTCTATTCTGACTCCTACGTGAAATATTTCTTCGTCTTCTCAAAAGTTTTTGAACTCAGCAATAATAAATATTCTACCTCTATCAGCGACAATTCTCGAAGGCTCTGCAGGTGTATTTCGATGACAGAGATTAAATATCCATTCATATAATAAATTTTAATACACTGTTTAAAAAGTCAGATATTAGTAATTATAGCATAACTATCAAGCAATATTTCAGAATAAAAATAACCTTGAACGGTTATTTCTTTACAGTTCAATTTTAATTCTGGAGATTCAAGTTTTTTCACGAACACAAGAGTCTATTAATTTTACATCACTTCCGTTATCAGTAAGTGTATTTATTTTCACACTTCAGTTGAATTTATCTTTTCAATTATTTTGCATGTTTTGTTTGAAAATTTTTCTGAATTGTTAATTAAGGCTTTATTTATGTTTCTTTGAGGTCAATTCTTTGAAATATGTCTAAATATCTCACAATTACATTACTTTAATTAGAGTAATTGGTACTTTGATGTCTGTATTCCTTACATGAAATAGTATATCTTCTATTATTTGATGCGTCATATCTTGAATTAAAGCTATTTCCATTAGTTTTGCAATTCGTTAGAAAAATTCCTAATATCACATTTTCTTGCTAAACATGAATTTTATCAAATCTGCTGCATTTATTTTTCTCTCTTCTCTCCAATTTCAGAAGTTTTTCATTTTTTAGTAAATTTACAAGATCTTTTGGTCCGTTTAAAATACTTTTGTTGCCGATGGAATCGAGAATATCCAGAAATGAGTATTAAATTGAGGACCAATCTTCGATGCGACCACGACTGGCTATTTTTTCATTAAAACGAAGTACTCTTGTACATGTCCTTTTTCGATTAAGTGTTTGTACGTTTGCATTTGGTTACAGTAGCCTATAGGCCATGGTTGTGAACTCACTGTAGGTATTCTTTCGTCTAACCGTAGATTCGAGTCCTGATGTCGCTTGGACCACCGTGTAGTGTGTCTTATGCACATTATATTTGTAGACACTCCAAGCCCTTCCGTCAGCCTCTTGTAGAAGTTTGGAAAGGGAGGTGCCGACTCAGGTATCGTCCTTATCACTTGACCGAGGCTCAATATTGGTAAACTCATTTCTAAAAACCCACGAGGGGCTTCTAAGTGTGACCTTAATAAACAATCAATCATTCAAATTAAGTTAGCATAAAGTATAATTGGGCGGAATTACTTCTGTTGCCGAATTCATCAATAAATAAGTATTTTAATTTTCTTCATGAATTAAGTCCTGATTCTTCCAGAACAAATAATTTAGTTCAGTCCTTTTCAACGGCTTTTTCTAGATTATTAATATTTCCAAATCACTGAGACCTACCATTTCAGTTATTTTCGGAAAATATTTATCCATTTATCAACAGAACACCGTTCAGTTCCATGAAATTTTTAACAGAGTTTTCGACATCTTATATTTTTCGTGGGAATTGTTAATGTTTAGTTAATCTCGTTTGGGAAATGTTGGAATGGATTTCTAGAGAATAAGTTTCATCTTCATACACATCCTCAGTTACTTAATTTGGAAAAAAATTCTAGCCTTTTTAAATAGGAAAGATTAAAAATTATTCTTTTAGCTTTCTCTTCCTTAAAGTTTTCAAACTATAAATTTAAAAAATACATATATACGCAGCTATTATTTCGTTTTAGAGAATTCTTCTACTTAGAAGTTAAATTTTTAATGCGTTAATTATTAGAGGAAAAAAAATCAAAAATCTCAAACTCTCGTACCTTCTGTCTGTCAGGATAATCCCCTAAGTACTGAAAAATTATTTCACTAATTACTTTTATGGATGTTTGGAAGCAATCTAAATTTTATCATTTAAATTGTTGATTTCTGACAACTTCATAGTCAATGAAATTAATCATAAATTTAAAACCTTCACACGTTTCTTAAACTCAAATTTGGCAGCTTGATGCTCTGCTTTGTTTCTCCAAGAGATATACTTATAGCAGTCACAATGAAATAATCCAAGTCTTTCTTAACATACTATTTTCACTCTTCTCACGTAGTGTTTTACTGTTTTTATTGTTGGTCATATGCTACGGAAAAAAAGCAAGATACTGAGCTGGAAGATGTATTATGAAAGCTTTAATTTTAAAATGACTAAGTTTTCTAAAATTGGATTAAATATTAAAAATCTTTTAAAATTTTGGTATTGATGTACTTTGTTATCAATTAAATTAAATTAAAAGGTATAAAACCTCCATGTCAATTACACGCTTAGAAATATTTTCCCAAATGAAGTAACTGAGGATGTGTGTGAAGACGAAACTAATTCCCTAGAAATCCATGCAAACATTTCACAAATGAGATTATATCTGAACAATAACAAATCCAACTTAAAATCTAAGATTTCGAAAACTGTGATAAAAACTTTGATGGAACAGAAGAGTGTTCCATTGATAAATGGATTACTATTTTCAGGGAATAACCGAAATGGTCGGTCACAGTGATTTGGAAATATTAATAATAAAGTAAATGATTTCTGAATGTAATGATTTCTGAATGTAAATGATTTCTGAATGTAAAGTAAATGATAAAGGATTTTCTGAAATTCTGAGCAAATACATTTTCTTACAATCCTATATAATACTACAGACGGTCCCTTGTTCATTTTTTTTAAAAAAAATTATTTTACACTAGTTCATCATCTACTATATGATGTCTATGCATAAAGAAAGAAACGATTTTTTTAGCAAAATCGAAAGCTTTATGTAGGAAATGCATTTACATATGGTAAACTAGTTTTTGAGGATTTATCCCGATTAGCATTTATTTGCTAAAATTAAAAAAAGTTCCACTGTAGAATAATTAACCAAATTGTTATTAATCGAGTTATATTAGCGTGGTTCTCTTTAGTAGGAGAGACCTGTTAATCTAATCTCAAATGTATACTATTATGGATATATCGTGAGATGTAATTGATCAGGGAAAATTTTAGAAGCTCAAAAACTAATAGAGAGGAGAAGTCAGAATCCATTATGTCAAAATGTGAGCTCAGTATGTAGTAAAGATGTTTATACAGTAAAGAGGTTATGCTATAAAGATGCTTGGGATGGCTACCAAATGATCCTGTGTCTCAAATGAAATACCACTTATAGCATAACTTTCAGTTAAAATTCAATTATGCATAGTTTTCTTTTAGTAATCAGAAATCATTACTTTTATTCATGTTAGGTTTTGGGTTTTTACCATACATACACATAAACAGATAAGACATTTTTGCTCCCGCAGAAATTAATTAGTTATCATCAGTAAACATCTACTTTGTTGGTCATCCGTAAATCACTGAATATTTAAATCATTGTTACAAACTAACACATAATAAATAAACTCCTTTGTTCTTTAAAACTACTGTTTTTACAGAGGAATTAGTTAATTTTTCATAAATTATATTTCCATGCTCTTTAATCCCACAAACATCCATCTATTAATACAGATCCTATCATTAAGCGGTATTAGTAATTCAGGAATTAAATTACTTGTAATTAAGAGGTAAAACGAGTGCTCATTACGGATTTTATCACCATTATTAAATTCAAATTCATCGTAAGAAATCCATCTCAAATCTTAATGATCACTAGATTTCTTCATATTCAAATAAAAAATTCAATTTTGTAATGAACACATTTTTTTCTACATTTATAACTATTTTAAAGAAACCTCTCTACATCCAAGAAGCGATACGTTTGTGAGAAGTATGACTAATAGCTCGGAAACACTTTTCCTTGACTGGCATAAGAATGTCGAGTTTTCCCTAAGTGAGTTTCATTCCTTGCCTTTTGCCAAGAACGAATATATTTAAAATATTTGAAATGTGTCAACCCCGAACAGATTTCTGGGAAAAAATCTTGAGAATTCTGTGCTCCCTCTCCAGTGTTGTGAAATGTTTTGAGTAAATGTGGACGAGTTTGATTTTTCCTCTTCATCGCACCTGAAATAGTTTTTGAAGAAAGCGTTTTCAATTTTATCAAAGATACCACTTCCTTAACCTCAAATCAACGATAATGATTCATTGTTAATATTTTTTAAATACATTTTATTTTATTTATTAAGGTAGTGTTGAGACATGTCTCAGTTTAATAAAGTATATCCTGTCGTTCGGTAAGTTTCATACAAAATACTAATTTATCAGCATTAAAGCAAATGTAGAATATATTTTTTTTAAATTAAGAAAAATAACATCACGATTAATAGACTTCACGATAGTCGATTGATCATGGTTATTATCATATAGATCGGCTAAGTGTAAATGGAACTCTCGGATTGTGTCATGATTCTCCTTAAGACCCATCGTGCAGGATATAGGGCAGCTGGTCATTAAAAAATCCTTTCATATTGATTGTTGTTAATACTAAGTTTGAATTCGAATCTGTGGGAAAACATACATTGAGTCTTCACTGGACTCCCTCCCTCCCTCATCCTGTATTTCAAGTTTACTATGCTTTATTTCGATAATACAATACTTTTCAAATTTACAGTACAATACTGTTACATTATAAAATGATATCGCCGTATTTTTAGGCGGTCGATATCATTTTACTCCATTTTATACATAAACAGTTTATTTGTTAAAATTTATATTTATGAATATAGCCACAATTCATTTAATTTTGTTTTTAAACAGTTTGTTTGCTTTTATAATACTTAAATGCGAAGACAATATTTTTTCATTTTCTTTTACCTTAATTTTTTTCAGCTTTAATAATATTTTTATGCAAAACTTTATACATTACAGTTCTTATTTATTTCTCATTATTGTTTGTGTATTTTAAACGTTTGTAACACATCGTATAAGAAGTCAGTTTCAAAGTTTATACTCGAAATTCATCACCACTTTGGAAAAATAACTGATTTGAGCTTCTGTAAAGGTAATGAGATTTATCATTTTCCCATTCCAATTTAGTTTGGAAATTACAATAAATTCTTAATTTATTGAACTCGAATGTATTTCTGGTAATGCTCAACTGTAAGTTAAGAAAATGAAATCAAACTCTTACGTTTTCCCCGTGCCTTGATTATAGATTGAAAGTACAATATCCGGTATCCAATAGTGTTCGTGCTTGATTAATGTTACTTGGGCAAATATTGTGACTACTAGCTATTCCCTTACTGACATAATATGTACGAACACTACTTTTATCTTCTTTTTTTATATACATCTAAAACAGGTTTATTTGAATGCCAACCTTCTGACTTTGAAAATATATAAATTGCCAAGTGAGTCTTATTTACGTTGATTGAGACATAAAATAATTTTAAAACACAGTTTGATCTGTTTTGCAACAAATGTAAAGTGTGTAAATGAGGCGATTGGAAAATTTTGAGACTAGATACAATTAACGAGCAACATTCCTTACTTTTGACTACTATTGTTTTTAAAATAGATTTTCAATATTAGTCTTTTGGAAGTTGTTTTTCTTGATTCAAAGTATCAAATATAAATGTTGGAATGAAATAAATAATATTATTTTATCATATTGCAATCTAAATTGCATAAGGAAATTTTCAAAATAATAAATTAAAAAAATGTATATTTTAAGGAGTATTGCTAAATTTGTAAGAAAATATAATTAAAGGTGAAAGGAATATTTCGCAGAAATATATATAGGTACTTCAGAAGGAACTAAGTTTTAAAGCATATGTAAATTATTCATAATGCAAAAAAGTACGAGTATAAAAAAATATTTTAGATTCATTACTTTGTAATAAGTTCAGGTACCTGACTATATTTTGGATCAGAAATAACCAGCATATTTACATATATTTATCACGGCCATTAGAGTGCAGTAGTCACGGTCGTGATCTCATGCCCTGTGTTGTTTTAGTTGACTCGTAGGTTTCAGTCCCGATGCCTCCTAAGATCCATCGTATAAGGCTCCGATTCCTCGCCCTGGTTATGTAGAAGTTTGTAGAGTGAGGTGTCAATTCAAATATCGTATTCGTCAATTGATTATGGTTCAAAATTACGAGATTTTTCACCAATAGTCATTGTGTTACTTCTACATATGACGGTAATAAATTCTTGATCAAACTCGATACTTAATGTTATCTGAATTGTATATGCACTATGTATGTTTCCGATAGTGCAAAATTAAAACTGATATTTTCAACTAATATGAAACACATAAATTAATGAAGAGTTTTAAGTCTCAATGAGTGTATAGAAACACAATTTCTCAATAAATATTTTTCATCGTCACGCTAATAACAAAATATAGTAATGTAACATGGCAAAATTCCCCCACTTAAGCAGAGAATCATTGTCAAAAATTAAATATCATGTCTCATTTACGAGGAACAAATATAATTGATCATCATCACTTTGTTCGCCATCCAACGTGTATATTTACAACTAAATAGGAACACTCATACATTCTTTATGTATCAATTACGGGCAGCAAAGGACAAATTTCAGTTTTTTGCAATGCTCACTTCTGGCCATCTTAACGATCGAGGGTCATTTGGGGAACGATTTGACCACTTTATTTCGTCCCTCACGGCTCGTTACGGACTTCTTTATGGCTGCGGAAACGAGAGAAATAACGAGCTACCTCTACGTTGGTAACAAACACACAAGGGGGGAAAAAAGACTCCGAATGGTCAAGTTACGGAATGCGAAGTGAGTTTCTGGACATTGGGCGAAAACAAATTCTGGCTACCTGTTACTGGTCATTCTAGAGAAACAAAAGAAGAAAGATGAGACTTTGTGGCTTAAATGAATGATTTCTGTCTTATTTTGTTTTCTTGAAACTGTGATGGGTGGTTTAATGTTAGGTTCAAGTTTACTAAAAGTAAAATGGACCAAATTCTCTTTCTGTATTTTTCTTTTTGTTGAAAGTATTAATGCACCTGTGGAATATTTAATATTTATTTCGTTACACTTTAAATTGAACATCATTTATGAAAAAAAATAATTTTTGCAGATGGATAAGAAAATAATTGCGATTCAAATTGTGCAGAATTTTAGGAATAAATTAAAAGGGTTTTCAGGGTAGTTATATACAATACTTAAAACTAAAAAAAGATATTTTTATATGGTATAGAACTCTATTCCATAGCCCTCAGAAGCTAATCGTTTTTGGTAGGCCTGGAAATAGTGACCCTGAGGCATCTGTAATGATCGTTTTTCTTTCCCATGGGATTGTTTGTGATAAACAGGGTAACGCACTCCCGGGATACTCTAGCGGTCTTTCTTCAGTTTTAACCCTCTTTATTGTGAAACAAAGTCATTTTTCACATTTTTTTCAAATGTTTGGATCCCAGTCACAAGAAAACTTTGTATGATGCGAATAGTCATATTTGTCTCTAGCACCATTAAACTCCAAAACCACTCGCTCACACTGAAAACTTTTCTCAATTGATCATTTGTACTTGAAAAATTTACATTCTCTTAGTTTGTGAAAAATTTAGAATATGGAAGTACTTAATCCATTGAATGATTGAACTCAAATTCTTTCTATAGGTAAAAACATATTGTTTCTCTGCTTGGGGATCACAACCAACTCTGGTTCTATTTAATTTAAAATAAAGAGCTTTTCTCTGTAATTTTATTTCAATATTTAGTAATTCGATTATCACGATGAATACATCCCAGCATTATATGCTTAGAACCTAAATTATAAACATGAATTACACTTATAATAATCCTGTTACTGTATTTTTTTTTCCTCGCACTCTTTTCTGGAGCAGGAAATAAATGTAGTAGTAGACATGAAGAAACTACGTAATAGTCTCCATCATTTTTCAAGATGAACAAGGATTTACGTAAAATACTTTTGTGCCCCTTTGGAGATTACGAACTTCAGGAAAGGTAAAATGTTCCTTTCCTTCTTTTTTGTCAACATGTATGCACGAAATAACACGAAATGACCATCGTCTTGAAGGTTTCTGAAGAAATATCTATCTCTTGGTCACATGTGTATAAATATTAAATTTATACAAACTGTTGTTATAAATAAAATGAAAAATATAGATTGTGGGATGTGTGAGTGATATATTGGCACATAGTCTACACACCCTTAAATTTAAAGGTATACTCACAGATCAAACCTATAATTACGAAGCTATATACTTAATTTCCTTACCGTATAATTTTTTAACACTTTAACTGTTGTATAAGTTAAAGTTTATTATCCTTATTTAAGAAATTAACACATTTCTCTCTTTCGTTTAATAAATATAAATAAAGCACAACAAGCATAAACGAAAGAGAGCATTTCAAAAAAGTTTGTTCAAATTAAATAATTGTGATGAATGATAATCTTTTGAATTAATTGATTATTCTATTTTATGGGATAGAGAACAACAAATGCTAGTATTATTATAGACTATCCTTTGAATTATTTGATAGATAATGAATAAACCAAAATTATTTTCTTATGAATTATCTCGTAACACAGTGATTACAATTTCCGTGGTTTCGATTCAATAAAAAGAATATTAGTATTAACAAATGGTTTCCTGAAAACATAAATTCATTTAATCCAGATTCATGATTAGAGAAAGAGATAGAGAACTAGACCTTTATTAAATCAATCTATCTGTATACCATGCTTTGAAAACATGACTAAAAAGCCATTTAAAAATAAATCTGTCACAGCAGAGAGTGGCGAAATCGAGCTTTATTTCCATCAAATGCTATTATGTAAATACATAAAAGAGTTGTTTCGTAAACTGCTTCTGAGCTATTCAGTTTTAAATACATGATATGAAAATATAAGTATAGAAAATATGAAATAGTAAATCATATATAGCATTCGTTTGTTGATTCTGATGATGAATTGATAATCTGTTTCCAAATATTCATTGAAAAAAATACTTAGTTACTGAAATATATTAAAATCCTAAAGTGCCTTTTAAAGCTGTAAATTGCTGTTTATATGAACAAAATTCATAAAATGCTACTAGTCGTATTTCTTATTGGTTGGAGACATTTCTCTGTTTTTCCCCTCTAAAAAAGTGTCTTCAAATGGATAATAATAGAATGTGCAGAGAAAATGTGAACCCAGTTATACTACGCTAAAATTGATCAATTTTTCTGCTAAAACATTGAAAGAAATGAATGCTAGTACTTCCCTGTGAAAAACAAGTTTAATTGTTTCTTTAATTAAAGACATCCGTTATATAGAATGAACTCATTAGTAAAGATTTTAAAGCAAATTTCATCTTCATTAAGAGTAGAAGAGGAATACCTCAGTTCCACTCTAGGTTCGGAAGGTTTAGAATATAAGGATGCCGCCATGTTGGCTGGCCGTGAGGAGCAGTATATAACTTAGTTAAATTTCATATTATTGTATATGTTAGTGTTCAGTGATGCATTGAAATATAATTAAATTTTGGAAGCGAAAAACATCTGAACGGACTTGTTTGTTGAACAGACATTCTCACCGGCGTTTCAACTACACGTCCAAAGATTGGAATTTCTTACTCCATCTAATAAGACACAGTTTTAATGTTTAATTAAACAACAAGATTAGCTTTTTCTACACTTATAGATATTTGAATTACAAAATAACATTCCATATTACTAATGGGAGTAATTCTTAAAGTGCATGGAATTGTCACACAAGTCAATCTTTGTATGCTCAACATTAGTTGCTCAGGTTATTCGTTACCTCAACTGAAAGGAACAAAAATAAATATCTGAAAAAAAATCTTAGGATAAAATCAGATATAGGGGAAGATATAAATACAAGTTTTCTACTAACTTCATGTTTATATCACTAGATATTAATAGGATTTAGGATATTTATGTATTATACGTAGGTACGTATATACATACAATGCGTTATACAGGAACGCACTAGGAACACATAAATTATACTTCACGACTTTATTTTTGCAGTACTTTTCCCAGATACTTAACTTGACAGAAAAAAAAAATTCTAAGAAGATAAGAATAGTCATGTGTTTTTCAAAAGTGCATTTTCCTGAAATATATCGTGGAAATAAGATTTATGAGTAGAATTTTGGGCTGCCTTTGCTTTCAAAAAAGGTGGTAGGAGGTGTAATTATAAAAGATATATATATATGGTATATATATATATATGTGTGTGTGTTTGCGTGTGTTCATATATGACAATTTCTGTTATATTTGACTGAGAGAAGGTTTCTTAAGAGCTGTCTCTTATTATAAACAAAGAGGAATTAAATTTATCCTATTTCATCATGTGTATCTCATTTTATCTTTCTTCATAATTTTTGTATAAAATAATAAGACAATATATTTCAGTGTTGTTTTATCAATTTAAAGAAAATTTACTTTCATTATTACGTATTTTAATTTTGCCAAAAAAAGGCAATGTGTCTATTTGAAGGTAAGGCATCTTCAGTAATACGGTACTTGAAGTTTTGATCAGATGTCGTAATTAAACGTCAGTTGAACTTTTATTTTTTTTTCTTTATGAGAAACTTGTTATAAATTTTATAACGTTATAAATAAAACGGCATAAAATTATTGAAAATCCGAAATTTGACTAGTCATTAGCAGACAAAAAAATTCTGGTATCAAACATATATTGCACCTTGACCAGTAATTCTATAACAAATCTAATTCATGACATTTTAAGAAATATCGAAGTACTTACGATGTAAATATGTAGGAATTTAATCTTAATAAGTTTTTACATTTCAATTACATTTTTAGTCTGCTTTTCAATAAATTAATTAAACTAATATGATTTCAATTTGATAAAAGAAACTTGAGGGGAACTTGGCAAAATAAAAAAAAAGAGAGTGTTTTAGTAAGAAAATGAATTCATTCTCACAACTTCAATTGCTATTGTGTAACGAGAGCAACCCAATAAGACATACATTTTCAGTTCCAATTTATTACTTATAAAAAAAGTTGATAAAATGTAAAATATTGAGAACTAGCCAAATTATGGAACAATAACAATTAAAGCAGCAAATAACATGTAATCAGGTGGATTTATTCATAGATGGAAAATGGGCTGCTTCTGTGTCCAAAAGACTGAGCACCAATGGTAGAAGTCTAACTCGGCTCCAATCTCTGTAGACTTCAGCTAGGCACTGTGGAACGGCCTTCTCAATCCAGGGCACACTTACTAGAGAATGCTTCAGCCATCAGGATAAAGGGACAACCTCGACATGGTGGAGGCAGCCTACAGGATGCACTGAATGCTTCTGGAAGAGTTTCACCTGAACTCCATCCTACTTGTCTGAGCCTCTAAACAGGACATTATTGGAGAATCCTATGTTGGTCGTGCATTTCTTCACGGTTCACGTAGCCATTTCATAACTCTGCTATTTTGGGGATAGGCAACAACAACAACATGTATTAAATACTAATAGTGTGCTATATTTTTAAAAAGAAAATCACCTATAAATTACCAATCTTCACAAATAAGTAATTTTTCAAGAAAATTTATTAAAATTGTTATCTCTGCGAGGTGTATATGCTGTAATGTATGTAATATTGTTAATTTTGTAACTTGTGAGTGCGGTTGATATATGATAACTGAACCTAGACACAAATCTCAGAGTGAAAATAACGCGCAGGGAATTTCGAAAACCTGTTATTGTCAACAATCCGAACCATCCGCAGGAAAAGAGCAATAATATTTCATCCACGGCGCGTTATTACGCAATAGGAATTGTCGTCTATAGTAAGTAAATACTAAAGATAAGTAGCAACACTTATCCTTAGTATTAGCTTTCTTTTAGCCCGGTCAGCCAAGCCGTCATCGGTTCGAAGTACAGCGCTGCCCGGAGTGAACACCAATTTGAGGTCGGCTTACATTGGTCCTCGAGAGCTGCCCATTAGGAGAAAACCTCTCTCGGGTGTTTCTTCACCGGGGACGGAAACACTTCATCCACAGAGTAAACTGTAAAAAAAAAAGAAAAGTGATGGTGAAAAAGATTAATTAAAATTCACGACGTGTAACAGTGCGAATTATCCGAAATAAAAGAATGTTAAACATATCAAGAGTATCTATAATCATTAATAATAAAAAATTATCAAGACAATTTCTTTAAATATATTTTTTAAAAAATATCAGAAAGAAATATCTTTGGAAATACAGTAATATCATACTATCTAAAACAATATTTTGAAATGTAATTAGGAATATTTAACAAAAAACGAAAACTTTTAAAAATTATTATAAATTTTTTCAAAATCGAAATAAATATATAAAAAAAAATACTTTTACAAGAAAAAGTAATGTTAAAATATGATAATAAACCCTGAGCACTAACAGAAAAATAAAATCAAAAAAATTGGAAGAGAAATTTAGTAATATCATTTAAATAATTAGATAGAGAACACAAAAATATCATCCACATATAATCTCAATTACCTAAAAAACATGATGAAAAATGACAATATTTCTATAATAAGTTTTTCAGTTAAATTTGATATTCATGTGACAGGATAACATATAATTTTCTCTCAAACTGAAGGAAGGATGCAAGTTAGAATTTTAAATACTTATAATGGAAATTAAAGGTATTAATTTTGTAGAAGAAATCGGAACTCTAGGCATTATATACCCCGAAGGCACTTTCTTTGGCAATGATTTTTTTTTTTCATTTCATGTTTTATGTCACTGAAATGTTTTGACTCTTATGGTGGAAATATATTTCAAGATAAATCGATAAATGTAGGGATTTTAGGGGTTCAACGTTTACATTATATTATGCCAAATCTATACATCCTTCTCAGAGGATGGTCTTATGCGGTTCGGTAACCTGCAAGAAGTTGCCATTTTAGTATTTTTCAAAATCAAGGCTCAAGTTTTGAGCTACAACACTTTCTACTAATCGTGATTCCCAACCTACGGCCATCGCTATATCTGAACGTTTCCACTTTTCTTCGACATGTACGAAATTTCGTATAAAGAGCCTCAAAATCTCGCCAATTCTCTACCAGCGTTTCAGTATTGAATTATTTCACATTTGTCCATTGATGCAAGTTTATAATCCACCAAGTAAACTTTATTGGCATCAACACAGTATACATATAAGAAAAAAATATTTGTTTACATCTATTTTTGCGATAGTCGAAAAATTATATAACCGATGGATAAGAGTAGATTAACCGATATATAACGGATAAAGAGAAGTTGTAGCCATATGGTGAAAATTTCCGAAAAAAAATATTGTTCCAAAGTTGTTGGGTTAAACTTATTCAGTGACAAATTTTTTAAAAAAATGCATGATTGAGTGGATGCAAAGAATTGATAACGTACTGACGCAAGGAAATAAATGAAATGATTATTATGATTGATTATGTTAACATATTAGTCAATATTGTATCAAGGTGTTTCATTTCTACTAATTGCAAGGCAATTTATAGTTGAATTTTTAAAATTATGCCGCCTGCGCAGCTGGCCATTCGTTTCGGCCGCGTTTTCGCCACGGGCTGGCTTTTCTACCAGCTGCAGTACTGGCTACCAGCTACTTTGCAAATGCTTACCGGCTTTTAAATGAAGCAGTACGGCAAATTTCACGGCTTTTTTCAAGGCCATGTAGCAGCGTACAGTTCTGGCATGTTTGAAGGTACGGATTCTACCAAGCAAGCGGTAGCCGCTGGCAAAACAAGGCTGCGCAGCAGCGCCAGCAGCAAAGGGAGAAATGTGCAAAAGTATACCAAGCAGCCAGCCTTGGGAAGCAAATTTTGGCCGCAATGGTTTCGCACTGCTACAAGGTGGTGCCTACCAAACAGAATTTCTTGGCCTCTTGTTGGATGGAAGTGGAATTTTATGGTGGCTATCTTCACCCAATGTAGCTCTTTCTTGGATTATTGGATCCGTCTTCCAGCAATCTGAAAGTATAACTCACAACATAGTTGTTCCGTCATTTTCTCGCCAATGAACGGATTTAAAAAAATTACAAAACCTAAACAGTAAATCTGCTCTAACGCTACAGAAAACTTAAAAATTAAACACTAAACTTTAAATTATCTGGTAATTAATATCATCAAAATAGGTAAAAATATAAATAAATATTAAAATGCAATATATCTCCAAGTCAACAAATCAACAAAAATAAGGTAGCTTTTTATCAAATAGCACAGAGCAGGTAGGAAGCACGTTCAGTCGCTGAAATCTCACATGAAAAGGAAGAATTTTACTTTAAACAACGTGTATTCTATGAATTTAAGCCAATCGAGGGAAGCATTCAGAAGGAAAGAAGTAATTTCAAAATGAAAAAATTGATGAGTACAGAGTTGCCAGTTTTATCTGAAATATTATTTAAACTAATATTTTACATTATAACTGAATCTGTATATCTACCATAAGTTTTAGTGTGTAGCTGACCCACATCTCATGCGTACTGATCTGAATCATTCGAAACATAGGAGCGTCAAACATTGTCCTACATTAAAACTGTCAGCGACTTAGACTTCATGTTGATCAAGATTGGGTGTTTTAGAGTTTGATTCAATTCAGGTTACGCCTTTGCCTTCTTGACATCAACTTCAAATGTAAGCGGCATATTGACTGTACAAGGATTCTTAGAGTCACAGTAAACAGGAAATCTGTAGAGTGATAAAACCAATAATAAAACAATTATAAGATTAAATATTTTTAAGAAATTCTTGAATTCATTTATTAACATTAAAAGTTTTTTTCTTTTAATATGGTGTATAAAATACTGAATCGAAAACAAACTTCAAGAATTCCACTTTATGAAGCTATTATATAATATTATCCTTTCTTATAATTTTTTGAAATTGTTTTGGCGCATATACACCTATTACTCTTCCTATATAGACCAGAATTCTTTCCGAGTTTGAAATTGTATTTGCTCTGAAACGATTAGTTTGTATATTTCCAACTTTTTTCAACACCGCAATGTGTAATTTTTTAATAATTCAATCCATTTAAAACTAGGTGGTAGGGATTATTATAAGATAGTTTAGAGTTATTTTTTCGCTCATTAACTTATTAGTTCAATGCACGTACTTTTGCCGCGCTGCCGGGCCATGTGCGCATGCTGCGCTACGCTGCTACAGGCGGCGCCGGCGTACGGCAAACGCGTTGTAAAGTTTTCTTCTTCGCTATTCTTCATTGATAAGAAAACGGAACAAAAGCAGAAAATCTATTCATTTAAGATAACACATGAATCATTTAAACATAAATTTATCACTCACTTTTATTTATGACATTTGTAATTTTCTTTATTTGTAGTCTAATACTTCCACTCTCAGAATATGTATATGTGAGAAAACTCAATTATCTTTTGCTTCATGTCCATTTCTCATTTTTTTATTCTGCCTTTGAAATAAGACAGATATTTTTCTGTTACCTAAAATAATTGTCTCTAAGAAATGATGCGGTTTTCAATTGTTACCTTCTTCATACGGATACTTTTGTACGCCGCAAATTAAAAGATTACATTGATTTGACAATTTGAAGACTGTAGCATAGAATAAGACGAAATTAAAATTAATGGCATTAAATATCTTAAGATATTGAAGACTTTCTGAAACGGATAATCTGAAAAATAAAAAATTAGTTTTCTGCTTCTATATTTTTTTTTCGAAGTGGCCATTATGACTAGTGTTTCGATAGAAAAGTAGATTTTTCTGATTAAATTAATTCGGCGGCATTTCTCTTGGAGTTTTAATTCCATAATGTTTAATTGATAGACTTAGAGTCATCTGTTACTACTTGAAATATAAATTTATTTGAAAGGCAAGTAGATAATTGTGTGTGTTTTATGAGAAGAAGGGAAAGTCTTGTTCGAATTCGGTAAAAAATTCACTCTCACATCCCAAGTATAATCTTACATTTAGGAACTAATTCTTTTGAAGGATAACTATTTTATTAAAAATGTACAAAGAAAATAATGATAATTCTAAATTCTGCCCAAAGTTCTTTCCTGAAAGATCGTTTGATGTACACTTAAGAGAAAAATATTTTTAGAGTCTACATCACAGAGCCACATTGTTAGATGACTCTAAATTTGGTTTTATTAGATTACCTAAAAGAGAAAATGTCGACAAATAGATATCTAGTCGAGGCTCAAAGCAATCTTAAGGATGTGGGAAATTCAGAGAGATGTGACAGCACAAGTGCCGTTCTCGTCACTAGACTGAGACTCCAAAATTACGAGTTATGTCGCTATTACCAATTTGTGTTTCTTCCAGTGTAACGTTAATAATACCAACCAGACCAAATAGCATCTGGAAATGGAAATTTTAAATATGAGTGAGGCATTTCTTCCTTCTTAATTCTTCCTTTCTTTCCTTTCTGCGAATACTCAAATTTTTCTTCTTGACTTATATTTGGAAAAAGTTTATCATCTCTCCATTTAAATTTTATCATAATCTTTAATGCCAGTTAATGGTTTTAAATCCACCTATGTGAGACAGGTATTGTGCCTTTATGCTCATTCCAGTGCAGAGACTACTAATGTTTCCTCTTAGCAAGAAAAAACCATTTCACAAAAGAAGAAAGTTACATGAACTGATTTTTAATTAGTTAAAAAATAATAAAATATCTGCATTCAACCTAAGGCATTTTTTCGTAATGCTATCGTTATATGCCGGAAGAATAATAGCGTTTTCTTTTCCTGTATCTGAACTGAATCCATACTTTTTACTTAATGCTATCATTTTATGTTGATAACGTATGAAATAGTTTATTTTTTCTCAAATATTTCTCTGATTCTGAAAAGAAACGAGTTGTTTTAGACTTTTTCCTTGCTAGATAAAATTACTACTTTTGTGACATTGGGCTTATTTGTGGTTTCTTTTCACTGGAACCTTGGGACTTTATTGAGATTGATTGTTTTTGCTAAATCCACCTGCCCAAATCCAAAAAAATAGCGGCGCGTATGGCGGCGCGTTTCAATTGGCATATTTGATAAATCAACCTACAGGCTGTGCCTGTATGGGTACTCTGCAATAGTCAAAACCTTTTTTCTCAGAGGTAGAGATGGGGTAGTCGACACCTAAAACAAGCTCCTTCTAACGCGCCTTCCTTCTGGCAGTGAGACCGCACGGGAGCTAGAGAGAGGCAGAATATTATGCATCTGGGCTAAAGAATTAGACTGTTCGATACATCCTAAAATGTTCAAAGGGATGGTGTCGTGTAACATCGAAAAATGGTTTATTTTTGCAGCATCACACACACAAGACATTGGTCTGGGTCCCAGGAACCTGTATTTTAGGTGACCATGATGCCTTTTATAAGCAAAAAAATTCTTCATCATAACTTTTAGGATAATGATACCATCTTCATTTTTTTGGAAACGATTCTACCAGCGGCACAACGTTGTTTTGATTTTTTTTCTTTATTTTCGATGCATAATGAGGAATTCAGTTCAAATTGATGGTGACAATTCGAGCATCAACTTCAAATTTTGATTTGAAAGAATGACTCACTAAATTAAAATTAATTTATGAATCCATGTCAAATTTCCAGAATCTGCCAAGATAAATTTAACTAGTACCCAATGGTAACAATTTTCTTCATGAGGCCACATCTGTTCTTCAACACATGTACTATACCTCGTACATGAAACAATGGAGAAATTTTCTAAATCGTTTCATAACACACACTCAAAACTAAATTTATTATCTTAAATAATCATGCATATAATCGACTTCTATTTTAATGCATTGGCCTTTCAAAAAAATCCTTCAAAATTACAATGCGGTATTATTCTTTCAATTCTTAATCAAAGGACCATATTTTTAAAGTATATGAGAAACTACCATTTTGGGATATACACAATTTTTATATCCTCTAAAAACTAGATTCAGGTTTATTTATCACGGATGCCTGAAAATTTATTGCTCATCTGGCCACTTTTCCACTTATTTTGGCTCTTTTTAGCTCATTCCGTCTGAAAAAAATTTAAGATCCTTATTTCTTTTTGTGAGTTCATAACGAGAAGTTTAGGGGTAACAAAATAGTAAATCTCTCCCTGAACGACTCTCGGCGGTTTAGGGACATCTTATAGTACGGCTTATGGTACATTTCACCCTCTTAATTGATATAGCAATACGTAACTGAACGAAGCATTTAA
>BMAW01122745.1:0-19070 GCA_019974015.1 Nephila pilipes | reverse complement strand
AATACGTGTATTAGTAAAAAAACATTCATTATGAAAATATGTAATTATATTCTTTAGTATGAAAAAAATAAAATAAAAATCATAAAAAAAAAAAATCACCACTTAAAGTTATAACACTTTTTTGAATAAACTTTGGAAATAAAATTTTTATGTAACATATATTTCTTAGTAATATTTATATATATTATTATTTGAATAATAAAGTAAAGTGGAACTCTTTAATAATAAAGTAAAGTGGAACTAGAAATTAAAAAATTATTTCCAAATTTTTAAATATTGCTTAAGTTCAACATATTAATCGAATAATTTCATTACAGCGGCTCCTTTTATCACATTATTTCCTGTAAAGAGTAAAATTGTCGCTTTATGGGTTATTTGTGGGTCGTTCCAGATTATTTTATTTTGTTCTTCGGAGACAACCTCATCTTCAACCTCTGGACTAAAATTTAAAGATTGATCTAAATCATCTTCCTCATTTTCTAACTCACAATCAGAATCAGAATCATCAAAAATTTGGTCTTCTAAATCAGCTAAAATGTTCTGAATCTCTTCCGTGGTAAGTTTTCTTTTACGTTTCGGCATTTTTTTTTTAAAAAAATCAAATTAATTTAAAATGAAATGATTAAGTAATCGAAAATGACAAAATCACTTAGAAAAATAACTATGCACTCACCACTAGTGAGAATTTGAGTATGAAGGAAAAAAGAGGGATTTTTAGGTAAGAGTGAAAGAGGAAACTCTACCCCCCTCCCTTCTGAATACAAAAGAAGCCGGTCAAGCAGATGATGTTCCGGGGTTATAATAGGCCTCATGCTGATTCGAAAGCTGTTTACAGGGGAAAGCACGGCTTGGCCGCTACATCGGTCAACGCCGGCTTTTAAGGGTATGTTCCTTTTGGCCTATAGATCGGTCTGCCGTCCTCAAAAGGTTAAAGTCGCCCCCCTCCCTCTTCTTGGTACCTCATATTCTTTTTTAAAATTAAGCTAAAGCTCTTAAAATCGTAAGTATTAAAAAAACAACGCTGCCAGTAAATCTTATCATTAGTTTTTCTTCTATATTGGCGAAAACAGTTTGATGAACGAAAATGATATCTAAGCTCAACAAATGGAGGACTTAGTATTAAAAATGCCATTGTTTGTGCAATTAATTGATAAATATGCAAAATGATATTTTTAAAAATCGCTTCTGTAAAAGCTGCAAAAATATAACGATAATATTGGTTGATATCGTACAAAAAGTAGTTTGTTTATTTTTAGCTATTATTTTTATCTAATGTTTAATGTATGTATTTTTTCAGAAAAGAAGAGAAAAAAAGCTTCTATAAGCACTTTTTTTCTTGCTACGATAGTCAGGTTAAAAAGAATTTTGGTTTCGTTTTATTATCGTCGCACTAGAAGCAACACAAGGGCTGTTGACGATGGACCCCGGTCAAGTGATGGGAACGACACATGATCTGGCAACCCCCTCTCCTAACATCCACACCACGCAAACGTGAGGACTTTGAACTCCCGCAGATTTAACGTACATCAGCCCTGGCTACACAGCGGGTCTTTAGTATCATCAAGGCTCGGACACGCGTCTCGACGAAAACTTCCAGCAGCGAATCCATGACCACTAGGCTATTGCGGCCACATGTTTCCACCGAGTAACTTTTTTTAATGATTAAAGAAGTGGAAGTAAAGATAATAAGAGGATTACTCAAAAGGTTTTACAAATTGCTTATTTATTATCCCCAGTTTTAGCAGTTAAGTTGGAATAAAATTTACTTTTTTTCCCCTAAAAATACAGTCTGCAACCTCAAGTATATCAATAGAAGTGGGAAAAAAATGCACACCAAAAAAATCACATTTGTTTATTAAATAATCCTACTTTTGATAAAACTCAAACTATTTACAGATTTTCTAAAAGTATTTTATTTAGGCCCTTAAATGCATTTTTTGTCATGAAAAGAAAATCACACCTTTGAATTTCTTAAAAAACCTGATTACAAAACACAATGTAAATATAGGGTTTAATTAATTTCTCTCAATTTGACAATAATTTTATACAAATCGTCTTAATTGGAATATTTCAAATTTGTCTCAGTGTTGATAAAATGTTTTGCCTCTTATATGAAATGGGTAAAATTACATTCTTATTTTCGATATTAGAATAACGGTAATTGATTTGATAGCACTTAATTTATTTTTTATCATCTTAACTACAAATTCTTCCCTATTAATACTTTACTCAGAATATAAATTATAGTTTTGAATAAGGAAGAAAATCCAGCTATTGGTCTTGTGACTTCTTAATTCAATTGTTCTAGAATATTTTTAATTAAATATATCATTTCTTTTATCAGACTGTGAAGAAACTGTGCATTAATCGTATTGGTAAGAGAATATTTTAAGGAAGAAAACTGAGAAAATCTAGAGAAACTAAGGTTTACGAATTTTTTTTTTTAAATTTTAATTACATCACAGCTCTGAAACACTTTCTGAAGCATTAAAAACTGTAAAAAAAGCAGGAAGTAAGTTATATATATGAGAACATACTTTTTAAATTAATAAAAGTGTTTAATTGTAATTGCACTTTGCTTCCATTATCTACTTTTTAAGTATATGACTTTAGAATAATCAGCCTCTTTCTGTCTTTAATTTGTACATATGCGAGTATGCTATTTCCCCTTCAAAAGTAAACTAAATTTGGGTATAATTTATTATTTTTCGTGAATATTTTTTTTAAACAGCTGTGATTTTCCTGGCTTATATCTGTTTCGTTCCGTATGTCAATCATTTAGGGGTGGGGATATTTTTGCATTTGGAAAATTTATGAGCTACTTGAAGGTGTTTGTCTGAGCTATCATATTTTTTTTAAAAAAAATTTAATATTCCTTAACTGTACCATTTTCATTTTACCGGTTCCGAATTAAATTTTACCTATTCCGATTCCTGTGGGATATGAGAATATTAAAAGAAGACTATAAAAAAATGTATCACTATGTGAGCCATACTTTTGAAATTATTCCATTTTCAAAATGTATCTTATTTTTGTAAATATCCAAATGCAGGAAGCATAAGTAACAGAAAGCAAAGTTAATATAAGGCATTAATAAAAAGAATTAAATTTAACATAATCTTTCGTCAAAACTTTCAAATTTGGAGTAACATCGGTTAAAGCCGTTTGTAAAAGTTCTGTAAGATGATTATTTAAATATAAGTGATATTTAGGTTCTACGAATTTTATTGTGGAGTAAAGATTTGCAGCAATAAGTTGTGCCCAAAATTGAAATCAGACTGTTATTGATTGATTGTTTCATTAACTTCACTCTGAAAAGCAATAAGAAAGTTTTTTGCGACAGACCTCTTAATTTTGAACTTTGATCAAGTGACGAGGTTGACAATCGAACTCGGTCCCACTGACCAAACTTCCACACTTCGCAAACTTGAGGACACTGAGCCTCTACAAATTTAACATGCATCAACCTAAAATCTGTAAGGGAGACTGGACTTTAAACTTTACCCTTGAAGGTTTGCGATTCTGTGATTTAAAGTTGAGTTTAAAATGAACTGCAATAAATGTGAGTTTTTACGATAAGAATAAATAATTAATTGATTAGTTTACATCGTACATACTTCATTATTTGGAAATAAATTTTTAACTTCTGATTTATATTTAATCTTTCTATTAGTGGTTTTAGAAGAAATGCATGTTGTATAAAAATGTTATCGAGGAAAGTTTTATAAATTTAACAAGTAGTTTTTAACATAAAGCCTTCAAAATTTTCTTTAACTTAGATTGTATAAATAGGATATTTTCATACTTTCATGACGCAAAAGAAAACAAATATTACCAATGCATATAAAATCATACTTAAAAATAGTTCAGTTCAATATTTCTAATATCAATTCGAACTATGAAACTACTTTAAAATTTATTTGTAAGTTGTAAAGCAATTTGCGAATAATTTACACACAAGTAAATATCCGTAATTTGTTTGAACAGTACAAAAATGTATTAAAATTATTTACTAATATTAGGATTATTGAAGGACAATTTTTATGATTTTACATAAACACAATATGTTCAATTTATATTCCAATGCATTACCTAAATTTAGAAAAAACGTGTGCTTTAATTATTACACTGACAAATGGTGTCTTTTAACAAAATTGAGCTGAGCTGTTTTGTAAAATTATAAGAAAATAATTATGTTCACCATGGACACACATAAAATATGCTGAATTTAAAAATGATTTTGAATTGTAAATGCGTGACCATCGTGAAAAATTAATAGCAAAGAAAAAGAATCCAAAAATTTTAAAGGTGAATAAGATAATATTTCGTACTCTGTGAAAGAAAGTTAAAATAATGCGCTAAATAATGCAGCGGGAACTATGAAAGATTTGTCATAAATTTATAAGAGTTCTAAAATTAAAATAAGGCGATATAAATTTTGTTTTAAATATTCTGTCATTTTTAGGGTACCGTTTCCTCATTACTTTGCATGAATAAGTAATTCAAAAATGGAAGAAATTTATTTTGAAACAGCATTCACTTCATCTTTGATTGATAATTTCTTTACATAATAGCGGTGAAAAAATAAATCTTTATCAAAAGTTTTAATTACTTCGCAAAATACTATATCCGCAAGAAAAAAATAATAATTGTTAGTTATACTCTAATAACAGTACTCGAAAAAGGAAAAGGGGAATTTTTTTTTTAACAAAATTTCAACATATACTGAATGAAGTAAATATTAGAAAATATAACATACTATACTCAGTAGAATAAATGTTGAATTTATTCGAACTGATCAAAATTCATTAAAAAAAAAATTTTAGAAAACATGAGCTGTTATACAGTAGCTTATGTGTATGTTAACAACAGTTTATTTATTACCATGTATTTCCTTTGTTTATATTCATTTATAAAATGCTTGAAAATATTTTAAGACTTTTTTTTAATTGATATTCAATTTATTGATATAAAAAATTTGAAAAATTCGAGAGAAATTGAAAAATTAAAACAGAAATTAGCAATGCCTACATTCCCACCCACCCCTTGTTTTTCTATTCTACAATCTTTGAAAAACAAGTTTTTGTACGTGAAATGGAATTTTTAAACACAAGAAAAATACAACACTAAATATATAATTCATAGTAAGAGGCCAATTTTTGAGTGCGCTTTCATTGTTTATTTTAATTCTAAAATTCTGCAGAGTGCGGTGAATTTCTCGACTTTACCACCCCTACAGAAGTTGCTTTAAAATAAAATATTCTACTTCCTTTTTTCTTAAGTTTAAAACTAAAAATGATATACTGTCATACTTGGTTGTTAGAAAACTGCTGTGGAAAAATTTGCTTTTTCTTTTTTTCCCCCTTCTAACATTAGATAGTTGAAACTCATACGACAGATAAAGCTTCAATAAATCTTTAGTGTCCAGCCATTCTAAGCCTGTCTATCTGGATCTTTAAATCTTTGAATGGGCAATGAAGTGCTAAGGGCTAACTTTTCGAGAGTGCCGAGTGCTATCTTAAACTTTATACATCAAGGGGAAACGAGATAATTGGTTTCAGGGGCACTATTCTTTCGCAAATGTCGCATTCATTCTCGACTTCCGTATGATTATAATTCATTCCTGATTTTATTGACGTTATATGTGTTGGCAATTCCTTTCTTACAAAGTCAACGTGGATGCCTGGCTTATACATCTAATAAACCTCAAGTATTTAAATATATGTTTGGGACAAATTTTTTTAAAGCGTTTTTCACTAGCTTCTTGCAAGAAAAGCTTTTCTAATTTGATTAAAAGATGTCTTTCTTCCACAATGTATCGAGTAAAATGTTTCGGCAAACATTTTTATTGAAAATGTAGCATTTAAAAAGATTGATTTTGATGAAGTCATAAAAAATTTCAGAATTCAAAGCTAGCTGGAACACAATTTTTTGCTTTGTTCGAGACTGAAAAGATAAAAACATTTTTTGAAATATCAAACATGGCGGAAATTGTTTTTACTTTTTCTTTAATCTTAATTTTTTTTGTTTCTAGGTCACTATACCTATTTATTTTATTATTAATAAATGATGGCATTTTTTATGGAAATAATTCTAATAAGGGGACTTTAGGAAGGTTTCCTCCCCGATCCCAATAGTTTTAGCTTCTCCTCTAACAGTATTACACTTCGTAATAAAAGAAATGTTACCCTAAGAACTGAATTGACAATCATATTTTCTTTTTTTATTTACTTTGATTATTACTATTAACATTTTTTTTTATCACTCAAAAATCTGAGTATTACTCTTTTAATTTTTGGTGCATTAGATGGAAAAATATTCCTTAAATTCTAAGAGTAATACTCAGATTTTTGAGTATTACTCTTGGTGTTTAGACATAGAGTATTACTCTCTTTCATACATAATTTAAATAACATGCTAATGTTATTTAAATTATATATGAAAAACAAGCTATTAAGTTCATCACGAATAACGTTTTATATAGAAAAGATATATTTATAAAATATTTAATTTATTTTTTGAGGAAGAAAATGTAAGAATTTTCTTAACAATAATATACATATTTTATTAATTGTAATTCGGTAAGAAACAATTTCTAATGGCTCAGCAATATAATTGTCAAAAAGCACAACTGTTTTTTTTTAAAAATATAATATTTATTGACTTTTAGACAATCGATACTTATAAATAATATTTAAACTTAAATTTATTTAATGTGCATTTGCTCTTTATTAGTATATAATATGAATGTCCATTCACGGATATTTATTTCGAGTTTCAGAGAACTAAACAATATGAAAAGAGTTGATCGTTGATTTAGTGGCCATGGTACTGTAGTGGTAACGGTTGCAAACCCGCGGCAGGCAGTTTTCGTCGAGTTGCGGGTTCGTGCCTTGATTCCACTAAAGACCCACCGTGTATTCGAGATTGATGCACGTAAAATCTGTCAAGGCTCAAAGTCCTCCTGTTGGCGTGATGTGGTCGAATTTTCGTCGAATGAAGAGGTGATCACCGAAACTGAAACCTATTTTGAAGCAAAGGACAGATCGTACTACAAAAATGGTATCGAAAAGTTAGAGGGTCGCTATAATCAGTGTATCACCCTTGAAGGGAATTGTTGAATAAAAAAACTAATTTTGCCAAAAAAATGTGTTTTTCTATGGTAGACCGGGGACTTTCCATTTGACCTGTTACATACTTTTAAACATGTTTTTTGAATATTTGATCTTTTATTAAAACGAAATAAACATTTATTTTTTAATGTAGTATTTTATAATAAGTTTAGAGTAAAAGTTTCAAGCAAAAGAAATATTGCTGGAATAGTTAAAATGTCCTATGTTCTGTACACCTATAAATATTCATACAGTAATACAGAAATTATTAAACTCGATAAAAGTTACAACAATATAAGACTTCTTTTTTTCCTTTGCTGATTTATTTCTGATATTAATTCAAAATTCATTTATAATATATATATATTTAGCTGGAAATATTAAACATAATTTTAATAAATTGAAAATTTTCCTTAATTGTTCAAAAGGATTACTAATTTATTCAGATATTTAGTTGCTAAAAATATATTTGCACTTCCTAAATAATAAGAGGAGAATATTGCTGGAATAATTAAAGTTTTCCTTTATAATTGCACTAATAAATATTCATACAATAAACGTATTTCATTGCATATCATAGTTTATCCCAGTTTTCATATACAGAAATTATTAAACTCAATAAAAATTAAAACATTACAAGACTTATTTTTTCCTCTACTAATTTATTTGTTATTAATTCAAAGGAATTCATTTATAATATATATATATATATATATATATATATATATATATATAGCGCAGCAAATATGAAAAATAAATTTCATGAATTGAACATTTCTCTTGATCGTTCAAATGTATTACTAATTTATTCAGACTTTTAGGTGCTAAAAATACATTTACTCAACTAAAATAATCAGTGAAGAATTTTTGTGCATATAAATAGATAATTCTTAATGTCTATGTATTAAATTATGAAACGGCATATAATATAACTTGATAATAATATCACGTAACGGTACTGTGGTCACTGCCAACTATAAATATTGCAAAGTGAAATAATTATATTAGTTTTTTCCAATTATTGCATATGAATAGAATAATTTGCTGCATGAAAATTCTAATTATAGTACTTAGAATGATACAAGGAAATTGCAGGAAAGAACATCGAGTAGTCTACGTGATTTGAAGATCCAACGGCTAAACAGCCGCTTTTGCTTTGTCTAAAGTGGCATGACAATGGAAACAGGACTTGAAAAAAGAATCAAGGGGAGATGGAATTCAAGTGAGTTTCTATCCTTGTTTAAAAGGGAGCTGCAAGTGTGGAAATAAGTTGAGCGAGATGGTTTGTTTGATCGAGGTAGTTTTGTTGGGAGTTGATTGTATAATTATAATGGTTTAGGATTGTATTGTAGAAAGTTGAAGATAAATTTGAGATCATTTTTGCAATGGATGGGATTTGAAGTTCTTCGTGGAGGTAACGGATTGCCATATACCTGGGGGCTTGTGCAATTGTACGGAGGAAGAGGTTTTGTGTGCGCTGGATTTAAAGGCGGTTGGAAAGTGCAGTGGAGCCCAGATTTGACATGCATAGGTGATGGTCGGGAGAATATAGGTTTTGTAAACAAGAGTCTTGTTATGGAGAAAAAGTTTTGATTTTTTTCCAAGGAGTGGTTGCAGAGCGTAGAATTTTTTGGAGGCTTTTTCAGAGATAAGTTTAATATGATCGTGGTAGGTAAGTTTGCAATCAAGGTGGAGGCCAAGATACATGGTGTTGTCAGTCCATTCAATATAACTGTCAAAAAAGTTTATTAGATTGGGGAATTGAGCTTGACTTTTAGTGAAGAGGACGGCGTTTGATTTGTTCGCATTGATGGCAATTCTCCAGAGGGAGAGCCAATCTTCGAGGGCGTTGATGTAGTCTTGCAGGATGTAGTAGATTTCGGAGATAATTTTGTTGCTTGTGAGAATTGCAGCGTCATCGGTAAAGAGACAGATTTCAACTTGTGGAGAGGTAGGGAAGTCATAAATGTAGAATTGGAATAATATTGCTGATAAAATACTTCCTTGCGGAGTACCTGCAGAGATTTTATGGATATTGGAGAGGTTTGGGTGGAGTTTAACTTGAAAGGTTCTATTGGTAATGTAACTATGAATGATACGAATAATGTAGTCAAGGAAGTTAAGTTCTATAAGTCGGAAAACAAGTCCTTCGTGCCAGATTCGGTCAATCCCCTTATGGGCGTCGAGGAAGAGTCCACCGGTGGAGGTTCGGTTTTGAAGGTTGGATTTAATGAAGTTGGTAACACGAAGAAGTTGATGGCAGGATGAAGTCACAGCACTGAACCCATGTTGATGCGGAGGGATGATGTTATTTTGATCATTGAAGGATTGAATTCTTTTAAGTAGGATTGTTTCGAAAATTTTTCCTATGCATGAGATGAGACTGATTGGTCTATAGTTTTGAGGATCTTGGTGATTTTTGTTGGGCT
The DNA here is from genome assembly GCA_019974015.1 of Nephila pilipes. Lineage (NCBI taxonomy): Eukaryota > Metazoa > Arthropoda > Arachnida > Araneae > Nephilidae > Nephila > Nephila pilipes. The sequence continues at coordinate 9,529 of BMAW01122745.1, read as the reverse complement.
TCGGGATCATGGTTATGATTGCGTGCTTCCAGGACCCAGGAAAGTAGTTATGGATGAGGCATTTATTAAAAATTTTGGTAAGATTAGTGATGGCATTAATTGGTAGAGATTTGATGGCGAAGTTGCGAATTTCATCAGATCCAGGAGCTTTTTTGCAGTTGAGTTTGGATATGATTTCCATCACTTCAGAAGGGGAAGTGAGGGGAGGGATGTTATTGTTTGGAGGTGAATTAAGATAATTTGTGAGAGTTTCTTCAACAATTTGAATATGATTTTCGTCTTCAGGTTCTTCATTAACTTGGAAGGATTTTTCAAGGGAGAGAAGAACATGCCTTCTATTTTCAGAGAACATATTTCCGAAAGTTTCTTGAACTGAAAACGGACATATAATTGCAGAGCGGCTTTCACAGAGAACTTTCCCAGAAAAAGGAAGAATCAAATCTCCCCGTTGTCCAGCAGGGGGGCAACACTCTATCTGGTCTTTTTGTCAAAAAACACTTAGAACTGCCAATCATTGACAGGAAAGGGTGTAAGCAATGTCGTAAAAACTTCTGCCCTCACCAGTTTTCTTTTCGAAAGTGTCCGTCTCCAAAAAGTTAAGAAAAGCTGGCCTACAAGTATATATTTATGATTTCCCTACACTCGAATGGGCAGTTTCGCCTAAAGACAAATCCAGTGATTCCAAATTCATTCAATCTCTGGAACCCTTTGTAAACTTCGATTTCCAACAGCTACTTATCCCTTTCAAAACCAGGACTAATTCTAAGTAAGAGATAAAAAAATATGTGGATTTCCTGGCACTTCAGTGAAGACGTCGAGGCACCCTGCGGTGCCACGGAAAAACTGAACTAAGCAATGAGAAAAATATAAAAATTTCTAGATACTCCCAAAGAAAGGCTCACGGATTCAAGAACAGTGATTCATTTGAAGAAATCTCTATGAAATATGGACGTATTGATCCTTGCCCCCCCCCCTTTTTTTTTTCTTATAAATATGTTATCGATTTAGAAATAGAATGGGAATATCTTCATCGAATCTATATCGGTGTGGTTCATTACCTCGACTTTTATTTAGGTGATAAACTAATCAATTTGAAAGACATTAAATATATACAAGAGATATTTGGGAGTAAAATTCATCTTTTAGCTTATTGCTAAATGATAGATTTTTTTCACTATCATTAAATAGTAGTCCTACTTTACAAAAAGTATACAGCCTTCGTTCTGACGACAGAAGTAATGTTCTTACAACTGTAGAAAAACGCGAAAACCTAATTATATAGCACAAACAATGTTCTCAAATCTATATTATAAATTTAGATTTGCCTATTTTGCTACGAAAAAATCGTAACCTCCAATGCTATCCTAATAATTTAAATTTTTATTTCTCAGTGCCCTCACAGTTTAAGAAAACAGAATTGCATTTCCCCATATCTCTTTCAGACAATTTTTCTCTTCTTATTTTTTTCTTCCCTTACCAATTTCATCCTTATAGGTATGTCTTTCTTATTATTTTTCTTTCATATTTAAGAATAATAAGAGGTTTTGGGAATAAACAATAACCCACTGGCGCTCATTAATGATCTAATTACCGTGGTATTGATTGATTGTTTCATTAACGATGTAAGAAGAACCAACACTTGGGCTATTAACGATAGATATCATTATTTCGAGCATCGGTCAAATGACGAGGACGACACTTGAACTGGAATTCCACACACCAAACTTCCACACCTTGCCAGTGCAAAAACTGGGAGTACCATCAAATTTAAAGTGCAGTTGCCCCTCTATTCAATGGATCTTTAGAGAAATATAGACTAGGGAACCCACGATTTGATTTTGAGGAAAACAATTCTGACTGGTGAGGAGATTGCGATTGTAACCACTCGTCTACCGTGGCCAATTAACCGTGGTAATTGAGTCATGATTACGTCAAAAATCTTACTTATCAAACAATGGAGTGTGCTTCGTATTAAATGAAATTAAACCTCAAATTTCTAAGACAGTGTGATACTGTAATTGACATTCACTCTAGCGTCATGCTTGTCAATGAACCGTAAATCAGGAATATGATATACATATCCTACAGATCTCGTGTAGCTTTTACAGGGATTTTAATTTAAGCCAATCCAATTTGGAATTTACGTATGTATTTAATTCGGAAACAGTCGTATAACAATTTTAAAAAATAATATTATCTTTAATAAATGGACTTGACATATTGAAACAAAATCTATGATTCAGATTTTTAAAAAATTCAAAAATCTCTCATTTAATTTTATATTATTATTAACTTAAAGCATTCACGAATAGATACATTCTTTGTAGTAAATAAGTGAAGTACACTAAACAAAGTTATTAATTTAAATGATTATCATGTAAATTATTAAAAAGAGATTCAAGTGTTTTATGTATATAAATAGCTATTTTGAAATTTTATGTTGTAAATTTTATTCAATAAGTTGATTCTATTTATTGAATGCACCTAAATACTCTACAGAAACAATAATCAATTATTTAAAATGATTTAAATGGTACCCTGAGATTTAATATATGTTCCCGGTTCTTCTGAGCTTATCAAAATCATATTATTTGACGGATCCATCATATCTATAGGATAGGATAAACTTTAGTTTTATAGATTATTCGACTCTGTTATGAGAGAAAAGTGCAACGCTTTAAAATTTAAAAATTCAGCACTTATTTATGTTTCGTTTTGGCTCATTATACATGTTAATTTCTCATAATAACAATTCACAATTGAAAAGTGTGTATAAATTGTAATTGTGCCTCATTGCTAATTACGGAAATATAATGAGCAAAACGGATAAAAAAACTTTAAGATAATACCCATGTAACATGCTAAAAATCCGATTTAACAAAAACCGTTCCATAACAACATAAAACTTTGATATCATTTAATATAGAACAATGAAAAAATAAGAAAAAGGGAAATAAAAAAAAATTAAATATTTTCTTGCAATTATTCTTAAATAACAGTTTAACTGTAAGAAACTTTCGATAACGACATAAGATATAACTTAAAAGCGTTTGAACTTTTTTGTCACAAATCAATGTCACAATCTTTATTGTCAAATCTCGTCATTTGTTCAATCAGTAGCAAATCAAACACTTTGAAATATACAGCTGAATTTTAACAGATATGTTATGACATCCAAAAAAAAGTTGATAATTCATTCCTGCATTACATATCATTCATCTAGATTCAACTTCTATAAAAATTTAATCAAATCTTTTGTATTTGAAGAGAACAATAACATTTTTCTCAACAGATATTATCAATCAAATTTTTATAACAGTTTTCACAGATACAGTGACGAGAATGTGTTAATAATCATCCATAATTTTTTAAAAAGTCATTTCTCGTGCTGCTTATGAAATACTCCAAGAAATCAGAAAAATGTTGATAAACAATGAGAAATTTTTTAAAAAGTAAAAGCTTAAAAAAATGAATTACTTGAAGGAGGAAGAGAAAATAAAAGCTAACACATAAAATTCGTTATTATAATTTTAACAATAAAATGCTTGATGTCATAAAGAATCTAAACTATTTACAAGATACTATTAAACGTGAACATATTATTTTACAATTCTTTTTTAAATTGAAATACGATTATCAGTACAATTTAAATATTTGTATGAAAATGCTTTTGTATTGTAGGAATATTTGATTCAATAGATTTTAATGATGTTTCTGCGATAACTATTTTTTGCAGTTTCTTAAAAGAACAGAAAATGTTGAGCTCCATTATACTCTAGAATTTTCCTCTATGAAATAACTAAATAATAGGTGTGGTTTCAAAATTATATAAATATGATTTCCTCTCCTCTAATTTCTTAGAAAAAATTATACTTTTTCTAAAATGTCCGAAATAACTTTATTAGAAACACGACAAACATTAATATAAGTCAAAGTTGTTATGTTCCCTATACAGCATCCAAATATACCTTGGAAGATATTAAAAAAAATTTCAGATGTTTCCCTTAAATTAAATTAACATTAAATTAAATTTTTTAAAATCTTACACCAGAGATTTTTAATGTCTGTGGAGAATATGGGTAACAAAGACTTTGAATGCATAGAAATTTGCTGTATTCATATCAAAAATCTAATTTCAAAAAAAAAAAAAAAAAAAAAAAAAACCATTGGAATTTATGCTTTACCAGTATAGAAAAACTGGCTATTGATTGGAGTTCCATAAATTTTAATCAAATATTGTTATCCATCTGGATTTAAACTTAAATTAAACTTGAAATTACGAAGTCAAAGCTAGTTCATTGTAATATTAAATGAAATATTTTATTTTAATCTTTATTAGAAAGGAATTAAACAACTGAATCCTATAAATTTGTTTTTACTTTTCTTGTGACTAATTCAATGTTTCAAAGCAAGACGCAATTGAGGTTTTTTTTCTCAATTTTTGATCTGGGATTTGTAATGCCTCAAGGGCGAAAGTATTTGTAAGTATATGTGTTATGTCGAAAAAAATTTGATTCGAAATTTTTGTGCTTTCTCATGGAATATATATTTTCCATTTTTTTTTTAAAAATTATTAATAAATAATTAATCATATACATTAAGTTTTAAAGCTGTAATTTATTGTCTTGAAGCTTTATTACTAATTTGATTTTATCAGCTTTTACAACAAAGGTAAATGTTTTTTTCTCGTTAAATTATCAGTAATATATTAATTAAAACACTAAGAGTAGAAATTCTAAATATGTTTACATAATTATAAAATGGTTAAAAAAGTCCTTGATTACAACAATAAAAATTGAGAAAATGTAAATACGAATCTGTAATGTGTATGTTATTTTTTGAAAAAAATGCTTTTAAAATTCTCAGAATCAATCCTAATCAACGACATCCGTAAGGAATAGTATATACAGTTTGCATTTATAATCAAATGACGTTGATTCAAATATTGCTAACTTGAATTCAGCGTAAGGAGAACGCAATAAAATTATTTAAAAAATAGTTAAAGACATTTTTCAAAATGCTTAATCAAATACATTCTTGTCAAATGTGACATATATTGAAATTTAAAGAAAAAAATTTACTAAAAACAGAAACCAAATAATAAAAGTTTTACATCATCTTATTAAGAAATGCCGTTTAAAAACACAAAACTATTTGTACAAAGTTACAATACATGCGTAATTCTATTCAAAGGAATTAAATGGAGTATTGAAAGAGAAGAACGAAATGAAATGTAGTATTATTTCATCTAAAATTCCCCAAAATTAAATGAAGTAAGTTTATTGAATTTCTTTTTCCTCGGATTTAACATTACAAATGAAATGATTTTTTCAATTTTTTCTATTACATCACATTTGAACAGCTATGAAATAAACGTAATAATTACTTTAGAATTAAAAAAACAAAGGAGAAGAGAGAAAATAAAATCTCACTTACAGAAAAATTCAATCTATATTTTTTGTTACTATTCTCACAAATTGATAAGTGAAAGTTGGTGAAGTTTTATAGCGCGAGAACCAAATACGGTTATGCTGAGCAAAAAAAGGTGTAACTATGATTTAAATGTTTGAACAACAGAAAAAAGTAAAATTTGTTGACAAGAAAGAGAGTCGAAACATCGTTATCGTATCCCGGGGGCGCGTCACCCATGTTTACCTCAGACAGTAAACTCCATGGCAGAGAAAAAGAACACTACGGTACCTCGAGGTCATGAACACAAATTGATAAGCCTTATGACTTTCGATTTTGATTAAATAATATGTTTTCATAACTTTAATAATTATAAACATCTTCAATTAATGGAATTGTAATTTCTATATATATTGGAGTGTAGTAAATATATCTTTTTCTGCGTACATACCTCCTCCTTTCTAAAGCATACACAATCTATTTAAATTTTTAATTTCCTTAACAGCATTTAAAATATTCACTAAAAGTGTGGTAAAAAAATTTTAAAAAGAAAAACGAGCTTAAAAATGCCGTAAAAAATATTTTTTTTATATGAAATGTAATAAATGCAAAAGATATAATCGTATTTGAAACTTTTTTATTTGTAGTAGAATTCGAAACTGATGAAAAGAATTTATTTTTCAAAATGCTATTAATACAAAAATATAATTGCATTTTGAACCTTTATATATATATATATATATATATACATATATATATATATATATATATATAGAGAGAGGGTATTTTTTAAAATACTATGAATGAGAGATAAATACACAATTGCTTTGGGAACTTTTTTTTGTAAGAGAATATAATTTTTTTAAATTCTGTCAATTGTAAAATATATTTTGAATTTGGAAAATGTATTTGGAACTTTTTTTTATTAGATAATGTATTTTTCTTAAGTTCGAACAGTTATAAAATATATAATTGTATTTAGAACTTTTTTTTTACGAGAGAGTGTATTTTTTAAATACGATCAGTTACAAAATATATACATTGAATTTTTGGAATTTGGAATTTTTTTATATGAGAGAATGTATTTTTTTTGTAAATACGATGAATTACAAAATATATCACTTTATTTGGAGCTTTTTTTTTATTATTATTAGTGAGTGAATTTTTTAAAACTCTATCAATATTTAAATACTATCAACAAGAAAATATATTATAATTTTTTTTATGTAGCAGAGTTCGAAGCTGATACAAAGAATTTATTTTTTAAAATACAGTTATTATAAAAGGTATAATTGTATAGAACTTTTTTATGTAGAGGAGGAAAGCCTTTTTACCGAGCCTTTCTAAAAATCTTTCTTGTGACGCAAGCACAATTGGACGACTACCACATTGGAACGTTAATTGATCTGTTTGGCGATCTTATCGCGTTTCGAAAAAACCTTCAACCCCTCTAAGTGAAGATTCCCCGAAGGTTTTTTTCGAAACGTGCCAAAATCGCTAAACAGAGCAATTAACGTTCCAATATGGTAGTCGTCCAATTGTCGTTACGTCACACACAATGACGTAGGAAATATCCTTAGAAAAGCTGAGTAATGAGGTTTTCCTCCGCTACATAAAAAAGTTCTATACAATTATACCTTTTATAACAACTGTATTTTGGAAAACAAATTCTTTGTAACAGTTTCGAACCCTGCTATATAAAAAATTTATTATATATATTTTTATATTGATAGTATTTAAATATTGATAGAATTTAAAAATCACTAATAAAAAAAAGCTCCAAATAAAGTTATATATTTTGTAATTCATCGTATTTAAAAAAAAAAAAAAAAAAATCCTCTCACATAAAAAGTTCCAAATACAAGTATATATTTTGTAACTGATCGTATTTAAAAAATACATTCTCTCGTAAAAAAAAAGTTCTAAATATAATTATATATTTATAATTGTTCGTACTTAAAAAAATACATTATCTAATAGAAAAAAAAGTTCCAAATACAATTATATACACAAATTATTATACAAATACAATTTTTTAATTGATCATATTAACAAATAAAAAAATATATTTTGTTAAAAAAAAAAAAAATTTATAAAAAAAATTATATACACAAATTATTATACAAATACAATTTTTTAATTGATCGTATTTACAAAAAAAAAAAAACCATTCTCTCATATATATAAAAGTACCAAATGCATTTTCCAAATTCAAAATATAGTCTATAATTGATAGAATTAAAAAAAATTATATCCTCTTACAAAAAAAAGTTCCAAAAGCAATTGTGTATTTATCATTCATAGTATTTTAAAAAATATCATCTCTCTCATATATATATGAGAGAGATATATAAAGGTTCCAAACGCAATTATATTTTTGTAATAATTGCATTTTTACAACACTCTTGGTGAATATTTTAAAAGCTGTTAAGGAAATTAAAAATTTAAAGAGATTGTGTATGCTTTAGCGAGGAGGAGGTATGTCATGCACGCAGAAAAGGATATATTTACTACATTCCATTATATATAGAAATTACAATTTTATTAATTGAAACAGTTTATAATTTTTAAAATCATGAAAACATATTATTTAATCAAAATGGAAAGCCATAGAGCTTATCAATTTGTGTTCACGACATTTGAGGTACCATAGTGTTCTTTTTCTCTCCCATGGAGTTTACTGTCTGAGGTAAACATGGGTGACGCGCCCCCGGGATACGATAGCGATGTTTCGACTCTCCTTGTCAAGCAATTTTACTTTTTTCCCTTTTTCAAACATTTAAATCATAGTTACACAGTTACACTTTTTTTTGCACAACATAGCCGTATTTGGCTCTCGCGCTATAAAACTTCACCAACTTTCGCTTATCAATTAGTGAGAATAGTAAGGGCCGCCGTAGTCTAGTGGTCAAGGTCGTGGACTAGCAGACGGCGGTTTTCGTTCAGTCGCGGGTTCGATCCTTGGCCGCCAAAGACACGGAGTGGCTGATGCACGTTAAATCTGTTCGGGGCCCAAAGTCAATTCGTTGGCGTGGCGTGGATGTTAGGAGAGGAGAGTGACAGTTCAGGTGTGGTCCTCGTCACTTGACCGTGGTTCAAAATTACGAGGTCCGTCGCCATTATCCTTCGTGTTGCTTCTAGTGCGACGTTAATAAAAAAACTAAACTTGTGAGAATAGTAACAAAAAATATAGATTGAATTTTTCTTTTAGTGAGATTTTATTTTCTCTCTTCTCCTCTGTTTTTTTAATTCTAAAGTAATTATTACGTTTATTTCATAACTGTTCAAATGTGATGTAATAGAAATAATTCGATATAAAAACCAACGTTTTTAAAAATAACGTTTTTATATGGTAGCAAAGTTTATTAAAGAAAATTATTGAAATATTAGTTAAAACTGTTAGTTATTTTTAGCATTTTAAAATTTACTTAAAAGATACATTTGTGAGCATATTAAAATTCATAATACTCATAAAATCAAAACATGCATTTGAAAGTTTGTAAGTCATTCTAATCAAAAAAAAATGGAACCAGAATTCGGAAAGGTTTATCCTTGGCGACAAGAAATATTTGGCAGTATTTTTGCCAAATGTAGGCTACCCTGTTCCGTTTCACGGATTTAACACTTACAACAAAAAAAAAAAAAAAAAATCCGCCAAGTTTGGTGCAATTTTGAAATCGCGCCAAATGTTTGGGCTAAACTGCATTATTAAAAAAGAAATGTGTAGTTAAAACTTGTCACCAAATGTCTAAATGTGCATTGTTAGGCGAGTACGAACTGATTCCCAAAATTTCAAAGCTCTAGCTTGATGTTGGAAGTTAGTTAAATTAACGATCGAAATTTGATGACCACACACACACACACACACACCAAGTGGGAAATTCAGAAAAACGTTGTAAAATTGAAAAAATCATTTCATTATGTCTTCTAAATCGAGGAAAAAGAAATTCAATAAACTTACTTCATTTAATTTTGAAATTTTAGATGGAAATAATACTACATTTCATTTCGTTTCTTCTCTTTCATTTAATTCCTTTTAATAGAATTACGCATGTATTGTAACTTTGTACAAATAGTTTGTGTTTTAAACGGCATTCTTAATAAGATGATGTAAAACTTT
>BMAW01122732.1:85606-96961 GCA_019974015.1 Nephila pilipes | reverse complement strand
TTTGAGAACCATATTTAATAATAGCAAAAGTATTCAAATTATTTATTCGATTTCACATAAAAGTTTGTAGATTCTTATCAGCAAGCAAAAAACGTATTTGAAACATTAGTTACTGTTCTAAATCTTATAGAAATTTTATGAGGTTTCAGAGTTACAAACTTTAGACAATTAAACTCTATTGATAGTAATAACAATCTTCTAATTCAATGCCATAATTCTATTAAACTTTTCTTTATATCTATTGGTGGCAACTCTAAATGACTCAGTATTCTCAAGATGATTTATAGTTAAATTTAAGAAGAATAGTTTACATACAACGTAATTATTAAGTACTTTATATATATATAAGTAATAAATCTGTCCTGTAGTTTGATGATAGCAAATTCTTATTCCTTTCAAGTAATTATCTTTATTCTTATTAAAATTAAAATGATGAAAGACTAATTTTTTACATCATAATTACAATAATACAGACATTAAACTTCGTAAAGGCTTAATTTTTAAGCCCATACTTAATTGTTGATATAGCAATAAAATTATCAGTATCTAAGCTCATTAGTTTCTAAATGAAAAAAACTGTTATACGTAATGTGAAATCTGAAATTGATACCTATATACACTGCATGTCTTATTTATTTATCCGCAATAATATTCAAATTACCTGTAATAACGTGTTGTTATTCCTAACTGATGCATTCTTGATAACCTTGCTCATACATATATAATTATTTTAAAACGCTTTTATGTATTTCACTTTGTGTGTGTATCATTGTATCAGTGTGTCATCAAATTTTCGATTGCTAATTTAACCAACTTCCCATCTAGCTAGAGCTCTGAAACTTTGGGAATTATTATTACTAGCATAACAATGCAATATTTACAGATTTGCGAAAAGATTTGAGTAATATTTCAATGTTTTTTTTTAATAAACCAGTTTAGTCCAACCACTTGGCGCGATTACAAAAATTGCCAAACTTGGCAATTTCTTTTGTCTGAACGTTCAGTCTGCGAAGTAGACCACACTTGGCAAAATACCACCAAATAATTCCTGTCACCAAAGCTGGTTGGGCAAACTGTATTCCAACCATTTAATTTACCGGATGTATTAAATAATTTTAGTTTGTCTTAAAATTTTTTATTTAATTCACTTGGTGTGTGTCTGTCTGTGCGTGTATCAGTGTGTCATCAAATTTTCGATTGTTAATTTAACCAACTTCCCATCAAGCTAGAGCTTTGAAACTTTGAGAATCGTTCTTAGGTGCCTAACAATGCAATATTTAGAAATTTTCGACAAATTTTGACAAATATTTCAATTTTTTTTAATAAACGTTGCCACCATATAAAAACTTTGTTTTTAAAAACGCTAGTTTTAATCTCGAATTATTTAAAACTAAATTATTATTATAATTAAAAATAATACAACTGCTTTTTGATTTGAAAGCTTATTTTAATATTAAAATTACTTATTACATTTATTAAAATTAATCTATAAAAATTTATTCATATATTTATAATCACAATATTCTATTTTTTTTACATTTATAAACTATAATATTTTTATTATACTTATGGAGCATGTTAGTTATATTCTTAATTAACACTAGAATTACAGAATTTCTGGTATACCTATAACTACCAGGGTAAGGTAACTGAGACACCAAAATGCTTCAAATTTGGCATTTTTTAATTTTGATTTTAAAAAATAGAGGGCGCTTTTCTGAATGCAAAGATGTATCATTTATAGGAATTGGATAAATAGAACCTTCAAAAAATTGAATTTTAAAATTGTAAACAAACGTGACATGCCCCCTTTTTTAAAAGGGGGCGTGGCACTATTTTGTGATATGATTTTAAAACGTAATCATTTTCTATTTTTGAAATTAATTTTAATGTTTTAAGATTCACGTTAACATGTTCTGTTAACTGTGACTTTCACTACATTAAAACCTGTGTTTACATTTTACTGTACACTGTTTTGCTTGATAATCTCGTTTGTATTTTGAAAATTTATTTTCGCAACCAGTACATTTACTTGTGTATTTTTTTTTTTTTAATTCTTGATTTTTGTCGTTCGTTTAAACTATGCCTCGCACAAAATCGTTTGGGAAACGTAGATGCTATTTCATACCAAAACAAAAAGCTGAAGAAATTTTGGATGCCAAAACTAATAATGCCTCTACTTCGAAAAAGAAAATTGAAAGTGCTGCAATAACTGTAAGCGATGCTGATTTCGATGATCGCAGTATCGTGAATATTATTATTCAGATGAATATTATTTCTCAATTATTAAAGAATATAGCTAAATGCAAATTCTGTAATCAATTAGATTCACTTGTCATTAGTGAAGATTCTGGATCTCGCAGAGGATTATGTGTGAATTTAGTTTTACAGTGCATTTACTGTGGGCAAGCTACTAGCGCAATGTCATCTGATATGACAAATGGTTTTGATGACATTAATAATAGATTGGCCTATGGTATGCGCTGTATAGGAAAAGGTAACAGTGCAGCGAAGACATTTTGTGCGGTTATGAATTTACCACCACCTCCTGCAAAATTTGAACGTTATAATGATATACTCTTACGTAGCCTGATAAAGGTGAGTAGGGAATCAATGAGAAATGCTGTAGAAGATACTGTAAAGAATAATAACAGCAACAGGGATATCACAGCAGCTTTTGATGGTAGTTGGCAGAAGCGTGACCACACATCCTTGAATGGAGTCGTATCTGCTACATGTCTAGAGACTGGAAAAGTCTTGGATTTCGAATGCCTTAGCAAATACTGCTTCAAATGTAAAAATAGAAATAATAAAGACCACACGTGCGAGAAAAATTTTGAAGGTTTCAGTGGGGGAATGGAATCGGACGGTATTTTAAAAATATTTCAACGTTCTGAAAGATTGAATAATGTTAGGTATGTGAATTACCTTGGAGATGGTGATTCTAAAGCCTTCAACACAATATCGAAAGCAAAAGTTTACGGAGATGATGTAGAGGTAAAAAAATTGGAATGCATTGGACACGTGCAGAAACGAATGGGTGGTAGATTGCGAGCTTTGAGAAGTACTATGAAATCTCGTAAGCTTTCTGATGGCAAAAGTATCACTGGCCACGGAAGGCTTACAGATAATGAAATTCTTCTTTTACAAAGATATTATGGTTTGTCTATTCGTCGAAACATAAGACGTCCCATATCTGATATGGTAAAAGCTGTATGGTCAGTTTATTTCCATAAACTATCTACGGATGCTAACCCACAGCATGGATTATGCCCGTCTAGTTCAGATACATGGTGTGAGTATAATAAAGCTTTATTGTTGGGAAAGACTTATTTATATAAACATTCACTTCCTGAATCTGTGCTTCTTGCCATAAAGCCTATATTCAAATCTTTAAGTGATAAGAAATTGTTAGAGAAATGTATTCATGGTAAAACTCAAAACCCTAATGAAAGTTTCAACCATTGTATATGGGAACGTTTACCCAAAACAACCTTTATGAGCATAACAACAATTAAAATAGGTGTAATGGATGCGGTTATATCCTTCAATGATGGTGCTCAAAGTAGGTTGAAGGTATTAGCAGAAATGGGAGTAAAGCCTGGCTATTATATGAGAAAGGCATTACAAAACATTGACAATAAAAGAGTTTGCGAAGCAGAAATAATAATTCAGAAAGCTTCTAAAGAATCTAGAATTAAAAACAAAATTCGAAAGCAAAAGCAAAATAATTTGGAGCAATCTATTCAGTTAGATTATAGTGCTGGATTATTTTAGAAATTGCAGACAATGTAATTATTCGTGTTTCCTCGAAATCAGTTTTTATGGAAGTACGATAAGATTCAGGTACACTTTTCTTCAAATATATTTATGTTGTATGTATTATAAAATATAAATCTCTCTTGTGGAAGTAATATAAGTTAAAATATTGATAGGTACATGTGAAAAACATTTGTATTTTGTGTGGAAGATTATGCGAATTGTCGATGACATAAATATGAAGTAAACATAGTTATTCAAATTGCTTCTAAATAAACTAGAACTTAAAATTCCAAAACAATTAATTGATAAAATGATGTAGATGTATCCAATTATACATAACAGAGGGCTGGATTGCATTAAAAAGTAATATATTATAAATTATAGTGAAAAATATCTTTATTTGAGTTTTTCTCAAAATGTGTTTTTTTAGGATTCTGGTACACTTTTCTCAAATTCTACTTTATCTATAAAGCTCAAAATTTGCACATTATGAAATGAATCTATTTTCTACAGGGTGAACTTAATGTTTTTGTAATAAATGCTACCAAATTTTAGATATAGCAAAATATTTGTGTAAAAATTGTAGCAAATTTGAATCATAAATTTTAAAAAATTTTAAATTTTACTAAATTTAATTTTTGAAATTTTCAGGAAGTTCAGTATATAGAATGAAATGTTTTTTAGTACTCTACAAATTTTTAAAGCTGTAAATGCAGTAGAATTTATGTAAGATGTACCTAAAGGCAAGTACATAACTTAATATTGTAAACAGGGCTATTGTTTATTATTTGCTCATATATAATTATTTAAGCTTGTAAATATATTTTTCTTTATATACACAGGTACATAAATATATAGATATTCCATTGTAAAAATTTGATTTCAATAGCTTTTAATTTAGAAAAGTTAGGATCCTTTAAACATAGCTTAAAATCAGCTCCTTTTTTCTTGTCGAAGGTGTCTCAGTTACCTAAGTCATTACTGACCAATGGACTTCAGTCACGTTTTTCCTAAGTTTTATGATAATACAGCTGAAGAATGAAGTGTTTCATAATTAATATAATAATTTTTATTTAATAATTTATTAAGTTTTGCTTCTAGAATATTATATAACATGAAGTTTAATTAATAGAAAATTATCTCTAAGAAAAATTGAAAATTTCTATTTGTAGAATCCATACCTTAAGATTTTGGCACGTTGAATAAATTTAATAGTAAAGGCAATAAAGAACGAATGAATGATGATGAATAAAGAACGTTAGTTGGCAACACAGGACTGCTACAGCCTCAAAAATTCCCATGTGTATTATATACGATTTTTTCAATGTACAATTTTCTAAAAGCTAAATTAGAGAGAGTAATATATCAGGAGATTCGATAATTATCTACCGCTCTTTACAATACATAATAGAGTGCACTTAGCCATGTGCAGACAACATGCACGTGGACTAGACATGAGTAAAGAACCGCGTTTCTTACAAAACAGTCGAGAATAAACTGAATACCGATTATTTGCTTAATTTGTATCTGTAGATAACCTGAAACATAATAATATCACTGCCTCATCGGAGAAATTTATCATTACGTTTGTGGAATTGTAATGGTTTGGGCAGCCACGTTGGACATCTCTGAATTCGTTTAGCGAAGGTGTTATATTACCATGATTTATAGCAGGTGTATTTAAACTTTAACATTTGGGGAACAGTTTCAGCTTAACGTTTTAATGAAGAAAATCTTTGATCAAAGAGCAGAAAAATAGGATGTTAAAGCTTTCTCCTACTCAAATTTATAAAATTATTTATTGTATCTTTATTTATCACTATACAAACATCGTAATAAGATAATGAATGAAAAGGTAGTTATTGACAAGTTTTGATTTTCTAAAATATATTCTATGAATAATAAACATATTCTATGAATAGCAACAATATCTTAAGTTATGACAAATTAATAAGAATAATTTCTTTTAATAATTTGGCTAATTGTTTTATTGCAAATTATTTTTACGTCTGGAATAATTGTTGAAATATGTAATGAAATATGTAATAATTGCTTTTAGCATCCGATCTATTTCTGTATTTTTTTCTGTCTCATCACACAGAGAGAAAGACTTTTGAGCGCTTAATTTCAAACAAATGAGTTAAGGGGTTTCACAGCTCTTTTGGCAATTTCAGGATATTCTTTCCTAGTATAAATCTAAGAATACATAGTAAAAACTTCACTAAATATTAGTTTCAATTGAGTGTTGGTTGATACATTTATTTAAGATACATTGGCTATACCAATCCCACTTTACTGATATGTGATCTAATGTGCCTAGATTAGTGTATTTGAAGCACGTCACTTTTACGAAATTTAAGATTTTATTTTATCCATAAATTATTTATTTGTTTATATTTATTTTTGCAAACAAGCTGCCTTACTAGAATACTTACTGGAATCTTTTATAAAAATTAGAATTTAACTAAAATTTTAGCGGTTTGATTAAGCAAACAGTGATCGTTTGAGGAGCTATCAAAGTTTTAGAGATCCCTAGGATTCCGCGGGGTTTAAGACCTCTGATTTATATGAAGGAGATCATAGAGTCCTATATACACATTTTCAGGCTTGAAGTTGGTCCTGCGTCTCTATTACTATTATACGACCACGCTCGTTCACGCACTATCAGCTGGTTGATAATGGAAAAGGTGGATATTCGCCCTAAGAATTGACCAGTGAGAAATTATTACATTCAGACTGAATATGATCTCTGGGGCGCTCTTGAAAGAGTAATTCCCATCCATCACGATGCTAAGACCTCATCTGCTGTAGGATTAGAATCGACTACAAAAGACATATTTCTTACCTGACTTCTATCTAATATGCTGTCTGGCAGTAAGAGGGAATTATATACTATATTAGACTCGATTTCAGTTCACTATCACTAATTGGATTTTCGGCATTACTGATCTATGAGCATTATTGGTAATCGCGCATATTTAAAATGATTTTTAAATGATATATTTTTTGCTCTTTTAAAAATTTATATTCATACCATATTTCATTTAAATTATGTCCATTACTTCTTCAGAAATTCGACGCAATGTACAACCTCTCTAAATTTTCCATCCGAGAAAATTTATTTTTCAATCAAATAACTAACAAACAGACATTCTTAGAACAAGTATTTTGTAATTTGTTGAAAAAAGCATTTTAATTTATTTTAGCACCATTGAATATATCTGTATAATACATTTATATCTAATGTGTATTTAATATTTATTATTAATTAATTATTTTCTATTTTTCTCCACTTATAGACATATGCAGAATACAATGAATCTTATAATGGATGTTATGAAAGAATAATATGCTGGATGCCCACTAAAGTCCCCTGCCACCGTCTTAACTTCGAAATGGTTGCTGCTATGTTTATAAAAGTGGTGTCTAGGTATAGTAAAGCTGCCATGTCCTACTGAATGAAACCACCTATTGCAGCACTGGATGGAAAACTGTAGAGATAATATTCCTATCTCAAAAATGGAATAAGATGGGGGGAAAAAGTGATTCCCTAAGTTATATTGCATCATTTGATTTATTACTAAATACAATTTGAGGAAATTAATACAAAGAATGAAATGGCTAAAACGAGCTTCCGCGATACTATCGTGAAGCCTTATTGAATCGTGTTTTGCGCGAAATACAATCATTTCTCCTTCAGTTCAATTATCGTGGTTGTGAAAATAGGAGAGGAAGGTGCCAGAGCTGAGGTGTTGTCCTCGTCACTTGATCGAGATTCAAAATTAGGAGGTCTATTTCCAATAGCCCTCGTGTTGCATCTAGTGTGACGTTAATAAGACCAAACCAAACATTTTGCTCAAGTTTCGTGACGTCGCAGTGTAGGAAATCACGAAAAAACAAACTCTCGTTTTAGCTGTTCTATTCTTCGCATTTCTGTCCACAAGGTGTATTTTCGTATTAAATCGATAATGTTCCATAACTTTGTGAATCAAATTTTCCCCTGTCTCATTCCAGTTTCGTATTAAGAATTCAAACTCCCCAGTTTTTCATCAGGTGGCAACGTACGTGGTTTTATTCAGTAGCACATGGCTACTTCCTAGTATAAATGAACTTCAGAATATGTCTGTCTTTTGACGGAAATAATTAATGCTGGTTTTTATGATAGATTTAAACAATCTACCGGGGAGGGAATAGGTGAACGAACTGAACTTAACCAACTGAACCAAGAAATAATGCTTATACGGAGGTTTCAGCACTAAATTTTATCCTACCTCTGTTTCTTCGTTATGTGGGGAAAAAGCTACAATAATAATAAAGTGATATACACAATATTTTTGAAAGGCTCAGTCACTTAATTAAACAAATTTTCAAAGGTTTCACCCTTTTTTTCCTCATATTTTGTTCCTTAACACTTCAATAATTTTCAATATTAATAAAATAAAAGTGTGTGTAAGATAAAACTCATTAGTACATGTTCTGATTATGGGAATATAGGACTTCAAGTTACAGCCCTTTATTTTATACATTTAGAATAGCAAACTCATTTTCAAAACTAATACAGTGTTTAATTACAGAACAAAAATAAATATATCCATATATATTTGAATCGATTCAATAGTTTTCTCAAACAAAATATTAGTATAATGGTTTTTCATTAAGAAAATTTATAAATTTATAATTTATTAGAACATTTATGCACCAGTAAATATAACTTTAAATTTAAAAAATATACGACATACATTTCGCAAAAATTTCCAATTCCAAATTGTAATTTATTAATTTTAATTAGAAACCACACAAACAGTAAGCTTCTTTAGTCACTTTAAATTTGTTTTCATTATAAAAAAAATATTTAATTAAAATAGTGATAAATTATCTTTCCCTTTGAATAATAATTAAAAATTATTTAAGAAATGATTTCAAAGGAATTTAATTGATGTAATATTAACCACATTCTTTCCGAAAAAAATATAATTAATTAAAATTTAACTATTTAAATTAGCTCCCTGTATTTATATATAAATAGTATCACTAAATACATTTTTGACCTTATTATTATTTTTATTAAATATTAAATGATAGAACGTGAATAATGACAGAAGAGTAATAAATTATAATTAACTTTCAATTTTTCTTAGTACAATCAACTTATTTTTCTGCACACATTTACTTTTCGGAACGTACACATAAAGTTATGTATGAAGGCGATTTTAATTAACTTTTCTAATATTTGAATTAAAATTTCCTGAATTTTTTTCAAAGAATTCAGGTTTATTTTTCGTCTCCAGCATTCAAAAATGTTTTTTTTTTAAATTTCAGTGATATTAAGTCGTACGTTTATTGTGTTTTTGCATGTAACTTAAAATAAATGCAAGAACACGCAATAAATATGTAGCTATAATTTTGAACAGTTTTAACTCTATAACATTAAAATCAATATCACGACTTAAAATTTTTTAAATGTTTTACATTAAAAAAAAATATTTTAAAATTGTTTCGATGATATATGTAAATGAAATACTTATAAAAATAAAGATGATATGTTTACTTATATATATTATATAATCAAAACGTTATTTTTAGGAAAACCATTATGTAAGTACGAGTTATATAAAATTCACTTTTATACTGTATGAACACAAATTGAATAGGATTGCTTACTGTATAGCCATGGAGATGAAAGTATTTGTATATGTGTAAATTAAAAAAACCAAACAATATTCATTTTCAAATTCGCATGCTTTAAAGTTTCCATTCTTTAAGTAAGGAAAAATTAGAAATGGAAAATATTTATTTTTATTTGTTTTCCTCTGATTCAACTATATATCGTAAAAAGAAAATAAGATTTTTTAGTATGTTTTGTTCTACTTATATCAATATAATATTAGCACCCGATGAAAATGCGACGGCAGATTCCCTAAACTTTTGAACAGCTCGATAATTAAAGAAATTATGACACAAAATCCTCCACAGCACAACCAGTAAACTTTATCAAGGTACACTCCAGACATAGCTGGCATCCAGTTAAGAAGACCAAATGTCTTACTGACTTCCTCAAAATGTAAAGATCGTACTCTGGAGTGCCTCATCTAATTGTTCTAGAAACATATCTTTTTCTATGTATACCCATTGTATCCACCCGTTTTTGTTACAATTGTTCAATTACATGATGGTGAGACTATTTTCATGTCCTGAGCATAATTTTTTTTCAGATGGTAAATTTGGTTAATTAAAGAGAAGAAATTTCTTTTATGATATATATTCTGCTTTTTATAAATAGCCACTCATAATTATATGGACATGCAATATCCCTTCTGATTAAAACGCAATAAAAATTAATGTACATAAGAAAATAATCAACGATCAGAATAGAAATATTCTACAATACAAATATATCACATAAAATCGAAATCTTGTGTTGGAGAAATTATAATTAAAAATACACTATCTACAAACATATAGACAATTAGAGCTTTTAGGTGTGTTTTGAACTATTATTTGTAGTGAGAACCACATTTTATAGAAAACCTATTCTTGTCTATTTGTTCATTAACTCTGACAAGGTTGAAAAATAGTGTCCATTAGTATGTGCATCTCATGCTATTACTCCTCAAATATTTTTTGCAAGCCTTTTGTCCCGATTAATAGATGGTAAAACTATAATGTTTATTTGATTTTGTATAAGCCATGTTTCAGTTGATGCATTGGGGTAGATTGAAGTGTTTTGTCCTCCTTAAATATCTACATTCACATCCTTGAATACTTCCAAGTAGAAACAACTATGTTTGAAGTACATTCCAATGATTTTTTGATTATTGATGATCTCCTTGTAGGAAACATGTAGTACTTATACCTTTGAAACAGAGCACGTTCAATACTATGACAGAACCATCCCTTCGATGACACCAAAAGAAACAATGACGTCCAATCATCCCACTGATATGATCAATTATCTGAGTCATCCAATTTGAATTTCTTTAACTAACTGAAAAGATTCCTTTCATCTTTCCAGGGCTTGTTTTTCTAATCTCAAAGAAACCGCTCTTCTGAATGATGGGCTTTGATCATTAGTATTCAACGCATGTATTATAAACATGAAATTTGCTAAACTTGCAAGAGAGGGTGAACTGTGGAGCTGGATTCTAAGAGGGTTAATTTTTTTTTTTTTTTTTTGGCAATTTTGGAGGACATATTTTTCTTCACTGGAAGCAGATCGCCAATGCTGCATAACTTGAGGTCTTTTTTTTTGTCTCCCTTTACGCCTCCTTGCTGTAGATGTGCCACATTTAGAGACACGTGTGTTGTGTGTATTCACACACTCAGAAATATTTGAAACCTTCATTCTTTTACATTTTAACCACCGTAGAGAGTACAACATTAGAGTACAGTATTACGAGACATATGTCGCAAGAAACTTCAAGTTGAAAAACTTATGTCTTTCACAATTTAAAAAAACTGCGTCATAGAAATAAGGGCACTGAAAATGTAAGTGTTTTCTGAATAACTTAGTCTTCATATATTCAGTATATCATATTTATACACATCGGAATATTATATTTATACACATCAGAATATTATATTTATACACATCAG
>BMAW01122732.1:53638-77978 GCA_019974015.1 Nephila pilipes | reverse complement strand
AGAACCCCCTGCCATGTTTCAATTTTAAATGCTAGTTCAGGCTGAGGCTTGAGATGGCGTTCTCCAGACGCAAACTCGGCCAGAAGTGGGAAACAATGTGAAAGAAGACTCGTCATGGACTATATTACACGCTTCCACTGCCCTCTAGAACTTGGCTTACACTTAAACACCACCTTTCCTGTTACGGGCATTAGTACTGGATGAGTGGCTTCTCAATTCTAATGGCCAGAAATTCCCTGTTTATGAAGCTCCTTTCTTAATTGTTTTGTACTACAGGGTTCTGAGTTGGAATCTGGGAGGATCATCGTACTTAAGTCTCCGCAAGTAGGTGATCGGCATACTGGCTGACTTATCTGAGCTAAAAGTCAGCTTATGGGTGCTACCCCACTGCCTGATCTTTTCCAGCGCACTGTTGCCTCTAACTTCCAGTTCACCCTTGTTCTCACCCCAAACTACTAGGGTGAGGTCATCGGCGTAAGCCTGGATGCAACATCCTTCCCCTAGGGGAAGGTCTAGTAGAGAGTCCACTACAATATTCCAAAATAGGGGTCCGCTACAGGAACCTTGCGGGCATCCCCTGCTCATTGTGTACTCTCTATGTGCTGCTGGACTGGTGTAAAGTAACCTGCGGTTTCTCAAGTAGTCATTCACGAGCCGGAAAACGTTCATTGGGCAGTCCGCTCTGACCAGGTAATACAACACTGCCACGTACCACACACTGTCAAACGCTCCGGCGACGTCCAGCGAGATCACATTGACGCACTTCCTACCCTTAAGATGTTCTTGGATCTTAGTCCTCAAGGCATACTGTGCGAGTTCGCACGACTTCGATGGCCTGAAGCCGTATTGCCTGGGATTTGTCATCGATCGCGAAGCGAGATGATAAAAGATCCTTTGGGATAGGAGTTTGTCAAGCACTTTGCTCATTGACGTGAGTAGGCATATCGGTCGATAGGCCTTCGGACTGGTCGGATCTTTATTGGGTTTGCTGAAGAGGATCAGCTGCCCTACTTTCCACTGGACAGGAAAGTGACCTATGCGCAGGCACTTGTTGTAAAGGAAGGTGAGTAGCCAGGGTGAGACCTTGTGGATCTCTCTGACTATTTCCAGATTTATGCCATCCACCCCCGGTGCCTTTCCTGATGCAAGTGAGCGAATCACCTGCATGACTTCGGTTTCAGTGAAGTCCGTGTCATCGTTGTCGCTGAGGTACTGTTGAACTGTTTCCCTCATTTGCAATTGAATGGGAGAGTCACTCCCTGGGTCATCCTGCGGGAATAACCCTGCGACGATGTTGTCGATGACACTGCGCATATTTTGTCCGGCATCGCCCTTCGAGTTGGTGACATTGCCTACCACGGAGGGTGTTGCTACTTTGTTCGCAGCTATGCGGTACGGTAACTGCCATGCTCCCTGGTTGGAGACCGTCTCACAGAACCGTTCCCAGCTGTTTCTCTTTTTTGTAAGCAGCATCCTTTTAAAGATAGCTGCCTCTCTCTGATATTGGCATTTTCGTGCAATCCTTTCAGACTGGCAAGTCGTACTGGACTGATACCTTCGTCGTAGTGCTCTAACTTTCTTCCTCTGTACAGCTAGCTCCGTGTCCCACCATGGGACTCTCCGCTTATCGGAGTTTTTCCTTTTCAGGTGCTCTTCGCATGCTTTTTGGATTGTTGTTGTTATCCTACCCACGAGGTCTTCGACCTCCCCCCGGAGATCTATTCGCGGGGGGGTGGTTTCCAGGGCGTTTGAAAATCTTCCCACGTCCCTGGCCACCCTAGCTATGCGGCATTTAGATAGATGGTACCTAGGTACCTTCTTAGCACTTTTAGCATCGCCGATACAGTACTGGAGATAGTTGTGATCACTCGCCGTGTCCGTGATCACTGTCCAGGATTCTTTCGCATCATCGAGGGTCTGAGTTGCCACCGTTAAATCAATCCAGCTCCTCCCATTAGTTGTTTCAAATGTTGGCGGAGAGTTGGGATCGTTCCAGATAGAGAGGCAGTTACGAATGAGGAAGTCGACAAGAGCGTCTCCTTCCTTGTGGCTACGATGGTCCGTAAGCGATCGCTTCGGGCCCCACAATTCGTGATGGGTGTTAAAGTCCCCTCCTATCAGAATATCCTTGGTGTTGAATCTCTCCACCAACCGCTCCAGAGTGGCAACGATCGAGTCGCTGCCTGAGCCGGGAGGAACATAGACCGACATCACAATGAGCTCTCTCTCCTCATCTGCGATTTCAGCTACTACGATGTTCCTGGAAAGGTATCTTGCAACCACATCTAAGCGGTTGTTGTTTATTGCCACGGCGGCTTTGCCGCCTTCTGCCTGTAGGATTCTCCAGCAGCGAGGTAAGCCTGCTACAGCTCCCTGGTTCAGGTACGGCTCCTGAAGTAGGTAAACGCTATATGGTTCCCTACTGATGTGCTGGAGTTCGCACGTTGCCGCTTTGGACCGAGCTAAGTTTGCCTGCAAGAAGCTCCAGCCCTTTCTCTGCACGCCGACACTACCCATTAAGCGTGCCGAGCGTGCTTTTTAGGAGCTTTGGGTTTCCCCTTTCTGCCCACTACTTTTTGCCAGCCATGCTGGTCTTTTTCTTTCCCTTTGGGTGGAGGGCGTTTTTGTTTGCACTTCACCGCCAGGTGTCCGTATTTATTGCAATGGAAACACCTTTGTGGCGGGTGGTGCGGCCTGACTCTGTGGGATTGAAACCCGTAAAAGAGTCTTCCTTTCTCAAGGATGGCCTTTTGAATAGGCGGTTCTGCGTCCACAACCCAGTGGACCGTACCGTCTTTGAGGCTTTTCCTCCCGGCAACTCTGATGGTGCCCTCAGGGAGTTCATTTGTCCGGCGCAGTTTATCTAAAAACTTTGCCTGCCTCTCCGGGTTCTCAGTTCCCGGTGCGTCGTACAGGAAGATTTTCGGAAGTTTCTTCCTCTTTTCTGAAGCCTCGCAGATATCTTTTAAGACGGCGTTGGTGTTAATTGCGGTGATTAGCCGCTTCGCCATATCTGCTGTAGGCACCTCGACCACAACTCCCCGTTTTTCTATGGGGCGAGATAGGAGAACTTTAACTCCTATCTCTTCAGTCTTGATGGTCCGACGCAAAGTTTTTAATAACCTCTCCGCAGAGTCGTTTTCGTCTTTGGGGACGATCCAGAGCGTCTGCTTCATTGGGGCCTTTTGTGCTTTGGCAGTATCATTCCCCTTTGCCTGTTTTCGGGGTGCTGGTGGTGGCTTCTTTGCCGCCATTGCAGCGTATGATCTGTCAGAGCTGGCTGTCGGTTGAGAAGCCGACTTCCTGCCTTTTTTCCTGTTCTCTTGAACAGGAACAACATCTTTGCTGTTCTCGCGAACAGTAGCAACATCGGTTTGACTGCTGGTGTTTGCAGTCTCAGCACGGGTTCTGTCATCTTCGACAGTCACAACATCCGTTTGAGTTCCCATCTCCGATTTGGAGGTCCACTTGGGAACTCTGGTCTTCAGCTGTTGGAGTTCACACTCCGATTGCCAGAGGATCCCGGCCGCCTCTAGCAACAGCTGTTTTATTGCGACCTTCTGCCCTTCCTTCAGTTCGAGGCCGTCTAGTACCGAGTCAACTCGGAACATGGCAGCTACGAACTTACTAGGGCTATTCTCGAGGATAAGCTTCCTCCGCCCTCTTCTCTTCTTCCTCGATTTCCTCAACTCAGCTTTTCTTGCGCTGAGTCTCAGAAGACCAGCCTTCCCCTGAATAGGGGAAGGAGTGCTGGTCCCCAGCACTGCCGGGCTCGAGCTTATTGAGGTGACCTGCCTCGAGGGCAGGGCATCCTCGTCAGTCTCAATGGTGTTCAAGAACGTTTGCAAAGCATACTCGTTAATAATTTCTTTTGTCACCATGGTTAATAAAGTATAGAAAGGGTTGGCCGTTTTTCTTTGCCCCAGGATGTAACGGCCAACTCACCCTCGGCCCCATTTTATCGTGTGAGGGTACCCTGCACTATCCCATGCGTCCACCTGATGTCGCAGCGTGCCCCTTTCTTAAGCACGGGCCTCTATGGGCGGATTTCTCACTGCGCTCTATCCGGTTTCTGCCCGTAGGGATTGACAGGGACTCTTCAAGTGCTGAGCCCTTGAACCGTTGGATATGAGCCACACAACTTCTTGCACCTTCCAGGAGGTTTCCACTCCCCTCCCATACCCGAAGGGCTTCTGTTACCAGTGGCACCCAACCAGTCGGTTTCTAGGGAGCTGCCATTAAAGGCAGGTTGCCCCCCTTCCAGTACCGTCCGCATCGATAACTCATACCCCACCTGCCTAGCTGTAGGTCTTTGCAGGAATTTTACTGTTTTTGGCTTTTGATGTGGTGCTTAGAAATATGTTTCGCTTTTAGTGAAGTGCCGAAAGCTGGATGAACTTCTTGGTTATTTTATTATTTTATTCGGCTTTTTAATAGGGGAAGTGGTACCCCACCGAAAAGGTAGACTATGCTATGTTCATCCAGACTAAGGATCTTGGTATCCTTTTTAGTTTTTAAGAATTTCATATAATTTTGAGTTAGAGTGACATATTTCCATTGGCACATACACACCGTCCTACCTCTCCACTTGGAACTTTTTTTTGGAGGGCAGCAATTAAAGCAAAACATTTTATCACTACTAGAGCGATAATAAAGATCGAATGCTCTGGCTGGGTAAAAAGCCCAGTCCATCTAGGGGATGTGTAAAAAGTCAAAATCCCCTTTTGTCTGTTCCTCGAGAGGTTCAGATACTGGAGCAGGTCCATCCACTCGCCTAGACATCTTCTCAGTCTTTCTCGTCACGGGTTCCGGGGCTTGCAGGCTTTCCCTTTCCCACCGTGTCGGGTCCGTGGAGTCCCTATGTTCTGAATCGCTCTCCCTCCACCTCTCCCTCTTTATCCGGGCTTGAGACCGGCAGGACAAGTCCTGGCGAGGTTTCATGCCCTTACAGTTGGGGATGCTGTGGAGGAGGGGGAATGGTATGTAGTTGATATTGATGCTTCCGGTATAGATGGTACGTTATTCCGTCCCTCTATCTAGTTTAGTTTGTTTTTCATCCTTGTTTGTGTGACACTTTGCTGTGTCTATAGAAGTGTGGAAGGTAAAAACAGCTCATTTACTGAAGAAGTTGACTTCTAATGACATGTGGCACTGCTGTGAACAATAGAAAACTCATATGTAAAAACGTATTGATAGGGAAGGGGAGTATTGAAGGGGATTAAAAGGTATTTGTGTAATGTTTTGATTAAGGATAATGTTTAAGACTTGGCTGGGTATTTAACTGTCATACCTCGTATATATATATATATATATATAGGTATGTATAATGATTTAACATGAATTTAAAAATTTCTCAATAATAATTTAATTTTCTAATTAGTCCCATACTGATTCTCTAACTGAAAAAAAATGTATTTTTGTTTCCTGATAAAATTCCAATTTATCCTGTTATTTATTCGATCAGAAGCTCGTAAAATTTCTTTAATCTACTTTTCTATGTCAAAAATAATATCTAATCCTCTGTCAAAAATAATCCCTATCAGACATTATTTTTCTATCTCTGAATCCCTAATCTTGTGGTAAGTGGTCTATTACGCCTGTTGTGGAAAGTCCCTAATATATATATTGATGCACAATGGGAAAATGCTCATGGATTTTTTCGGTCTCACCCTTCTATGATATTCATATGGTCTAGCTCTTCGGCCATGCCGCTCTGCATTCATCACCATATAATGCTTACTCTCTGACTGAAATAAATAAACAACCATAAAATTTAATTTATTTATAAAGTGAGACACAAAGCAATAAAATAGTAAAAGAAAATTCCAAGAAAAGTTAATCGTATTAAAAAAGGTATTGTAAGAAACATATATTCATGAATCATCATGCGTAGTAGCTACATCCCACTCAACAGATAATTACAAAACAAGAATGTACAGCTCAAGCTAAAACATAAAAAGTAGCATGACCCAATATCAGAGAGAAAGAGTACTGACGCAGAAAATTTTTAAATAACTTAAAACAAATAAAAAATGAAACAAAATGGGGTTAAAAATAAGGGGAAACTTAAAAGCAGATTTTAAAAAGAAAAAGAAACTTATATAAAAGTTTGAAAATCAAAATTTGAAACAGAAAAAAAAAAGTTTTTAAAATCATTACACTTTAAATTGTTGCTCAAAAAATTCAGAGCAAATTCTTCTTGAAAACAAATTTTCTCACATTTATCCAAGTTAAAGCAAATCAATCTTATCTTTTAGTCATTTGTCTAATATTCCATAAAATATTATTATAAAAATAGTTCCTGAAGAATTAAGGTATAATGAAACCGCACCTAAACCTGCTTAATGCTCTTAAAAGGAAAATATATACTTCTTATCGTTTGAATAACTGAAACTTTGACAAAATTTTCTATTTTCTTACAAATATATATCTAAGTATTTTGCTTAATTTTAGTTAAAATTAGCTTAGAAAAATTTAAAATTCACGATAAATAGATGGGAAAAGTTTAACATATATAATATTATCGGTTTCAAAGAAGATTACATCATCTTTATGTCTAATCATTTGAAGCTACATTTATCAAAAACATTAACTTCTGAAAAATGTAATTAAGAATGGCCAAGTAATTATGTGCAGATATACTCTTTATGATATACCTTTAAGCTGTTAGCATATATCTTTATTAAAAGTATATTATTTTGTTTCAAAACTAGATTAATTAAGTAGTTAAATTTTTCTTTGGCAGTCAACTTGTTGATCTTAATTTTCATAGAAATTCTCTTTAGGAATTTAATAAAATTCTC
The DNA here is from genome assembly GCA_019974015.1 of Nephila pilipes. Lineage (NCBI taxonomy): Eukaryota > Metazoa > Arthropoda > Arachnida > Araneae > Nephilidae > Nephila > Nephila pilipes. The sequence continues at coordinate 71,175 of BMAW01122732.1, read as the reverse complement.
TGTGTCAATAGAAATAAACATTTCTTAAATATTATTGCTATGAATAGTTTAAATCTGCTTATTACAAATGTATATGACTACAACATCTCTATTTAAGATAATGTTATGTATAATACATTTTATTGTAACTGTATAATATTATGTGGTTTAAAGCGATTCGCAATTTTTTCATCACTAACCTCCGGATCTTTACGATAGTAATGATTGCATAAAATTACGATTTCTCCCAACCAAAATGAAACGTTATTAACCTTTTAAACTATATGCACGGGTTTTCTCAAACTGTTGGAGATACTTCAAATGCGTTCCAAACGTGTTATTCTATATGGCTGTGAACTAGCTGAAAATGGTAAAGACGGTTTTTTTCATCTTCACAGGAATACTTCAAGTTCGTTTGAGACGTGTTTTTTCAAAATTCTATACCCCCCCTTTTAAAAGTTAAACATCTTGATAGATAATTTGGGAGGGTTGCAGAAACATAATGAACGAAGAGAGGAAATGTTATGGTTCATTAGGGAACACAGCTCTTGCCCTTAGTATTGAGACATTCATTCGAGAGGGGGGTAGGTAAGTATTCCTTTTGTCCCCATCCATAAGTATTCTGGGTATCAGTTTGTGTTTGTATGTCAGCTTGGTTCGAAATTTTATTGGGTTTGAATTAAATACATTTTTAACCCAGCTTTCTCAATATAACTATTTTATTTAAATCAATGCAAAAACCACTTTTAAGTACCATCACAAAAATGAGGTAGATTTTATTTACATTTTCTTATTAATATTCATTTGAAGCTTGTAAAAATTTGAGTGGAGAGGGAAACCTGCTATTTTATCAAGTTGTAAAAATTACTTTTTCTGTGTCTCCTTTGCTTGCAAAAAACTTTTCTCCCCTCGCATTAAACTTATTAAATAGATTTAAGTTTTTGTAACATTTCTATAAATCTGTAAGAAATATCACTAAATGTATTCCTATAAAATATATATGTTAAATAGAAAAAATGTATGAAAACAATGAATATATTCTATTGTTTCATTTGTTTTACTTTAATCACTATTTTCAGTTTTTAAAATAACATTTAATTTATTATAAGGTATCAAATATTTATAGAAATTTTTTTTAAAAAAATGGAATGCGTGTTAATTAGAAGCAATTTAAGCTTTTGAATTATTGCAAATGAATAATTTTTAGTCTTCCGTATTATATTATTTGGGCAAATTTCTTTTGCAATGATAACAACAACAACAAAAATGTATTATTTGTAAATGTTTTAATTCCCCCCCCCCCATAATTTCAAAGCCAGGTATTCAAAAAGCTTACGCAAGATCCCTATTTCTTAATGTTAATTTCCGAATTACATCCGAATTTTAAATAGCTGAACTAGTTTCCTTCAAGGAGAAGATGAAGGAGGGTTTTCATTTAAATTTTATACTTTTCAAGTTTAATTTTTCGAATAATTATTTACATATTTATATTGCAAACATTTATATTTATTTATAAGCGTAAGTCTCAACGGTGCAATTGTACAGATATATTTGGTTGATAATTATTCGAAGATTCGGGTTTTAGAAAAATATTCATTTGTGAAAAATCTCTCATAATTTATTTTTCCTTTGAGGATAACTGAAGTTCAGGTAATTAAAAAAACCGAACATTTTTCGTCATCTAAACCAAAACTAGGAATTTTATATAAGTTGCCCTGAAGATATTCATTTGAATTAACGAAGAATTATATTCATGTATCGCGCATACGCAGTTAAAAATTATTTACTATAAATACTTATAATTCTCTATTGATATTTACAATAATAAATTCAAATTTTAATATTATACATTCATTAGTAATTTTTCTTATATTTTTTTAATTCTTGTACAATTCGGTTGAATGCTCTGCATGTTCTTAGCGAGACATGCTGAAAAAATTAGGTGAATAGAAGGAAATGTTTTCATGGAAGCAACGCTGAGATGATAAAACTTCGGTATGCAAGAAAGTATGAAAATAACTATAAATTTTTCTGAAATATTTATTATAAAATTCAGTTCAATTTTTATTCGTTAAATTACATCTAATATTAAATAAAGCGTCAATGCAATTAAGTAATAATTTGATCCACTCAGAGATTGTTAAAAATAAGTGTAAATGTCATTATAATTTTAAATCCAAGCTTCTTTACCATCTTCAGCTTTTTACAATTATATGATATGCATCAATCATATTATTTAAATTTGGAAAAATAGCCTACACTTACGAAAACTTTCTTGCAATACGATACATTAAGACTTAAGGTCTGTTTCCTCCACAACCAGGCAGCATATTTCTCCACAACTAATTAAAAATTAATTATAATAAAATTAAAATTAAAACTTTTTGGGGCTCTAAATCTGGGATTAATATATATTTTTAAAAATTAAAAATGTTTACTTAATTCGTTATGAATGTATTGAGAACTGTCGACCGACTTCACTGCACTAAATTGTTTTTAAGTTACTGTTTTGAAAGACGAAATTAAATAGAACGAAGTTGCTCTCACAGTCAAATTTGTACTGACTGAATTGAAAGATATAGTTCTCGATCATAATTTTTCACTTAAAGATAAATGTAAATATGTATTTAAAGAATAAAACACTAAAGAAATGGAATTATGAAAATTAAACTTAGATAAAAGGTGGTTAGAAATATTTTTTTTTCTTTGAAAAAGAATATGTCACTATCAGAATTTAAAACTATAATTTGAATGTGCACTATGTTGCCCTGGTATAAATTCTAATGTAAAGATGTATTTTTCCCTTAGTGTAAATTATTCTGAAGTGAATGTGCTATTCAAAAAAAATTAGACTCACACCGAAATAATTCAATCCACAGAAAAATATAATTTAAAGGTTAATATTTATATTAATTAAAATAGGATAATCACTTTTTATGGTATTTTAAAGTAAATGTGTAATTGATTGATGTAAGCTCGATTTTTATTTCAGATGTCTAACTATCGTATATAATGATACACCATTAGTACTTTTTTGTAAAAAATAAAGAAAGAAAGTCTGTAACCTTACAATATCACTAATCACTGCTGTAAATAAACGCTAATCGTGGCATTTCTGGAAGCGATAGAGACTGACTTTACGAGTTTAGAAAAGCTGACTATGTACTAAGCATTATTTTTTAAAACATGTAAATATGCTTGTGTTTTCTTGTGTCATGTTCAGCAACGAATATAGGCTCTATTTCCTGACTCAAATCATGATACCGAAATCAAAATGATTTAAGAAAAAAGGACTGAAAAAAAAAGATTTTTGTATTTGTTCAAAGTAAACAAATATTTTTCAACATTAAACACGCTCATTTTTTCAAGGGTAATTTTTTTTATTCCTTATTATTTTGTAACTTTACTGAGATTTATTATATCGGGTGAACAATTTTCAAATGGACGTCTGAACCTCAAGCGATGGAACGACCCTTCACACAGGATTCTCCTCAGGTCACTCAACTAATATGAATGGGTATTCACCCAGTTTCCTCAAAGAGAGAAATACACCACCCACTGTAATAAAAATATCCTCTCCATGGTGATTATGCTCACTACTTCGTCTTAAAAGAGAGAAGGAATAGAAGCATTTTGCTTTTTAGAAAATGTTGGTAAAGAAAAGCGAAATATTTTCACGACCACTATCTGTTCTTAAGTAGACCATTTTAGGAACAGCCGTACACAAAAGAGTAAAACGCTTGGAGGGTTAAGTAAATTAGATGAAGATATAAGTGAAGTGAATTGAGTTGAAAATAATGATTTATAAATGACATAGAATTTAAGAAAATGAAGGATATTGAGGATAACGACTCGATGATATATAATTATTCTTTGAATTAAAACATCTTAAATGGTTTTGATGATTAAATATAATTCTAGTTAAAAAATCAAGAAAAGAATTGGCTGGTTATGTGAAGTGATTGAATTAAAACTTCTGAATTAGTAAGATAAGAATTTATGTGTTGATTCTAATTAAGAATTGGCACATTAATTAGGATTAGAAAGAGTACCATCGAATCTATCTTTTATTAATAAATAAAATAATTTATTTTGTTCATACGTATTTTCAATGGGAGTCCCGTATTTAATAATTGATTAAATAAAAAAAAAACAATTGCCATTGAATTAAATAAGGATAAACGGGAGTCACAAATGCTTTGTAATTGTTACCAGAAACAGTAATACTTGCATATTAATCATTAGTTACTGTTGTAACTTCAATAGGGCTTTTATAAAATTATGATGAATTTTATGATTAGAGCAACAAGTGAATTCAATGAGAAAATTTGGTTTACTTAATCATATTATTAAGAACAAACTTATTAAGCGATCTATAACAATGCCATATAACAAATAGCGACAAAATATATGTGAATGCCATATGATAGTACCAGTGACTAGTATTTCAAATGTTGTAATATTCATAAAGAAAAGAAAATTAGAAAAAGTAATGAATACAGATAAAGAAAAATTATACAAAATTATTACTTAAATGATTAATCTGAATAATTATATATATATATATATATATATATACATTTGTAATTTTCAATATGTGAAGAAGGGTTAAAAATTTGCTTTGGTAACTTAAAACTAATAATAGTTTTAATATCTAATGCTAAAATTGTTTATTTAGAAATTATGTGCAATTGTTTTGAAATTTTTTTAAATGTATTGGTATTTTGCCTTTTTTTATACTTACTGAGGTATTGTACTATAATGTTCAATAATTTCGTTGTTTTGATAAAACATTTTACTATATACAATAATAAGTTAAGTCATAATTAATTTCTAGAAGGAAAATTTCGATTGTTATAGTTTTTAGAAAATTAATATATCAGATACAAAAATAGTTGAAAAATAAATTTTAATGATGTTTACATTCAAAATGTCTGAAATGAATTTTTTAAATGAATGTGAAGATTTAAATTTCTAAGAAAAATATGTTTCTTATAATAATGAGAGATAATTGCAATGTGGGTTTATACTACTAGGAACTTATTTATACTATTTGAGTTTCGGTGTAAGGGGGGAACCCATCACCTATCGATGGAGTAACTTGAGTATGTTGCCGGGGTATCTGATTTTCAGACCTAAGCATCTTTTCTATAAAAAGGAATAAATTGATAATAGTTATTTAAAATGTTATTTAATCAATATCATAATAATTTATTAAAATGTTTAATGGATTACATTAATAGAAGAAATTAGAAAATTTATATATATATATATATATATATATATATATATATTAAATTTCAAATTATATTTTACCGACTTTAATTAATAGTTGCTTTAAGAATTCTAATTAATAACCTTTCTGATAGATATATTAAGTATTGCAAACTAGATGAATTCCTTAATTTACTTAACAATAAAAGCTTAAAATCACGAACACAGGAGGAAATATTATCTTACTTTTCAATTGGAATGCATTCTAAGTTTACCTATTTTTCTAATTTTCTAATTTTCTTTCTAAGTTTACCTATTTAATTTCACTAAGCAGAAATGAAATCAAAAATGAACTTATTCGTTAGACAGCTTCTTCCTCTATATCTGGTTAAGCAAGAAAAACATTTAAAGGGAAAGAATTGCCTCTTTTATCAACAATACTCTTAAAATGTAAGATATAATTGAACTCTTTGTGTAATAACGGAAATAACATTGGATTTTTTAGATATCCTTAAAGAGTAAATTGCACTCATTACAACTTAGCGTGTTTGTAATTGCTTATCATCAATCATATTTTACGGTCCTTTAAATGACTTTACTCACCTGTACGTCTGAACAAATTATCGTGCATTTAAAGGTGTAGAAAAATGCAAGATGAAGTATATTTCGCTATTTTGCTCATCATAAACTTCCAAGTAAGGTAAAATAGGTTTTCCTGTTAAGCGGCGATCAATAATGAGGTATATTACCAGAAAAGGTGGTATATTAATGTAATGCAGGCTAATAATTAAAAAAAAATAGTTAATGAGTTATCAGTCCTCCTCCGGTAAAATTATATCTGAGAAACTGCAGATGCATAATTACTTCGATTTACCATATATGTCATGTTTACAAAGCTATTTAAAACTCCTTCGATTAAGCCTGGTTTTGGGAATAGGTTTTTAAGTGGCTGAATGACCTTTTACATTAACATTTAAAAAAGAAAAACTGAAAGTAGGACTTAGAACAGCTCCTTTCAGAAAAATATTATTTTGTTTTGTGTTATAATTGTACTTATATATATATATATATATATATATATATATTTAAGTTATAGAAGTAATAGTGGGTATCTTCATTACATAGATAAATTTTAATAAAATAATGAAGAAAGTATTGTAATGATGTATCAAAATTTATTATAATGCTAAATCACGTAAAATAATTTCTATGTGTTAGATAAAGGATATTCTGACCAACTACATATTTTTAAAATTCAATTGTAGATAGTGATACTTTATGATCCATTTTTAATTCTAGGACTTCTAATTCTTATTCGTTCAAATTTTCTGGAACTATTTTACCTTAGTTAATTTAATTACAACTGCTTAGAAAATTTTAAATCGCCACTAATTGTATCAGTTACAAATAGATTTAATTATTGATGCAATAGTATTATTTTTTTAATTTTCATAACTTATTTCATATCAAATTTTCCATCAATTTCTGCATTGATGAATGCATAATCTTCTACTTATTCAAAAATGAAATTTCAATTTTCATCTTCGTATATTCTTTTCTTATTTTCTGACATCATATTCATAAAATAATAGATGTCTAAATTCGTACGTTTTTATTTAAAATAATTTTAGTTTTTAAGCAGAACCAAAACTCGTTGATCAAAGTACAAATAAACTTTAAACACATTCGAAAAAATTTAATAAATCAATAAAATAACAAGGATAAGATTACAAGTTTATGTATAAGTAATGTAATCAATCAAATATAATTTTCACAAAACTATTTTCAATTTCTAAATTCATGTAATTTGTAAATATTCCGGTCACAGTATATGACAGCTTCAGATGAGGATTCAAAATTAATAATTAATTATCAAAATAAAATATGTAGAATTTCGTATTCACAGGACTATGTACTATTATTGACATTTTTTTTCTTTTCTTATTGAAGAATTTATTGCCTTAATAATGTTCTTCAAAATTGTTTAGAGCCCTATTGAAGACGTAGGAATGCCATATGCAACTCTCGACCCAGAGCTCAACCAAAAAATAAAAACTTTTTTTTTTCTGAAAAGGATGGATATGTGAGTACTGAAATAAAGTTATCCACTGGGAATTATATACTGCTTGCACACGTAAACTCGCCGGTAATTTTATTCCATAACATATTCTGTAATTGATCATAAATTGAAAGTGAAAAGAAAACTGTTTATTCATTCAAAATTAAAAATATGTTCAATAATTTTACTTGTATTTACATATAAGGTACAGCAGCAGTCACCCCTTGTGGAAAGGTTTCTGCCTCTGGATTATATTTCGTGCATTAAATGAATATTATAATTTCGAATAAATGCAAATATGAATATTCAAAAGATTTTGCTTGTTGTTTCTTGGACACTATCATTGAAAATTATGGACTTAGAAATACCAAACTCAAATTTAATTTTAAAATCATTTATGAAAGACTTATATTTTTGGTAAATGGTAATATTAACTCTTAACTGGTTAACTTTATGTTGAGGGAAATTTTTCTGTGATTTAAGATTTATCATCATGAATTACATAATTCTACTTTAAGAAATGCTGATATAGCGAAAAATATTGCGAATTGCAAATATGGGACTTCTATTTACAATTTGTATAATTCTACTCAAAATCAAACTGGGTAACTTTTTCTCAATTTTATTATAAATTTATTTCAATAAGAAATTTAATGATAATTTTAGTGTTAAAATGGTAGATCATATTATACATACTGTAAGCAAATTTAATTTATTTATTCAATAGAAATAAAAGCAGTAAAAATATAAATTTATTTAAACAATAAAACTATAGTTTAATACAATATTTATAATTTTGTGATAGGCTTAAGATTTTAAAAGTATTGAAATTTAATATCACGCAATACTGCTTCTTTTACAGCTGATATTTTGCATTAATGACATAAAATTATTTTCATGCAAAAAATTAATGGAAAGTTTCTATTTGATTTAAAAATGGTTATATTTTAAATAAATTTGATATTTTTAAATTTAATTTGCATTCAATATTTTTTTTTCGGGTGAAAAATAGTTTCAACTAATAAGCAAATTTATAAAGGTGAGAGCATTGAAACTTAGTTTTTAATGCTAACTTTAATTTAAATTTTTTATATTTCTCTATTTGTCAGTTTATTTTTAAAATTTTCTGTAAGGGTAATTTTCCAATTTTGGAAAATTTCCAATTTTGGTTTCGTTTCATATATTAATATGAAACGAAACCAAAATTGGAAATTCAAATTAGATATTAAAGATATTCGTCGGTCACGAAACCTTTATATACTTCCTAATAGGAAAGTGACGTGGATAATCAAAAGAGGTCAGAAATAAAAGTATTTTTATCTCTTGTGGCAATAATATTTTATTCAAGAGATAAAATAATTTCTACGATATTTTCAGATGTATGATATATTTAAAACATTCTTCCCAATTATGAAATTGCAGATAATTTTGACTTTTAAACCGCCTTTATTTCCTTACCACAAACATTTTTGGATGAAAATAAAACCAAATGAAGCTTATATTTTGATATTTTTCATAACTTATAAAACTAATCTTAACTATTGTTAGAAATGTTCATTATTGGTTAAAATTGCTGTATTTTGCTCTGCATAATATTTTTAGATAGTATTGTTGAAGGCAAAACTTTGGGTAGAAGCATTAAATACTTTAAAATAGTCTGTGTAACAAAATACCTATATGTTTTGAAAACTATATTTTCTGTAAGTCTCTTAGTGAAACAACCTATGAAATATTTTTTTTTTAATTTTGACATAATGCTAATTTAAAAGGAAATTAGAAGAAAGAAAGAAATCTAATCGTATGTGTGTGCAGAAGTTTTAAGATTTTTCTCAAGACTTTGAAACCAACATTTGAAACAACCAATGTAGAAAATAATAATAATTAATAGAGCATTCTGTCTTCTAAAGTGCATAAAACTTCTAAGTTTAATTAAAGCTTCCTGTAGAATGAGAATAATTATGTTACATTTGTTACATCTGATTCAGAAAGAAATCTTGTTTTACTAATATCAAAAAATAACTGAACTGATAACACTTTTTGATTGAATCATAAATTTAATGTTTATAACAATTCTTATATATTATGACTTTGAATTTTTTGTTTTATGCTCTAAAATTCTTTTTATACAATATATAGGATAAAAATGTCATTTTAAATTCCAATTATATTATTTTATTCAAACATAAATCGGCCACGATTTAAAATACTTTTGTGATATAAACAATTCCTATATACGATCTATCCCTACATCCAGAATTTGAAAGAAAAAAATATGTTACAGTTTATAACTACAGTATTTGTCAAAGTATCCAAACGTATTGAAAGTCCATATGACAACTAAAAATATTTTAGAAAATATTTTTAACTAAATCCAACTAATAACTAAATCCATTCACATAACTCAAATTAAGAAAACAAGAATGTTGAATTTTGATGAATTTTGTTTCAGTCTCTTATGCTTCTTGAAAAATATGTAGAATATTACAAAAGTTCTGAAATATCAGTATTGAATTAAAAAATATTCAAAATTATTGTTTCTAATATTATATACTTTATTAAGATTGTTGGAGTTATAAAAAAAATATAATTATTTATATTTTTATTTATTTACTTAAAGAAAATGTATCAAATTGTAGTGACAATTGTATTCTTTGAGATGAAATACTAGCGAAAATTAAACTAAGTATAAGAAATCTTTAGATAATATATCAATTTAATTTATTTTGCACTGAAAAAATAGGTAAGGTTCGGAAAATATTTTAATATATTAATTTTGAAAACTAGTATTTTTGTTGCACCTCTTAGTAACGAGGAATTTCCTTGAAGCTATGTGCTCTCCGTTTCTTAATCGTATTTGGCTTTTATTCTGAACAGTTAATGTCCAATGAAATGTAGAAAACTGAAATTCTGTAATTTATCATTAATTTTTTTAAATTATTTCAATGTACGTGTTCATCATTTTTATAATTTCAGTCCGAACAACAATAACTAAAAATGTAGCAGTTTAAGTTACTTTGTAAGCTTTATTTTTAGCATTAGTTGTTTAATTACACCTGAGAATATTTTAATGCGTTATACAAAACTAGAACAAAAAATCCAAGGGGAAAAAAAGGTTCTAAAATCCAGTTAAATCTTTAATTTTTGAGTTGAAAGTAATTCCTAATTTCAACAAATTATATAATATGAATACTATTAGCAACTAAATACTTTTACATTCTCTCATTCATGCTTCATTAAGAGTAAAATATCACTGATTTGACATATGTATTTTTAACTTCTTTTCAATTATTTATAGATCTTAGAATTGCTAAAAGTTATGTTACGAGAAAAATCTTGTATATATAAAAAACTGAAATGGGTCACTTCTCTCAAGTTTAATAATTCATATAATTAAATTACGAATTCTGAGATTAACCACAGTTGGTAATTATACGAAGCCAAATGTTCGTATAGAGGAGAGAAAAGAAGCTTATAACAGAAATGAGATTTAAAGGAAATGAATGTCAATTTACTCAAGAGAAGACAAGTATTTAGTACTCTAATTACGTTTACTGAATTAAAAATTGTACACGTTTGTGTCACGATTGAGAAATCTGTTCTAAAAGTGTTTAGCGTGTGGGAGGAAATCGTGTTAGCGCTTTGCCATTCTTGGCGAGAAAATAGTTTTTATACGAGTCACCTGTGCAATAAAGTGTCAACACTTGTAGAGAAAGAAAGTATTCTTTCCTAAAGAAAAAAAACAAATATCATTCCTGAGAATTATGTAGAAATGCACCTCCTATTGCCTTTCAATTGCTAAATTGAGGAGGTTAAGATGAACGATTCTAAGGGAAGAGTACTTGCTTCATGCGCTTGAGGACCACTAAAAATAAAAACTTTTCTCCAATCTAACCCTTTAATCATTGAGACTTAAATAAGTGATAATTATGTTTATGAAAAACAGAAAATGGCTGGTGGCCCTGAGTACAAAATGAATAGTTGGAAGATTGCACCTGAAAAAAAATTATCTGGAAAGAGATTTAGAAACACTTTGGCTTATTTATTCACTTTCTCTTGTTTGTGTTTTGCAACATGCATAATTGATGTCAACCCCATTTTTAAGCTTTCCCTTTCAAACAAATAGACATCAAAATTTCAATTTAACTCCCGGCCTAATTTTAAACTATAAAAAATCAGATTAAAATGGAACTAATACAATTAGAAAAAAAGGAAAAGTTACATAAATAACTGAAAAAAATAGAGGAAAATCAAGAAATATTATTCAAGCTAAAAAACTATCATCGATAGGCTTAGGATGGTCATAACGAGGATCATGGAGGTTCTAAATGGTTCGCCATCACTAAAAGCAGAGAAGACATAAATGTTGCCTGCTTTAATGCATTTTCCAGCTACGTTACGTACTCCGGGTTAAGAAACGGATTTGTTTGCAAGTCAAAAAGTGTCAACGCGAACGGTTCGAGGACGTTTGCAGCAGCATAGACTGTCAGCTACGTGACCGTGGATTATGCTTCCCTTGACTCTACATCGCAGACAGGAACTCCTTCAATGGTGTGATCAAAGTCGATCCTAGACCTGCAATGACGTTAACTACGTCGTCTTTTCAAACGAATCCATATATTTCTTACACCATTATGAAGTTTTCATGATCCGCATTTGGGGTCATCGCGGGGAACACACTATTAGTAACATGCATTTGACATCGTAATACTCGACCATCACCTCTAGAAATGTCCGGGTACCCTTGAGTACACATCAAGTTCCCCTATTGCTTCAATTGATGGCACTTTGAACTGTGGGAGTAACATTTATTATCTTTTAACACCTGTTTTTTTTTTCAACTAGCCCTCTGAAACTCTACGTTTCAGCAGGTTAATGCACAACCGCACATTGCCAATAATGTACGGAACTTCTGTGATACAGGAAATGTTCTGTTGTTGCTCTGGCCAGCACATTCTCCAGATAGTTCACCAACAGAAAAAATTTAGTCAAAGGTTGCCAAACAACTATCTCGTGACATTACGTCAGTCACTAATGGTCGAAGAACTATGGGATCATGTTGAAGCTGCATGAGAGTCTGTTCCTATACATTCCGTCAATTCTCTTTAATAGTGCTATTGCTAATTACGATCTTCGTTTCATCATTGAAATACTGAGCTTAAGCTGAGTACCATTTTCCTATAGTCTAGTGGCAGTATTGCGTAGCTACATTTCCATTTTGTTCATTTTTAAAGGATTTTTCTATTTCATTTACCTATTATAGTTTTCCTTTATATATTTCTCTTGTTATTAAGTTTTTTGTGTTTTTTCCTTTTTTTATATAAATGGATTTTTTAAAATTTAATAATTATAATTTTAATTTGTAGCATTTTATGTTTAAATTTATTTTTATTCTTTATAAATTTTGAATACAGTTATATATTTATTATATATGCAAAACTATTAAGTAATTAGTGTTTCATTTTAAGAACGTTGTAAATCTGGAGCAGAATTTGAATTGGACTCGATAGAATTGCATTTGATTAAATATTTAAATAAGGTACTAGGATCTCAGAAAAAGTCTTGTAAAATTTAATTACAAATGCTAATGAAATTAAAATCTTTGCCACATCGTTGAATGTTCATTTTCTCATTTGAATCTAATTTTGTAATCATTTTCTAGTTCAGGTACAAGCAAAGAATTGCTGACACTTGATACTTATAAAGATTTTTGCTGAATAAATCAAACAGAATTCTACTTTAAATACCTTTCTTTCATTTTAATTAGTTTAAACAGTTTTCTTAAATTTATTTGCTTAAAAAAATATTTCTGTATGGATGTTTTACACTTTATTTTTAGTTTTTTCGTATGGCTATATTACTCTCTTTTAAATAAGCTTAATTCCCCTTTTGGCTTTAATTATTTCATTGAATATTTCATTCAACATATTATTTTAACATATAATTTACTATAAAGCTCCTTAAAATAATATGGCGATAATTACTGCATTATTTAATACTTAAATTATTATAGAGAACAATAAATATTTACCAAAGCAATTAAAATTATATAAATTATCTTAATACGTATTACCTTTTATACGAAGCAAAAAAAAAAAAATCAATCAGTTATTAAACTAAAAAAAAGGATTTAATGCCTATAAAAATAATGTATGGTTTGAGACATAAAATCGCTATTTTCAATACATCCAAGTAAAAAATATGATTTTATTAATATTTGTCCTATATTTATTAGAGAATAATGAGGTAAATATAACATTTTAAGCATTACTTTTTTTGAAAAAATAAATATTGTAATCTGAAGAATTTAATTATAATCTTAATGATTACTTACTAAATAAATAGTAGTCATATTATATATTTTTAGCTTAATGTAGTTCAGTTTTAGAATTATTTTAGTTGCACAAATGAGATTCATTTTTTCTAAACATAAGTAAGACATTCCCTTTATTAATAAAGATAAAAAATTCTGCAATAACAAATTGTTTATATTACCTCCCTTAAAATTAGTTATAATTAGCTTAGAATGAATTGAAAGCCAACCCACTTAAATGATTAAATTCAAAGCAATATCATTTCAAAATGAGCTTAAAGCAATTGACACATTACGATAAAATTAAGGAAGTAAATTATGTTCTTAAATGCTTAGTCATATTTTCATCTTACATATTATCATCTTTTATATAATTTTATCCACTTTTGTAAGCAGTTTTACATATAAACTAGCGTTTAGAGGGGAAAAAGTAATCAAACAGTTTATCGTGCTTCAATTAATAATTATTATGCAATACACTGGTATGTATTTTTCTTGATCACATTTTTATCATGATTTTTTTCTTCTTTTTTTACTTTTGTACTCGTATAGCATTTTCTATTTATAATGACGAATCTCAAAAATAGTTAATGTTCAGAAATAAAAATATAAATATTACAGAAAGTTATTTCCAGTAATTTTCGAGTAAAACTTTTAAAAGAAAAAAATATTAAATACATTTTAAAAACTACTGTTATGTTCAAGTTTTACCATGAAAAACACTCAAATAATGAATATACTTCGTTTCGGTGTTTTAAGCACTTTCGAATTGAATTAAATTTCTTAAACATTATTCAATGAGAAATTAAACCAATACTTCGAAATAAAAATAATTAATTTTAAAGTTGGAGTATACTTTGAGCATGGGCTGCAAATTTAAATTTGTAGGTTGATAGTGGGGAATTGCTGTCAATAAATAAACATTGGATCTGCTTGTACTGTATCAAACTCAGCTGAAGAATTTACCCTTTTATCAGTTAAAACTAATTAATTTCAATCTCGGGAAAGATAATAAAATATTCAATAATAAAATTTTAAACATGGAGTACAGCCAATGTTACGTAAAACTTGAAATACATTTGCTTAAGGGATCCTCAACTAAATCAGTTAAATTCAGTGAAAATAATTTAAAATGTTTAAAGAGAATTTAGTGAAAAACAAACTGTTCAGTCCAGATGTGTCTTATAGTCAGAACACAAGCACAGTGTTTACAATTAGGTGAAATTTATGCCTGTAAGAAGTGTATATAAAGTCTGTATAAATCATTTAGAACTCATTTAGAAAGTATTAAAATAAATTTTTGTTTCCTACATAAAAAATTAACCTCTGTAGCCTTATAGTAATAATCGCAAACTTTCAGTTAGTCATGTGTTCAAACATATATTCTTTAAAAGACATAGTAATGTCATTCACGTCATTAATCTCTCGAGATCCCTAGTCTTCCTGTGGCGGAATTTTTGAGAGTGAAAGGTAATTTCGTCGTCATCGTCAATTGACCATTCCTCAAAATTATGAGGTCAGTCACTAATAGCCGCCTTATTGTTCTTAAGTACGACTTTAATAGACTATTAACCGATAAATATATATGAAAACATTTGATACGATTTGATACAGGATTGACTTTGCATTATTGAATTTTTTTATGAGGTTTAAGATTCTATTGGTCGTGCAAATGATCATGAATATCTGATTTAATGCATATACAAATATCGCAATATGAAATCGTACTAAAGATTGAAAGTAGATGCAGATTTAGCCGCGTTTTTTCGTTGTGGTCTTGATTTCTACAAACATACTTAACAATCAGCGTTGTATAGTTTTAGATTTTAAGATACAAATTTCTTTTATAGTGAATACTAAAACGTTAAAGTAAATGCGAATTAAAATTAATGATGTGAGAATGAAATGAACGATTTGATGTATTTAAAGTTTTTAATATAGTCGTAGAATCTGGATTATGATAAAATATTCATTACGATGACAAGAGACTTTTAATTACGTCTTAATATTGTCGGAAATCTTGGCAGTAAAATTGGAACATTAAGGATAAAGGAGCAAAGCGTAAAGAAAAGTATCCTTTATATATGTGGCATCAGCATGATTCGTTAATTTAAAACGGTCATTGAGTATTATTGAGTAACGGTCAAATCAAAGTATTATTTTGAAAAGTTGTAAAAAAGTCATTCCAAATATTTTGATCAGAGTTTTGTTTTAAAAATGACTTTTAAAATCGAAAGTATTGGGTATAATAATCAGAATATAAACTTTTAATTGATAAGAAAAATTAAATGGTCCCAAAAAAATCCAAAGTTCTGAATATGATAAAAACATTTATGATTGCGCTGTTTTAAATTGGCACTGAAGAGACAAAAGTTATTTAAGAGCTTAAGATGGTTCGAAGTAGTTTAAATATAAACTATGGTTATGAGAAGTTTGAAAGACTCCAGAACAAATTTGTGTAGTGTAGTAGGGGGTATGGCGTTTATCGTACATAAAACAGAAGTTCTGGCTAAGTCATGTAAGCCACAGCCGTGATCTAAATTTTATCATATAATTACTGGGTATATACGAAATTAACAAGTGTTATCAGAACTGCAGAAGTAGAGAAAACCCTTCAAAATAATAATTGATTTTTCGTAAAATAGCAGAAAATTGTAAAACAGCAGAGCAAAACGTTAGTTTTTTTTTGTTTTTTTTTCTATCAAACGAAAATCTATAAATTATTATTACGATGGATTTCTGGATCAGAATAAAATTTCTTTTATCTATAGAAAAGTACACAAACATATATTGTTGAAAAGAAGCGTAGATGTTTTTAATTTGTTCATTTTGTAGTTTTTATAGCCTGTTAGCAGTTACATTTCTATAGAACTCATTTATTTTCTTATGCATGAAAGATACAGGTCGTAAACATATATTAGAACATTATCATGCTAATGAGGTATTTAAAATATATTATTAATACATTTTTGTAATGAACAGTATGACATACTTCCTAAGGTGTGATAATAAGGTTCCTTAATATAAAAAACAAAAACAAAAGGATTGTTTTGTACGATTGCAGCACTTAATCGTACAATTTTTCCGTAAAAAGAACATTAAATTGGTGTTCACTATTTTTTCAGAACTTTTCAATGACAATTTGTTACAGCTGTGAGTCAATAATTGGTTGGATTTCACAAATTTTTAATCTGTTTTAACCCTAGAATACTAATGTGTTTATATATGCTGCTATCACTAGAGATTTTTACGTAAATTTTACGTGCTCACTTAAAATTCGTTTTATTTCATTATATTACATTCATGTTGTTTTTAATTATAATGAATCTCGGTTGCCTTTTAAATTTAACAAAATCGATAGAAATGAAAAATAAATTTACATAATAATTTAGTAACAGCACAATTATATATGTATATATATTTACTTTATATATATATATATATATATAAATATATTTATATATATATATACAGGGGTTGGACAAAAATATGGAAACACCTTTTAAAAAACATGTTTCTTTGCTTAATATGGTGTAGGAAACCCTTTTGCAACCAAAACAGCTTGCAGTCTTCTCGGAATGGATAAATACAGTTCCTGTATGTGTGCCAAGGGAATATTATACCATTCTTCCTGCAAAACGGTGGCAAGTTCAGATAACGATGTTGGCGGTGGATAACGAGAACGCACTTTCCGTTCCAATGTAGACCACAAAGGTTCGATAATATTCAGGTCTGGTGACTGTGGTGGCCAGGGGAGAGGGGACAAATCCTCCTCGTGCTCAGAACACCAGTCCTGGACAATGTGAGCTTTGTGAACAGGGGCTTTGTCGTCTTGGAAGACACCATCACCATCGGGGAACAAATTTTGTACCATGGGATGAACTTGAGCTGCCAAAATGTTCACATAAGTCTTGGCAGTCATGTGCCTTGACACAGTTATCATGGGGCCAGCAGAGAACCACGATATGGCTGCCC
>BMAW01122732.1:0-52500 GCA_019974015.1 Nephila pilipes | reverse complement strand
CAGTATCAAATAAGAATTTACTGTAAAGCAAAGTCTAGACATTAGTGACACGTAAAATTTGATGAGAAATTTCGCATATACGAACGAAGTAAAATTCACATAGTGAAATCTATTTTATGGAAGCGAGACAAATTAACCACAGACGAAAAATCAAACCACGGCATCCAGCCCACAAGGTTTTCTGAAGCAATTGGAAATCAAACAAAATGTGGTGGAAAGGAAGACCAGAAAAGAATCAATAAAGGAAAACCGAACTTACACCTCTATATACACTACTGTTCTAGGGTTAAATGGGTATATTATTATTTTTATTTCCACGAATGGGCAATATATGTTTCTTAAGATTTTCTTACAAAATCTAAAAATAATTAGACTTTTAAAAATGTTTTATGAGTTTAAATGAGTTTATAGCCCAGCAAAATGACTTATGCGCTTGGGAATGAATGTTTCACAGTTGAGGAAAGTATAATCACAGTTGTATGTCATATTGTTTCTGCTAATTTTTCTTTCAGTTTTGCAAATTTTCGCAGTAATATTTAAGCTGGATGTATATCAGAGAATGAGAAGAATTTATGGCTATTGTATTTGATATGTCCTGAAATAAAATAATCTGATACTTTATTCCAAAACTAGAATTTCTATCTCTATTAACCTGAAGACAATGTAATTCCACGTCAGAATTCGTTGCTTTCATATTACTGCTGATATTTCAGCATATGTTCCATATTCCTTCTGACTTCAATACCGGATCGCTCTAAAATGGCTTTTTGCTTTGTAGGATATAAAATTCAGAGGGTTGATATATTCCAAAAATCATTAATTTTAATTTCGTTACTGCAATCCTTATTTCTTCACACTTTGATCACTTTCTCGATAAAATAATCTGGTTTCAATGGATGTAACAGTACGTTCAATGAGAGGTAAGTTTTGATGTTTCTGTGAAAGTTAAATATCATTGCGATATTTACAAGGTAAATTTTTCAATTGGTTGTTTCATAAACATGACTACAGTATATGTAGTTTGGTCGGGTTAGACTCTCACCACTATAATTTCAAAGTGTTAAGATAAGCCAAATGTTCATAAATGTAAAATGAAAGAGAAAACAAAGTGCCACGTCTATTAAACGTTATTGGTTATTTAAAAGGCAGAGGTATTGGTATGATATTATCTTTCCATTTGTGTTTCTGGGCTGTTGTTTTTATTGAGAGAGAGAGAATTGGTTGAGGCCATTACAATCACCGTTTAATGAAATGCACGTGATAATATGGAATTTGAATATTATCTACATTGATGAAAATTGGGTTCTTAGAGACAGTTATAGTGAAATGTTTGATTATGAATATTTACGGCAAATCGCCTTGTGTATAGTTAGAAAAAGAAACGAGGACTGCAAAGCGTAAGATGTCATCAAAGCGGTAATTCCCTTGAACTTTGTGTAACATTATACTGAATATGTTGTAAGAAGAAATACATATGTCTTTGTCAGTATATATTTTGGGAACTGTACTGGTATTGTATTTGTTAATGAAGTTCTTTAATTCTCTCACTTTACATTTATAACCCGGACAATTCCAGGAAATCAAGGAGGTACTATATAAAGAAATAAATAGAAAAAAGACCTATATTTAGGGAATTATTTGGAAAAATCATCATCCACTTATATTATATCTTGGTCCGATAAGTAAACTTTTAGAGCATCATCATTCAGTATTGATTTGTCATTTACGCTTTTCTTGCCTGGATGTGTTTCAAAATGTCTATCTGAATTTCGTCTGGGGGATAATTTCAAGGTATGCAAGATTTTTTTTTTTAAATTTTATTTTTTTCGGAGTATCCAATAAAAATAAGCCTAATGGTTGTTAAATCTGGTAATAGTTTTCAGGTGGATGTTCAGACGAAAATAATGGTATTTGTTTTTAGGTTGTGACTTAATGATTGTGTTCGGTGTGTGTTTTTGCCTTCTGAAGTGGAGGCTGAAATTTTGGTTGAAATAGAGATATTGTTTCGCCGCGTGAGAGGATATTGATCTCCCACTCTGAGAAGTCGAGTGACTAGTAGCTAATCTTTCAATAATCCTGGTTTAAATGCCTTTATTTGTTTTTTAATTTTGAAGAATTACTCTCAATACAAGTGTAATTAAGTTTTTATTCTTATGAGTTGAAGTGAATCATACCCTAAGTGTGGAAGTTTAATTGTTTACTACTTTTTCAGCCTCCCTGTATGTGATATTTTGATTATATTGATTGTTTTATTATTGTTATGTTGTTTTATTGTTTGCTTGGTGTAATTTTGATTATTTGCACCTTTTTCCGTAAGGTTCATCGTATATATGGTTTGAAACAGGTCTGGAAGTCACTCTTTTAATTCAGACTAATGAGTCCTGACTTCTATTCTATGTTATCATGCCGAACAACAGATTATAAGACACAGGTTTCGGGACTGAGATAAACCTTAACCACATGTCCAAACCTTTGATGTTACATGAAATATAAGCTATTGGGTATATGAATGCGGCAAGATATTAGGTATGGATGGATTTAACAATTTTGATACCCAAATTTATTGATTTCAGGAGTGTCCGGGTATTAGAAATATGCATAATATGGTATGTAAGGGATTTCTTATGAAGAACAGCAAAACAATTTTTATTCTGAAAGTTTTTAAGAAATACCAATTCCTTAATCGGAAAGTAAACATGTTTCTGCTATTATACCATGCAACAAGCTTAATAAATAACGAAAGAGACCAATGATATTTAGATATGGTCCATTGTTTCTTATTTCAAAATATATTAATCTTGTTAAGTCGAGGTTATTTCTATTAGAAAATCACCTATGTGTCTATTTTAATACATTTTACTCTACTTTTAAAATTGTTTTGTTTGCAATGATTATGAGTAAGAAACATTTTAATGTATCTTCCTTTTCCTTGATAATAAGAGGTAGCTGTTATTATCAAGGTAGCTTATTATATATTGATTGAAAGATGAATAATGATACATATCTTATTGACGGATTAAAGCTTTCAGCAGTGCATAAAAAAGTTTGTTTCTTTAGTCGTTCTAAAGAGAAAGAATATTATACTCATAATGCATTGTTAACCTTATTAAGTGAATTTATTTTCCCGTTATATATCTCCATATTAAATTTTATATCTCTATATTGAATTACATATCATCATATCTTATTTTTTCCCTTCAGAATGACTGCGGCTCCATCATTTCACTCCGTTTTAAGGTGTGCCCAAATTAACCATCAGTGTTTATCGTATCCTGGTTAAAAAAACCGCTTCCTAATGTGCTCATGTCCACAATCCTACAGCCGAAACGAAAAAAAAAAATCTTGATGTGATTAAATTCCCCACTATCTAGCTAAATGCATGAATATTTAATACCACTTAGTTGTGCGTACTATGGATACCGTTTAGTAAGATGCAGAGAACATCGTCAATAGAGTAGATTTTACTGGGAGACTATTCTATTTTCACTAATGAGTCTTCATTTAACCTAAACACTTTTTCTTGACGTACTTTCATCTGTAGCAAATCAAACTCTTGATATGGTTTTATATAGAAAGGTATATCAGTCGTTGTTTCTTGATATATCCTGGTATCATGCTGAATGGTCGTATAAGTCTCCACGTCTTTCATAGAAATTCTGGAATTTCCGTGAGGTACAGAGATGAAATCTTGTATCCCTATTTTCATCTTTTCAGAGCCACATTTTCTTTTTATTTACTTTCAGATAAGTAATAATGTGAAATAAACCCAATATTTCTGCTACAAGTGCATCTAATTGAGCAAATATGGAAAGTGAGGATGTCCTCATATAGAGTTATCGTCATACCATAAACCTGTAATACATCCTTTAGTTGTTTTAGAAAGACACAATTCGAGTTCTTCCTCCAGGATTAATCCAGAATCTAGATATGTATGTTCAGTACATTAACAAACTCGATAATAGCTTATTCTTAAAGAATGAATATAGCATTTTGTACATATGATGGAAAATGATACCATATGAGGAAAATAGTTGTGCAAATTATTTTTATAAAATCTTTGGCTATCTCGCTAGGGCTCATATTAATTTCTTATTTCTAACTAATCTATCTGTTTCACTGAGGTATACAGCTTTATTCATGATTTTAAGTAATATAGCGGATTTTTCTTCAGTAATGTTTCTAAACCTCTATATATCATTCTTCAGCGTTTTTATCGCTATAGCAATGTGAAAAAAATGTTCCAGCCATGAGACATTGAAGTCCATTCTATTACATTTCAAGTTTTACGTACATAAATTTATTAAATAATATAAACTATAAAGTAGCAGGTTTTCTTATATATTTGTATTTTTTTAAATTTCATGCATTTTCAAGGAAATTACCACTTTCCTGTGATCCAACTCCCTTTCATTTAAATATAGCTTCAGCTTTTATTTGCAATTCATTCATCCTTATTCTGTCCAAATGTAGAGGCTAGTAAGGGAGAGAAGTCATGTAAATTCTTAACTAAAATAAGAACACATTTTAGGTTTGAACAGTTTTAAATTTATGATTTTAGAGCATGGCAGTTTTTGATAAAAAAAAATATATAGATTTACTTTAACATTACTTTATGACTCAACATAATGTGTAACATTATTCATACTTATACTGAATTTAAAAAAAAAAAAATTCAAGTTAATCAAAATATAACCCTAAAAACATATGAATTAATCTGCTTAATTTGAATATATGTATAATATTAATTTCTAAAGTAAGATTCGCAAAAGTTGTCTGCCTAGCCTTATATAAATATCTTATAATATTTATATTATTTTATTGAAATGTATTTTAAATGCATTTGGAAAATTTTATACATATCATTTACTCTACTAATAAAACGTTTTCAATATAAAAATTTTAAAAATCAAACAAATATACATTAATATTTAAATTACACTTATGAATTAAACTCACCGTGTAAATAATCAGTTATTTTACTATAAGATGAATGCTAAGTTTTATAATGTAATTTGTGAAAATAAAGACATTTCTTGTTAGCTATTTGTGAATATTATTATCTTAAAAATATTCTTATAGATTAAAAGTTAGGTTGGTTAAATACGTAAAGCATTATCACGACAAATGTTTATGAAGTATTTATTTTACCATTTAATAACATTCGAAGCCGATTATGCATCCTAATTGTAAATATTCAATACAAAACGAAAACGAAAACTGCATAGCTGAAATTTGCCGAATGCATTTTTTTATTTGCATACAAATTTATTGCCAACAAACGCATAAAAATCGCTAGAATAAAACATGGTCTCTAAACGCTGCGTGTGTGTGATTCAAAATATTAAATCTCCTGAAAATAAAAATATCAGGCCAGAGAAAATTTCAATATCTTTCAGAACTGAAAGATTTCTTAAAGCGTGAGGTAAATTTTAAATGTGCATCAAGAACGATCAGTTGCTACTATTCCAAGCATAAAGAAATGTAGGCTATGTATGTCTAGCATATATTTTCAGAAAAGATCTAAAGGAAAGTTCGCACTTTTCATTAATAACATTATTTTTATATATCTGTTATGAATTTCAAATTACTGCGGCTAATGCTCAAAGAGACTCAATAGTTTTGGTCAACAATGTTTGTCAAGTATTGAAACGTATGTGGTTTTGTAAGCATCTTCTACATATTTATAATCAGATGCTAATTTTAAGCAAAAGAGATCACCACATTAACGGTTTTAGTATATTACTTTTAAAAGTCTTTAAAATTTATACTAAAACTATTATAATAATATAACCTTCTGCAACAACTGGTAGTATATACGACTTATTACTAATATATTAATATTGATTGATGATGTAATGCCTAAAAATATACATAATGATGGGAACTTATTCTATGCATCTATGCGCAGTATCTATCATAGTAACTATATGAATTTCATTGAAAACTCTGAAAAATGTAAATGTTTATCTGTGTAATGTATTTAAAATTTTCTGATAATTTTGTCAGCCATATTAGCAACAAAAAAACAACCAGTCGAGTACTGTTGAGGACTCCTCCAATCTTAACTCTCCTTCCCAGTAATGGGAAAATTTGGAGTCTCAAAATATTTAAAGTGCATTATCTGCGCTTTACCTGATATCAGAAAATAATAAGGATAATATCTTATCATTCACTTTAAAATGACAGTTTTATAAAATTTAATACAAAAAACTACATTCTTATACAATTCTATTTAGTAAAGTTATAGGTATTTAAAACAATAATTCATGCATTATATCTATGGTATCTGATATGTATTCTAAGAATGCTTTCTTTTCTTAACAAGTTATTGCATAAATTATTTATCTATTTCTTCTATTTGGACCAAAAGTACATGCATTACTTCGCTTTTAAATTCTAGGACAAACATTTAGCATGTATACATCCATCCATATTATATATATATATATATATATAATGGCTTTATTATTGTGTAAACTTTACTTTGTTTGCTTGTTGACTTTCAATCAAAAATTTTATTCGTTTGGGTACAGTCTTTTGCGGATGTCTATATTTGATGTTTTTTTAATCTCTTTCTATTCTTATTTCTATTATCTGGAATTGTATATACAAATTATCTTGTACCTATTGCTTTGTTTAACTGTTATTGTTTGTTTACACATTTTCTACCCATAAGTTTCATAACATCAACTTACTAGTTTAGGACATCTAATGTTAATTTTTTTTCCCGTTTGCGTTGTTTGATTAAAAATTAATTTTTTTTCTTCTCATCTATATTGTTCTTTAAAATTATTTAATATCCTGCTTTTAAAATTCAGATAAATATTTTTGTTTTTGTTACTCTTACGTGAATATGATTTACATTTCTTCTCACTGTAATTTTTTTAATTTCATATTTGATTCAAAATGTAAGGAATTTTTTTTAAACTATATTTATTGTATGCTTTAAATAATTATGTGTTATTCAATTAAAAGTATGTGATTGTCATGAGAATTTTATTTTCCATTCAATATTTGTT
Source organism: Nephila pilipes (assembly GCA_019974015.1). Taxonomy (NCBI): domain Eukaryota; kingdom Metazoa; phylum Arthropoda; class Arachnida; order Araneae; family Nephilidae; genus Nephila; species Nephila pilipes. The sequence goes on along the minus strand of BMAW01122732.1, from coordinate 45,481 downwards.
TCAATATATTTGATTATAAAAAGAAACATTAATTGATATATTCTTTATGCTATTTTTTCAAACTCAATTTTAAGACTAATAAAATTACAATGAAGTAATTTTTTTTAATAATAAAGCAAAAAAAATTATATTGATGATGTAAAAAAATTTTTATGCATATTTGTTGCTGAGAATATTATTCTGATTTTATTTGAAGATTTTATTTTACTTTGAAAACAGTCATTAATGTTATATTGACTTAATCTCGATACATGCTTGTTAGTTTTGAAGATTTTCGACTTATATTGTAGATACTCAAAATTGTTTTTTCTGGAATTCTATATTCTTTTTTATTAATATCTTATATTTTTATCGTTTCATTGATCTTAGTCAAGAAATTCATTCTACTTTTAATTACAATATTTCAAATTACATTACCGCATTGAAATAGAAAATACTTTTCTGTGTTTATCGATTTTAAATAGCCATGTTAATATTTACTTTACACCAAATCTCATTACTATAGTTGAAGTTCTGGAAAATTTAATAACATTATGGGGAATTCAACTAAAACTTATCAATAATTTGTATAATTATATGTTCGATTTTAAGCACTTAACTATTTCACTTAGCACTTAGACATCGTTTTAATTTTAAAAGCAAAAAAAAAAAAACGTAAGATCTTTAAAGTCAATTTTCATTATTATTTGTGCGTGAAAATAAATTATATTTCAAATCTCTCTACTTAGTTTACTCTTGATTATGCATGATAGCTTATCAAGAACTATTTTTACATATTATTGGAACATTATTCATTGGCAACTTTGAGCTCCATTTTCTAAAATTTGTTATTGCATTTATTATTAATTCAAATAAATTGTGATTCCTGAGTATAATTTGTGTTTGTAAAGCTAACCTGAATTCATAGAAACTCAATATATATTACATATTAATGTCATTAGATGTTACTTGGTTCCCCCGTGTCATGTACACATATTTCAATAAAACATAAACTTTAATAATTTTCTATTCCATCAGAATTTTCCCCTCTTTTCCGGCAATTCTTTAAAGATTCCCTCCCCACCTAGCGATCACTCAAAGTTGTTATGAGTGATCGCTCATCGAGCCCATTTGTTCATCGAGCAATTTAATAGCCATGGAGAATAATTTTTACAGTTAATATCAATTATTTCCAACATCAAAAATAATGTTGATGTATATTTATATTATTTTATTCTGAAAATTAATAGGTAAATTACATTATTTTATATTTCGCATTAAATAATCATATGAAATATTTCTAAAAGTATTTATACTTAAATTACTATCAAATGATGGTCATTTATTAATATAGAAACAATAGTTATATCTCTTTTCATAAACATCACTAATATTTCTATTATTAGCTATTTTTTAAATTATATAGTGGAATTAATTTGGAAAACCATAAGAGCATCATTATATCTGAATAATTTGAAATTATTATTTCTAAATTTATATTCAAAGAAATTTAGATAAATATTAACTAAGCTATGACTAGCTGGACATTCTTGAAGTATTCCTTTTATTTGCTTATTGTTTCTTTTCATTTGAACAAATATAGATTTTTTTAGAACCAGAATAATAAGTTATTTAATTTTTTCATAAGATATAGAACTATTAATTTTTAATTATTTGTATTTAGCAAAAATAACCATAATGAAATCAAGAAATTCTATAGAATTAAATAAATCTTGAAAGTCTTAAATATAAATAGATTAAATCATTTTATCTTTTATGATTAATAATTCCATAGCTATTTTAATTATAATATTCTTATAAAACTGTCAATAGTATCTTATAATATTTTTGTAAAAGTTTTCTTGATTTTATTATATAAGTATTTTTTGTACCATTAGTCACATTTCTCAATTTAATAAAAACTTCGTAAAATTTAGGGGTTAGAAATAAATGTGGAAATTTTATCAAGTTCAGAGTGAAACCTATTTTCCATGCAAAACTTTATTTCCATTTGTTTGTTTTTATCACTATTATTGATATTAGTAAAATTCATTACTAATCTAATGCTTAAACGTTAAGCCAAAGTATAGTTTCTTACATATAATCATATAATTCTGCTCAACCGTATCTATATAACAAACAATGAAATCACCTTGTATCTTTTAAATAGAACTTTTTAAATCTCTAAGATTAATACTATCATGTACCTTGAAATTTAAGTTTTTTCATCCTTCTTCAATATACAAGTTATAATGTTTTAAAACCTGAAATATAAACTATACTTAATTATTATTTTGTTAAAAAAGTATCAATAACTACATTTTTTTTACTTTTAGAAGTAATAATTAGTTGAATAATTTTAAATCCAATAACTCTATTCATAATTTTTCTAAGAATTTTATCCCTAACAATATTTAAATTACCAGTAATCACATGTTAATATTCTTCATTAATTAACTCATTATAATAATCCTTACAAATACAAATTTTAGAACATTATAATTCTTTACAATTATTATGGTTACATAACATTCGTTCTATATTTTAATAAATTTAAAAGTTTTCTTAATCATAATAATATTAATGGGAAATAAAATTTTATGCTTATTAAGAATATTATTAACATTATATTCTCAAAAGATTTATTCATAAATTTAATACAACATTATTTTACATTTTATTGATCATTATAAGCAGTATCAATTTTATATTTAATAACCAGATATTTATAAATATCCCAAGGAATATGAAGACAAATAGAGTTTGTATTATTTACATTAGTAATGAAATCGCTTAGAGTTTTTATTTTTCTCTTCTTCATATTAAACAAAAAGGTATTTAATACTTTTAATATTTAAGTTCTCTTTAAATTTATCATTTAATTTATAAATGTTTCTTTAATACCTTCCATATGCAAACATTTTTTCATTTTCTACTTCTACTACTTTCTTCTCTTTTCTCTTTTCTCATTAACACTATTAAAAACATTGAGATTTATGAAATTTCTATTGACATTTAGATTTGTGAAATTTCTATATACATATTCATTGTTATCCATTTGCTTAATTATTTGCAAAATATTTGATTTAACATTATTATAGTAAGACCATAAGTCTAAAGAGTATATTAAGCCTAGAAATCATGAATTTCATCAACAAATTTCTTTTGATTTTTGTGCAGTATTTTAGTAAATCTTAAATGAACATTTTCAATTTTATGATTGTAAAAGTGTTTAGTTTAAAAAATTTTCGAAATTCTTATATCCTTAAAATATTTAGGGTCATTCCTATTTTTTTTTAATTATATGTATATTAATATAATTATTTGACCTATATATATAATCAAAAATTTTACATTTAAGTAAGGAGATACAAGTATAGGTTCCATATAAAAAAAATTTGTAATTAACATTATACCGTTCATAATTAATCATTTTTTACAAGTTTTGCATCGCTTTCTATTACAAACAATATAATCTAATTTATCAGATTTGGTGTTATCATTATATGTCCAGCTTTTTAAACTATATTCCTTATAATCTGGAGATTTACTATTCATTTCAATATTATTTTATCTTTATTAATTTTAAATGTACACTTCTAAAAATAATCCTACTATTATATAGTCTATACTTTTGTTCATCATATATTTCATCCTTCCTGATTATGTCTTTAGCATTTGGAAGAATTGTTATTATCTATCAATCTCAACTAAATCTTTTTCATCATATTTAACCATCTCATTTATTAAATTAATATTGTCGAATATCATTTTATTAATAATGTCTCTTTCATTGAAATACATATTTATTTCATAATTACTATATTTTCCCATATATATATTAAAAATCGGTATCTTAAGTCTACCACCAATCTTTTTCCAAACTGAATAATAACAACTAAATAAAAATTTATGTAAATTTTAATAATTTGTCAGACTACAAACACAGATATACAGTTTTTAAAAGACAAAAAAACAAGCTAGTAGTTTTGCCCTAAAAGTTCACAAATTTCCAAATACAAGGGAGTTTTCTAATTTTGAAAAAGACTAGGAAACAAATATCATATAAAATGCTAACAAACCCTTAAAAAAAAAGGTATATATACAGATATATATATATATATATATATATATACAGGTTCCGGAAGGAAATCGTTTCCCACTTCAGAAGGCTCTAGTGGTCCGAATGAGTGTTGCGCTTGACATTTATCAAATAAAACTTTTTAGTACTAAATTGCGTAGATAAGTGTAGTACTGTAATATACATAAACACATTTACTTTGTTTTGTAAATGTTAAATAATATAAAAACAATGTTAAATAAAATAAATAGCATTAGTAAAACTCCTCAATTTGATACCTTTTGATGTCCAACAATGTGCTGCAATCACAGAACCATATTTTTCACAGCTGACTGGAGTGATTCTGCCGAAATATTGAGAATAAGTTACCGAATTTTATCCTTCAAATGTCACACAGTTGATGGCATTTTACGATAGATGTTATCGTTTAATAAATCTCATTACCAAATGTCGCAGGGGGTCAAATTAGGAAAACAAGGAGGCTATACTTTTGAGAAAATGATGGCTGTTAACCTGTACATCTGAGAAATACTGTTCTATTACTTGGTTTACTAAATACTTAATATGAGGAGCTGTGCCCTCATGCATGAAAATGATATCCTGAAGCATCTACGCTGTTGAAATCCTGAAATTATAAAATCCTCAGCAAAATTCCGGTGTCGTTGCCCTGTAACAGAACAGGTTTGGATTAGATTTTCAGTTATCGCATCAAAAAATTACGGTCCAATGATTAAAGTAGCCGTAACACCATACCATATAGTCACTTTTTAAAGATGCATAGATTTTTCTTGGATAGTGTGGCAAAAATTTTGCGTGCATCTAGGTCCTTGTCTTGCAATTGACACATGGCTTTGATTTAGTTGGGATATAAATGTAAAATCCGCAATAAGATTTTCTTCTAACCGGATTGATGTTAAGTTGCCCAGTTATTTCAAAATTCTGTATCATTCGGCAAAACGCACATTGAGACGTCGGACCTCTTTGTATCCGCTTCATAAGATGAAATAATTTTACAGATGCAACGGAGTTCTGGTTCAGGTAAAGCAATTTTGCCAATAGCTCTTTTACTTGCAATGTAAGCATAAAGTGGAGAAAAGTAACTAATGCTCGTAATGATTCTGCCTTCTTTTTATCGAAAGAATGAAGTTAATAGACATGCACTGTAATGCAAAATTTTCAGTTTATGCAAAGTTATGCAGTACAGCTCTGTGCCACCTTTCAATGGAATTTTGAACAAAAAGTTTTCATATAATAAATATGAAACGCATGAATTAAATTATCCGTATTTGAAATATTATCATATTGTTTACTATTCTATTACCAATAAAATGTGTTCTAGAGCCCTCTGGAGTGGATATATATATATATATATATGTGTGTGTGTGTGTGTGTGTGTGTGTGTGTATAGGATGCTCATTAAAGTCCCTTCCACCCTCTTAACTTCGGTAAGGCTGCTGCTATATTCATAAAAGTGGTATCAAGGTATAGTATTGAAGTAGTCATGCGCGCTAATGAATGAAACCACCTAAGGCGCCACCTGGTGGAACATGGCGGAATTAGCACATATCTCGAAAACGGAATAAGACAGTGGAAAAAGTGATTTTTGGAGTCATAGATGATCATTCATTTAGTACGAAAAGATACACTGTGGACATTAATGCCAAGAATAGAATGGCTGAAACGAGTTTTTGTTTTTTCGTGATTCCCTACATTGTGACATTATGAAACTTGAATGGAAAGAGAAACGATTATCTTTCGGGCAGAACACAACACTAGCACAACTATTCCTAGCATTAATGTCAACTAGATGTCTTTACGTATTAAATTGATTATACTCCATAACTTTTAAAATCACTTTTTCCTTCTGTCTTGTTCCGTTTTCGAGATAGGAATGCTAACTGCTTATTTTTCCTCCAGGTGGAGCCGTATGCGGTTTCATTCAGAGCACAGGGCTACTTGACAAATCATGACAAAACTTTTAGGAGTATAGCAGTTGCCATTTCAAAGTTAATAGGATGGTAAGAGACTTTAGTGATTCCATGTATGTATATTAAATAATAATAAATAATATTATTTGAGTGTCAATAAAACAAACCAATGGTACTATGTGTTTTAATATATGTAGCTAACTATATTATTTATCGATATATATATTTTAATAAAGAAAGTCATATACTTTTTAATATTAAACCACATTTAGAGATTATTATATGTTTTTTGTGAAATTTTAACGTTCAACGATAATTATAAACATCACAAATTAAAAATAATTGGAAATTAATAATTAAATAATTTCATATCTTTAGCATCCAGAGGAGGGATATGTCTCTTAAAGTTATGTCTTATTTTAATAATTTTGATTCATTATGAAATAAAATTTTTATAATGTGTAATTCAAGAAACTATTTGGGACTAAAGGAATGAAATAAATTATATGAAAATGAACTGATGTAATTTTAGAACGAAATTATTTCGTGAATTACTTCAATGGCCCTCGATGATTCATTATTGCGATAAAAAACCGATATAAACCTGTGAAATATGATTAACAGATTACTATTAAAATTAAATTCTACTACGTTAAACTTATCAATAATAAAAATGCTTTTATAAAATGATATAAGTGTTATTCAAATTTAAAAGAAATTAAAATATTCAACATATACTACCTTAACCACTGGCATTTAATTTATATCGTTTCTTTAGCAGTGACGATATTGAACTAAATTATACTATTTTAAAGCAGATAGCCTGATTGCAACATAGCAACGAACATATTTTAGTAACTCTCTCTACATCTAAAAACGGTATAACAAATCTACGTAACATTTGTAACTTTAAGCAGTTGCTTATTTCTTAAAAATTAAAATATATATCCAACGACAAACATGACATAAAATTAATTCTCTTGAATAGTTTCTCAACGTATTCCTCAACATGTTTTAAATTAAATCGAAATTCTTAGCAAATTTTAAGACAGGAACAATCTATTAAGTAACTTAACGGAATTTCAATACATGTTTTGGTAATCTTTAACTCGAAACAACTTATACCATACATTGTTTTCAAATTTATTTTGTTGATACTTATCTGATTCCTTATCCTTCCTTTAACAGAAATTGGACAATAAAGTAATAAATTGAGATTAATTAAGACATTCTCAATATACTCCCACAAAATAATGGAGATGAATATTTGTTGAGATTTATATCTCCACTGATTCAATTATTGAGATAATAATTTGCTTACATCCTAAAGGCCGATCGAATTAATTTATGTTTTACTGATAAATAAGTACTTCGTTTCCATCATCATAGAACTGATTCTTTTTTTGTAACAGAAAAATTTTTTTTGGTAAAAAGAGAGAACCTATAAAAAACTCACCATTATTTAGAAATATAAATGAAAATAAGTATTTCAACTTTTAATTAATTTAATAACTCAATGCCTAAATTATTAAAAGAGCAAACAAAATAGTTAATTAAGAATATTCCACGTACTCAACTTAATTAATACGTAATTTTACTTAACTGAATAAATACCACTTTCTACCACGTGATCAAGAATACTTTTGATACGTGCATTTTAATAATTGACCATTTCAATAGAGGTAAACACTTCTGTAAAAAAAGATATTTGTGGAAATATTTAAGGATAAGATCTATTTATTCATAGGCTAAACATTCACTTTAAAAGGTAGTGTTAATTTTTAAGATTATAAGAGGTGTTTGTGGAAATAAATTATGCTACAAAAGCTCTAAGTGAATTAAATTTTTTATTAAAAGACTTGCTTTGTATTAAAGAGATAATCACAAAACTAATCTGATATTCATTCTTTCAGACTGGAAATTTCCAGGTTATTAATAAATTTTCAGGCATTTGTGTTGGTAAATAATAAAAGTTTCTTCTTTGATGTGTATTTTATTTATCTTAGCAGAATAGTTACCGTTCGATAAAATGTAAATAATACTGTACCACTGCAACGATTTCGAAGAAAAGACATTACTATATCACAATGTAAAAACTACTAGAGGCCTTTTCAATAAAGAAATTAAAGCCAGGTAATATCTTAAATTATTTTCTTGTTGTATGAAATTATTAGAACTGTGTACTTATATTTCGTTGATGCATGAATTCATGTAATTAAATACTGTCTAAAGAATCAGAATTCCAGCACTTTAAAATTTCTTTTGAATATTAATTTTGTTTTTGTTTTAATACTTCATAATAAATGTCTATTTTGTTCTTTACCTATTAAATCAAAAATAAATAAATAAAGTAATTTTTTGTACATTTTATATCATATTATTTTCTAAGTCATTTTTATTGAATTAATATAACACTTTTTCAGGAGCTATTTCATCAGTTAAGTTTAATTCTAATAAAATATACGTAACATTCTTTAGTAAGTTACAAAATAATATTTATTCAAATAATTTACGCAATTGATTGCTGAATTATTTGTAAATGTCCCTGTTTCAGTACTTTTTAAAACTGTTTAATTATAGTTTAAAATAAATACATTTTAATCACTGATGTGTTTTTCGCTACTTGGAAGGAGTGTTAATCAATTTAGTAACTTCTTTCTTCACACGAGCTGTCTTGTTACCATTCTCAGTAGATATGCAAAAATTTCATTGACGTAGTTGTAGATACTTTCAATACAAATTACTAATAAACGTAAATTAGACTGTTTATTTATGACATAAATGCGTGCAAAAAGTGTATTTTTGTTTTAAGAATTCAAATGCGAAAATGGAATAGAAACTAAGATATTGCATACAGCTAAATTTACAAATAAAAGAGACCATAAGCCCACAATTTATTTGTAACCTTAAACTGTTTTTGAATCAAATTGCACAACATCTTTAATGTACTGTCTTTTTTTTTAAAAAAAGAATGTAATGCTATGCAAATAAGTTATTGTTTTTGAGTATTCTTCAAATGATTCAAAATATAAAAAAATAATGCTTAGTCGAATCATATAGATGTATGGCGAGCTTTTTACTATAAATTTTGAAAAGCAACTATGTTAAAATTACTAAACCAGAAAATAATATAAGAAAAGAAAAACAAAACGAGTTATTTGCAAAGTTTTGCAAAGAACAAATTTAGCCATTGAAGGTGAACTTTTTTTAAAATTATTGTTAAATTACTCAATTAAATATAAGAAGTAAAATAAACGATGAAATATCGAGAAATGGACAATAGTTAAATTTCCCGATATTAAAATTAAATGAAGTGATAAATTATTAAATTCAATATTATACCAGCTACATGTAACTTAAATTGAAGTAAAGGATAAAAAAAAATTGAAAAGTGATCGGGTACTAAGACAATAGCCCCTTGAGTGGCTAATAACGTTAAAATATAAAAAAAATATAAAACACAAGTAATAAAAGTACAAATCAAGTATAAAAAATTAGTTTTATAATTTATTCAAATCTACAAGATATGATACTCCAAGATGTCTTAAATAACATCGATACTAAATGTGATTTCTCTAGGCGAAATGTAAAAATGCTGATATTAATGCATTTTAAAAGAATTTTGCTCATGTAAGAAGGTCACGTTATGTAAGTGACTTTCAGCGACCAGTTCATCACTTAAACCAACCTCTATGGAAAATTTGAAACTATTAAGGATTAAAATTTGTGATCAAAAGTATTAAAATTATCCTAATTTGTTTAGTAAATCGCTGAATATTTTTTTTGTATTTGTTTAAAAGATTATAAATGTTTTAGATGGAACACGAATTAAAAGTTTAACACAGAATTTCCAATTTTATGAATATAAATATAGCCAAATTCTTTAAAGTACTATATTATGATTTTCATTTTTTTTACTTAAAATATTTTACATTAAAATTAATAGCAATCCAGTAACTGCTTTTTATTTCTTAATTCGTTTTTTGATTGCTGATTAGATTGATTTCTTAAAGATAATTATTAATGAAAAACTTTAAGTTGGAATGTAACATTTATCATTATGAACTGTTTTCAATATTGTCTCTTATAAAGACTGAATCATCTAAAATTTGAAGTTACTGAAATTTCATAAGGGATTTGAAAATTTTAATCACAGGAAAGTGAAAAAAAAGATTAGTTTGTTAATACTTATTTCCCCAAAAATATAAGATCAAAACACAGATTGTTGTAAATTCTTGACTGCGATTTTCATTTGGAACTAAATAAATATCTTAAGCATAAACAGTTTATAAAATAAATTATATTTTATTTATTTTTATTTCCACACAATGTTTTAAGACACGAAAAATTATTTTTCCAATCTTACTCAAACTGAAATCTTTCCAGTTTACTGTTGTAGATTATTAAATGAGGCAAAAAGGAAGTAATTCAACATAAAGTTACATACTTCTTACATTTCTGCTAATTTTCGTTTCTTGTAATTAATAGATCTATCAATCTCGACATAATACTACCTAATTATTGAAATAAAACATGTTTCTTAAGATGCTAAATACACTACAGAAGTAAATTCCTTTTCTTTTTAAAGAACAAAAAAAAGTTGGTTAAACTTGTTTGAATAGTTTTCTTCCTTTTCTCTTTACCTTTAAAATGATCGTGATTGATAGATTTAAAAGGCTTATATATATTTGTGATTTTTTTTGTATACATGCATTTTTATATTTTTGTGGAATAATTCTAATTTTTAAATCATCAGAAAAATGTAACGTTTTACATTTATCTTTTCCTTTTTTACTTTAAATGTATTTCATATTACAAAAAATAAATATAATGGACAATGGTAATTACTTACGATTCCTTGAATATTAGTAACAATACAAATGGTAATTTTTTGAAACAAATAAATCAATCTTCTATCTAATGCAATTCAATTTTATTGCTTTGAAAATGAATAAATGTAAAATACTTCTAAAAGGTGCTAATTTTTTGGATTTTATGTGTATGTGTTTAATTTTTTTTAAAAAAAGTTAAGATTCTTGATATATTAAGTGTGAAATGTTACTTTTTGTCTCGTTAATACAGTACAAAATAACTAAACAATTTGAGAATAAACTGTAGTTTTATATCTGCTATTGAACAGTTAAATTTAGGAGAAAGAGGTATCGATAAAGAATTGAATTTTAGGTTCTTAACCAATATAGATGTATTATGTCCAACTTAATAATAATTTACTAAACTTATTTACTAAACCAAATATTAATTTACTACCAAATATTAAGATCATTTTCATTTTATTATGAGATAAATTAACATAATTAACCTTTTCTTATAGATATTCCGGGGCCTAGCAGAGACGTTGGACATGGTTAGGTAAGTAAAAATAAAGTTTCCATAGGAAATGATACTGCACTCAATGAAAGCAGAACTTCAGTTAATTATATTACACTTGAAGTGTACTATTCTTTTTTTTAAAAAAACGGACGGGCTACCATTTGTATAAGAAGCCCGGGCTTTAATCTCCACACACGGAAAGTGTACCAGAACGACAATGAATCGTAACTTTGTCTCCATGCTCCTGAAATGAATTTTAAATTAGAATCATATTATCAATGTTGTGTCTTTTCTGGGTGTATAACCACTAATTATGTGATTTTCATGTCTCACCTAAGTTGTCAGAAATTTCCTGAAAATTTTACTTCCTAGTAATCATATGCGTACTTCAAATTCATGTAATGATTCATGTTCCCACTTTGAGTAATTTGATAGAATCTGTAATAGTGTGATTAATGATACTTTTAATTCAAATGTCTTCTAATAATTCCAAACATTTCTCAGAAGAGTTGATGAGAGAATAAATATGACCAGACAAAAATAATCTTTCTGCTCAACCACTGAGATTGGATTCAATTACTAAGATCCTCTTATTTTTGATAAATTCAATTTCGGTTAATAAATTTAAGAATTGAATAAGTAATTTATGACTATAATGTAATTTTATATTTTTAATTATATGATTAAACTTGCGAGGAGGAGATAATGGTCAAGAAATGAAACTTGAGCACTCAATCAGATAAATAGTCATTATGTCTCAAGGGTCGCTCCTCAAATCTATTGCAACCTTATCATTTTACCGTGAGGAGGAACGTTAGAACTGAATTCTTCTACATGTGCAGACATACGAATTGAAAGTTTTCTACATGCTTATTAATGGTACTGGTACTTATTTCCCTGCAGTCAACACATCAGAAGAAGATATTTTATCTTTGGGGTCCCCGATTGCTGTCCTCCAACAACTATCCAGATTGACTTTCCTTCTTAACCTGTTTGAATTCCCTTCTATCGGTCGATAGCTGGAAATTTTGAATTAATCGTGGATATGTGGAAGACATCTCAAATCAGTGGATTCACTGTTCTCGAAACCCCTTAACCAGATACCGCTGTGACCGTTTAGATGGAGACATGAATTTAGTTTCCAGTTATATCTACGAGGTTACTTGATATTTGCTATTTGTAAATATATTCTATACTTGTGAGGTAACTTTTTGATATGCGTTGCATCCTTTCAGTTATCCATTAACAATTTTGTAAATATTTGAAACAACTTAACTTTTGATTTCGTTTTTTAGACGAATAATATTTTTTACATTCAATTTTACTCAAAAAATGTTGGTGATTTAAATATTAATCTCTCCTTGATAATTTGCAACTGCTGACTAGAGTCATTTGAAGTCATATAAATACTTTCATAAATCTTATTAACCTCTTCATATGTGACGAAAAATGGATTTATTAAGTATAGATCATATTATCTTCTTATGAGATAACTAAATACGATCCGAATGACATACATTTTGTTAATGGCAGAAAGTGTGGACATTGTAGGGTAAAAAAAAAATTCATAATGCTATATCATTTCTTAGCAGAAAGCAATTGCTCTGAAACGTAAATTCATCTTTCCAATGAAAATTACATGACAATGAATGAGTATAGAAGTTCAATTCCAGGTTATTATATATGAAGTGCATGATTTTTTTTAATCGGGTATGCTTTTATTCAAATAGGGATGCCCAAAATTTTCAACAAACTTGCGGAAAGTATGCCAGGATCATCATAAATCTTGACCTTTAGATCCGCGTTCCTTAAGAGATTTAAAATTAGAGAAAAATGTCATCAGTGTCATATCAATTGGCAGAAAATACTTTAAAAATAGAAAAATGTCAAGTGAAAGTGATAAAAATATACATGACGATTTTCTGCGTTTATTTTCAACAAAATTTAAAATAATGATATTTGTATAATTATGTATTTCTATATACTGCTATTTTTAACAATAGATTACTCTACATTGTCCTAAAACCAATAAGTTCAAAGAAAGATGTTTTAACTTTAGTCTCAGAATCGAAAAACCTGCATAGATACTTTTAAATCGATCAATCCACCGAAAGATATAGCTGTCAAGATCGAATTACCTTGAAACAATGGATGAAATAATTTTATTGTCTGCAGTAGTATTACCTTTGAAAATCTAACAGAGCTTATTGGATCCAGACCATTAAGTAAAACGTTATTGGTCTAAAGAACACCTATGAAGTGTTCCAAAGAAAGAACTTATTTTCCATGTCCAGACGGAATAAAATGTGGTACATTGATTCTTTAGTTCAACATTGTAAAAGAGATAATAAATGGAAGGACGAATGGGGAGGTAAAGATGGAGGGGGGGATTCAGTACTTGATTTATCATCAATAATGGCAAGCGTTTCATAAAATAGCCATTGTTATCGCAAGTATAACATTTCTGCTTTTCAGCTATTGCCTTGACTGTGTTAGTCGACCTGCCGGATTCTGAGGAAGACAATGACAGTAATCTTGTTACACAAGGTTACTCATTGATTTCCGATGGGAAAGGGTTTCTTCAGGTTGATGGAGTCTCACCCAAAAACTAAGTCTTTGTTCCGGGAATAATGTACTGTCTAAATTAAATTAAACTGTTATATTACAGAATTTCTTGCACATACAACATAACGAGAAAAAAAAATTTAAAAATTATTTTGGTACTATGTTGCAGAAAATTTAGAAAAGTTAACGTTTTTTGTAAAGTAATTGGGAAATTTACATAACGAAAAGTTTATTTATTTATGAGTGCATTTCCACATAATATCAAATTTTTAATGTTTATAAACATGACTCCTACTTTTTTTTTCATTTTTGTTTTGAAAAATGCAGATTTGGTTATTTTTAGCCTGATAAATCACATTAGTAAGTAAATTGAAAAAAAAATTGATTTCGTAAGCTTGCAGGAAATTTATTAAAAATAGTGATCCAATGAGGAAATTATGAGCAAATTCCTTGAAACATTTTTAATGAGTTTTCCTTAACTCACATTGTAACAATGTTTGGATGAATATTTTAAAAGTTTTTTTCTGACATTTTAAAGAACTCAATTGAGCTGAAATTTTCTATACGTCTTTGTTTCGGTTGACGATATAATATTTTAATTATAATGAATAAAAATCAATTGATCAAACTGTATTATTTAAATAATTAAATTTTACACCAAGTTTCTTGACAAACCACCAAATGGTCGCCAAATCCAACAACAATTTAGCAAAAATAAAAAATTGTTACAAATGAATATATTATACAACTTTGCCCACTTACATTGCGTTTTTGGTTTTAAAATGTGTCGGCAAACTTTAATACGTTTTGAATACCTATACTTCATTTGTAAGTCAATATTCGTTCACTTTACAACGCTTAGTTTAGCTAAAAGAATTAACACGTATTTAATTTAGATGATATATTTAATAAACATTAATTACTAAAATAAATTAATAAAAATAATTATTCAATGATTTCAATATGACTCAGCATTACTTTTTGTTCTTAAAATTTAAGGTATAAAAATTATGTTACACAGAGTGTGAAGGTTGAACGAAAACCCATGATAAAAAGATTTTCTGTATTACTTTTTTCCTTTTTTTTTTTTTAATTTTGTTAGTTAGACAGTTGAAGTTGTGTAATTATCTTATAATCTTAGTCATATAAAACAATTGTATGATTTGTTTGGTTAGATTTTATTAACGTAGTCCTAGAAGAAACCTAAATGCTATTGGCAACGGACCTCGTAATTTTGAACCTCGATCAAGTGACGAGGATGACACCTGAGTTGGTACTTCACTCTCCCTAAATTCCTCACCGCGCAATGGGAGGACTTTATTCCACGATAGATTTAATGCGCATCAATCCCGGCTGCACGGCGGGGCTGATGCATCATTTTGTGGCATCAAGTCTTGAAACTAGGCTCGCGGAAATCAACTAGAAGTGAATCCGCGACTATGACGACTAAACTAAGGCAGTCACAAAACAAGGGTAAGAACCTTAAGCCTTTTAAACTTCAGATTTCTGCTGTATTAGAATCCTTTTAAAAATGAAAGTAAACACATATTTTTGAATATAATACATATAAACGAACTATAAATAAAATGCATTAATATCAATTTACACCTAGAATAAAACTACACATTCACTAAAATCATTACTAATATAAATTCACAGAAATTCATGAAATATACAATCTTAAGTTGGCACAGGTAGTAAACACACTCGAGAAATAGCTCGCTTATATTCTCCTTTTTCAGTCCTCACTTTCACAACTCGAACTAAATTATCATCACCTTTATAAAGCTCTAAAATCCTACCCAATGGCCATTTAAATAGAGGTATATTGGCCTCAATGAGAACTAACTATATATCCTATCCTAACGTTTTAGAAATTGCCACTATTGCGTTGTTGGAGTTCAAAACCAAATAACCCGAGGCCATTTTTCTCCAAATAAGCTAACAAATCTCTGCAACTCGTTGCCATCTTTTAGATATTCTCATTTAGATCAACCAAGTTAGCTAACTGGATTGAACTGATTAATAAGTCTACCCTACAATATGCAGTGTTAAAGCATTTAAATCATCACATTGGTTGATAAGGGAAATAAAGAATAGAATTCAAGATTCTCTCTCTATTTTGATGCACACTTAAGAATTCTCATAGGTTAAGTTAGACTTTCCCCACAACTCTCTTTAAGGTGGTATTTAACCGATTTTACGGCAAACTCCCCACAAACGACCAAATGATTTTGAGGAATGAACTTCCAGTCAATTCTCACCTGGATAAGAACCAGCAAGATTCTCACTGTATGTTTTAACCAGTGTTAGAAGTCTCATAATATCTTGATTTGCTCCTTACTAAGTTGAGTCAATATCGGAATACGATTTTGGTACATTTACCTCTACCGTTAAGAAATCGCTTTTAACGTCGGTAATAAAGGCGCCGATGTGAGATCTAAGTTCTCAATAAGAATTTATTTTACAGACAAAACATACAAATATGCAAAATATATATTTTTTGTGTACACGCCTTTCTCTGATTGCGATATCTAATCATAAATGTACAAAAAATCTACACTGGAGCAATTAAAAGGATAATCTGAACTACTCTTGTCTCGGGGTAAATTAACCATTAATTGAGTTGTAGCTATTGGTTTGACTTCGAAAACAAACCAATAATAATTGTGCATTATTTTCCTACAGAAAGACCTACCAAGGGAAGGGCCAGTACTCTGTCTTGTAGAAGGGAGTATGCCCAAGATGAAGATTTTTCTTATGGAAATACATACAATTATATTCTTCAATTTATGATTACTGCAAGATTGTTGATATTTTGCAACATGGCAAATCTGAATTTCCAGTAAGCGTCCACCTACTCTCAATATACCATCCCTGTCTAGGAAAGGATTTAAATTTCTTTTGATTTTACCTATATTTAGTAAGATAATCTTATGGTCATTGGTGTTTCGAATCTCAGCTGAAACAATCTCTCTTTTGAGCCAATCGGATCAATTTAGTTTCAGACAGGTCTAGTTCTGAGGCACTTAGAGAACCACAGTATCAGCAGGATTGTTTCAAATTATTTAGAAATCTTAACACATAACAAAAAAATGCGAAGGAATTTTACATAATTATTACCCATACAATATCAGATAAAAAGGACTGCTTACAATTTGCTAACACATTCACTGCCATATAAGCAGAAACTTCAGTGACTTCACTGCCTTGAATTCACTGAGTACTTCCAAACTCGTTCAGCAGACCAGAGCTTTGTCTGTACACTGAATAACTTACCCTGTTCAAGAAAAAAGGCCTCTGTTCCCCAATTCTGGATTCTGGAACATCAGGGACGTAGTCCAAGCAAAAAATACATCAGCAGGATTTAGGATTCTGATGGCAGGTGATTCCACTACACTTTTCCGCCAATCTTTGATACTGATTAACTATAAAGGTCTTGAGTATCTGCAGGTGTTTTAACCCCGCTAAGGCACCGTTGAATCCGTATGAAGCACAATAATATCACTAATCTCCAATTTTATACAGGAACGTATTTTTCGCACAAAAGAAGAACACAGGCACAGAGCTCCGGTCGAGGTATTGGAAATAACGCGAATAGGTGCAACACGCGACTTGCTTCGTTGTAGAATAGTCACCTTACACGATCTGATAGAATCACTGCAAGTAAACGACAGCCCGTAGTTTCAGACGAATCTGCAAAACCCCTGAAGGACGACATTACCAAAACATGTATCGGTTAGAATAACTATATTTATTTTCGCCGTTCTCAATACACTTAAAGGTGGTCACAAACTCCTTCTATTCTTGGCAATTTGATCTGGTAGCATCATCCCAACGTTTTTTAAGCGCTACACTCTCTGTGTGAGGACCCTTGCTATACAATACTGGACCCAAGAAACCCAGAGAGTCATATAGTCTCGTTATGATACTCAGTACTTCACGCCAAACGATGATTTACTCAAAATTGAGACTTTAAACGAATCAATCTTGTAACGGCTTCCAACTGATGCCTAACGGTTTCACAGATGTCGAATTCAGCTGAGAAGGAGTGCTCAATGTCAGAAGACGATGAATCATTCAATAACTCAGGAGAGAAGACCACCTGCGAAGTACCATTGCACAAGATTGCAGGGTATCTTATGTTCTGACTGTAGCCGATTGGCAGTTCCCCATATCAGACATCTACCAACGATATCTTCCATATAGATATCGTTCAGCAGTGCTTCTGAGTCAAGAAATTAAAAAAAAAATTTTTTTTTTTTTTTTTTTTTTTTTTTTTTTTTTTTTTTTTTTTTTTTTTTTTTTTTTTTCATTTTGAGGTTGCAAGGTCCATAGCAAGAAAAGGAGCGTTGACATCTATAAGTTACAGTTTCAAACTATAAGGTACGATCTCTTCCTCAGGTCCAATCCTCCACAGGATTAATGCTGAAGGTCTTCCTGACTCGCTTCACAAGAATCTGCCCATACATGTTTTGTATATCTGTAGTGAAGGCAAACTGTGTCTCCGAAATCGAGTAATAGTCCAAAGACATCTTCCAATCACGTCTCCTTTCATTAGTATATAACTTAGGACTTAGGCTCATTGTAGTAGGGGGATGAAGCATGGAATACAACTTCAGTTTTGTTGTCAGTTTATCAGGGCAAAATACCATGGTGGGGTATATAGTACTGTATGGGCGGTTCATTTGATCCAACAACTCTTTCCATATGACCCAATTCCTTATACTCAAAAAATCCGTAACTGCAGACAAACGCTTCCACAACGAATTAAGTTTTCTCAGCCATCTTGACCAACCACGATGGATCCACTCAACGCCATTGATACAAGACACCTACCATCCTATTTCTCTTATGGGTATTCGCAAAATGTTCCTCACATAAAGCCTGTGTTTTCCTCTACACTTCAACGCTTTCGATTTCCAAAAATTGTTTCGTCTTGCTTAAGTCAATGTCGAGAACCAACCCACAATCACGATCCTCCACCACCTGATCTACAATCCTACTCAACAACGTAACCAAAGACAGTATTTTGCAACAGCAATTGCGAATTTTCGCTATATCTTTCCCGCTTCAACAGCTCATAAAAAAGACCTCCGCCCAATCAACATATCGATTTTATTGTGAACACTGGAACCCAGGATCAGCTAAAGACACATGCTCCGGAAATATTAACATCCACACCGACCACTTTATTTGGAATAAGATCGGTAATTTTATTGACCAATAAAGTATCAATACCTCTTCAAAAGTTTTATCTCCGTTTGCCACCGAAGTCCTTACATACCATACTAGCATCATTAATGCATGAAAACCACGGGTATTTATTTTTCTCCAAATTAAGATGCAACCTCTGCGCACGATCTATACAAACAAGAGAACCACTATCAAGAAGACATCTCACTCAACCCATTGCGAGAATTTAACAAATGCAATGAATAGTGCTTAAAAGAACATTTTTTGCCTTCTCTGCTGCTAGTCGCTACCAATTGGGATTGCGAAACCGCTTCAGAAGTTTCCTGCTCTGTTTTGGAATAAAAACAGGTATCGAATTTCACTGAGACGGGGAATGCTAGAGCCGCGGGAAGTGAATCAACCATGATGAGGCGCTCGAGCAAAAAACAATTTTAACTGACCGACATTCACTCAATCTCTTATGAGGCATAAACAACGAAAAACAGTTATTTCCTCTTAATCACCTCCGCTCTTTCCCAGACTGAAAGTTCTTAAATTGTGGACATTTAGAAAGGGAGTGTGATAATTGCTTACAAAGAACACACAAGTTGTATCTTAGTTTCCGACAAGAAGACTTTGGATACATTTTGTATTTGTTTTTCCAATTTGGAGTTCTTGCCATTTATTTCCTACCACTCGTTTTGATCTCATGGCATTTCTATTACTACCCATTCGAATTCCTGCACCCTAGATGATGATAAATAAAATGTCACACTCTCGTCCGCTGCTTAGGTTTGAAAAAAAAAGCCACCCTCTTTAATTCCAATATGCTTTTTACCATGATCTAGAGTTTCAAAAAAGTTCATCCGAAACTATAAGATCACGACAGAGATTTAAAATCTGCTACTTTGCGCAATTGGACAGTAATAGTCGAAGAAGCACACAAACGAGAAGCAAATTGGAACATAATTTTCCGGATGGTTGTTTTTGAGCTCTTTAAAATTATCACTTTGTGGTGTGGGCTGAAATTCCCACACTAATTCTTTTATTTTTTTTATAATCGCTCGTTCTCCTGATCAACATAAGTAAGCAAGCATTTTTTCTCCAGAATATTTAACAAAAATCTCTGCTTTTAATTCATTAGGTACAGATTTATTTTCGAATGCCCTTTCCAAAGAAATGAAAACAAGTTATACGATTCCGATTTAACGGGGACATGAATTGTCAAAACTTTCACACTTCGAATTAGACATTCTAACTTATCAGTTAGGGAATCCCGATCTTTTGTTTCTCAGAAACTTGACATAATGGCAAGCCCTCTTTCCATTTATAAGCACTAGCTCTTTTTCATATTGAGATACTCTTAATTTCTGCAATTCTATTTCATCCCTCCTTTCTTCTTACTTGACATGAGTTCACGCACAAAGTCATTATCGTCCCTATACAAATCACTTGGATTCACTAGGTTTTTCAGTTGAATCACCTTAGCCTCAGCAGGAATTCATTTCCGCCAACATTATGGAGCTCAGTCTTCTTATAGTTAAATTTAAAGCCATTACAATTCACACAAAATTCTAAACTACATCAAAAACAGCTAAACAGAAACCCACATTCAAATTTCTGAACCCAAGTAAACCAAAATCACTGACAAAACGCACCATTAAACAAGGAATAATTTTAGTAGCAGACAAACACAATACACTACAATATTAATACCACCAAATTCACACAAAAAACTTGCTACACCATAAAACCAATTTAATGACCAGTAAACCCATGACAACACAATTCGAATAACAAACATGATTCATGTCAATACCATTAAACGCACCACATTACCTCAAATCTTTCATAGTCGAATTCAGCAGACTTAAATCATTGTATCACCGACCTTTCTCTCCGATCGGCTCGACTAAATAATTACGCACGCATTAGACACAGCTACCAAACACAGGCAAGTAGACTGTAAAACACTGAATTTTGCCACAAAAACATGCAATATATAGCTGAACAGGCAAACCACCTATCGATGACATCATCAAAAGAAAGGCGAGCACAACAACAATAACCAAGAATTAATTATTCACATTTGAAAAATATGATCCGTCAATGCTCGAAAATTTTTTTTAATCAAATTGTTAGAATGAAGAGAATAATACTTTTTTGAGGAGATCTCATACAAATTAAATAGCTTTCTCCGGTAAACCATTTATTCACCAATAATAGTTTCATATTAATTTTGAGATATACTTAAATATGCAAATATATTCATACAGTACACTTCTTGTAAGGGACCCTTATGCTAAAGAGTTAAATAGACAAAATATCTGGTTCAGTGGGTGTCCCTCATTGAGAGGTACTACTACTACTACTACTACACACACACACACACACACACATATATATATATATATATATATATATATATATATATATATATATATATGCATGCATACTGGGTAGCCAAAATTACATACTCTTTTGGAAATGCTCATGATTTGTTTAATTTTGTGTGCTTATATAAAAATTGTTAGTTTTCAAAACTTTCAAAGCTGTATACATCATTTTAAAGAGAAATTTATCCGGAATTCAATACAAAAAATAACATTCACATATTTTCCATATAACAAAAGTTTTGTGTACTTCTATATAAAAAACGAACATAGATTTAAGTGGTTTATAATCTATAACTTTCGTTACCAATGACTGTTCCTATTCTGGTGAACCAATCAAATGTCCAGAACAGCTTAGGAACAAGTCATTATGGTGCTTTTTTATGTCTAAGGAAGACTGTTTCTTAGGTAATCAAATTACAAGTAGGAGCTGTAGTAAAAATTTTAATATTTAGTCCAGATTCAATGGCATCAAAGAAATGAGTAGATTTTACGCCTAAAGAGAGATGTAAGTTTTGTGTTACGAAAAAATGGTCTTTCTTATGCTGAAATTGCGAGACTGGTGGTTGATTCAATGGAGCTCTAAAGTTTCGCTTTAGAAATCGTTATGCAAATTCAATAAAAATCGAATCAAAAAGGGTCGAAAAAAGTACAGGATATCTGTTGATGACAGAAGAATAAATAGATTGACTTCAATAGAAAAGTGTCAATAACAGCCATCAGAAGTTATTTGAATAATGCTGGTGTTTCTGTAGGTTCAAGAACAATCCGGAGAAGATTAACGGATGATGTACTAAGAGGTAGAATTCCACAAAAAAAGCCTTATCTCATTTTGCAGCAGCGAAGAAAAACACTGCAGCGGCCAAAAAAAAAAAAAAAAAAAAAAAAAAAACATTAATTGGACATGTGAGCAACATTGGTCACAAGTTTTAAAGAGTGATGAAACTAAGGTATCGTTATTCGGTAGTGATGGGCGAAAATATGTAAGACGTAAAATAGGAGAAATATATTCATGTGTGAATAACCCATTTAGTGTTATGATTTAGTCATCTCAGTAGATGGTGTAAGTCTCCTTCATGCCATTAATAAAACATTGAATGCCAGAAAATATATCTTCTCTATTATAGAATCGAAACATCTACCTCCAATCATGGATTTCTTTTCCTCCAATACTTCATTTATTTTTCAGCAAGATTCTGATCCCGGCTACACAGGAAAATTATCAAAAGAAAGGTTTTGTACAAAGAGCTTTCAATTATTGTCCTGAACAAGAAGCATACCTGACTTATATCATATTGAAAACTTGTGGTGCCGTTTGAAACCTCTTGACAGAATGAGGTGCTCAACAAATCAAAAAAGAACTGATTGGTGCTAAAATTGTTTCCTGGCATCATGTAATAACGGAGAAAGTGCTTAAAACTATCGTCAGCTCAATGAACCCAAAATGCGAATCTGTACTTAGAAATAAAGGCTACCTTGCTAAGTACTGATTATTTACAACAAGCATCGGTATCTAATGCATATCGATAATTGATTCAGAATACCTTATCTTGTACAGCAAGTATTTGAATTTTGTTTTTTGAATTAAAATTAGTATATACTACATTTTCTTTAAAATGATATATAAGACTTTGCATTTTGGAAAAATAATATTTTCTGTAATTATATAAAGTTAAAAAACATAAGAATTTCCAATAGTGTCCACAATTGTAGCTACGACTGTATATATATACATATATATAAATTTATATATATATATATATATATATTTATGTATATGCTGAATTTGGTACGTACGTTCGTATACGTATATACGCAATTTCTACTTTAAAGTGGCATTTTGACTAGTGTCCGGATTCCGATTCCTTTGATGAAAATTATGAAATCCTACAGCAGAGCAACCTTTTCGCAATATTCATACCTCTATATTTCTTTAATTTTCTTCTTTGAACTGTATATTGAAAGCAAAATCGTATAAATTATCATTGAAACCTAAAAGTTAAAATAGGTACATAATATCTAATATACATTTTAGTTGTTAAAAGGAACTATGTAAAATTATAAAAAAATTTATACAGCTCAATATTAAATCGCAATTTAATTTTAAAATATTCTTTAATCTAACCATAGCAACAGTAAATTGAAAGTACTGATGCTATTGTTAGATAAATTAGTTTCTGTATTCTTAAACTGAACTCCAAGCTATATTATTGTTGTTTATTCTGTCTGAAGTGATATCTATGTGTATTGAATTCAGCCCTCTGTTACCCCAAGGCAACTTTAATTTTACATTTTTAATGTGTTTTCGTTATATTGCATGAGTACAACAAAATAATCTGCTATTTGCGTTATTCCAAGTTCAGCTTTTGTAACAGAAGTAATGTATCTAAAGTGATAAATTTAGAAGAAATCACTTTAGATTTGACTTGGCAGCTGTAATGTGAAAATCAGTGAATATGGAAATTTTTAAATATATTTATTACTTTTCAGCAGAGGTTATCTTCTTGAGTTTATTGACATCAAATACAAACCATTTTAAGAAATAACATCAATGTTTACCATTTTTATTATGAAAATGTTTATGAGATAAGAAACTCCATTGTCGGTTACATATCTTAGAGCATTGGAGGACAACTTTAAAGAAAACTAAAGGAGCACTTTAAGTCTTTTTCAAACTGATGAAAAATCGATAATTGCTGTCACCAAACTATGCGTAAAAGGGGAAAAAGTATTGGAAAACTGTTTATATCATGACTTAACACTTATTTACAGAAGTAAACTCACTTGAGTTTATATTAAGATATGCGGATGTAAAAGTGGACGTTTTAAATGGAACATTGAGAGAAGTAATAGAGAGTTAAAAGGAAAATCCATACTTCACTATAAAGTATGAGAATTGCAAAGTTTATTTTTATCTGCATAATTTCCTAATGATATAATATAATGCAAATTGAATTACAAAGATCTTGCAAAAATGTTTTTATTAATATTATTATACAATTTTACGGCAAATTAAACTATTTTAAGAAATTCAAATTATGTTAATTAAAATAAATTTAAATATTTAGTATTAAACATGAGTACAGTTAGAAATATTTATAAAAAATTGAATAGCTAAAATTACTTAAGACACCATTAGAACTTTTATAAAAGTATTTTAAGAAAGGTAACTCTGCGAGACGTTTATTAAAATAAAAAAAAACTTAATTTTAAAAAACTCTTTCTTACTTTCATGGATTAAGAACTAGTTTACCTATTAATATATAATTAGTAAAATAAATCAAAATTTATATAAAAAACTCATTTAAAGTTGTAGTTAAAATTGATATAACAACTTTTATTCATTTAAAATACAAAGAATGTTTGAAAGTGGAAACAAATCTGAATAACTTAAAATTTATGTACATTTAAAAAAAATGTATCATTCAATGCATTTCATTTTGATATAAAGTTTCACTTTTAAAATATGCGATTAAATTCCTAAACCGTTTATAATCACTCAAGTGCAGATAGATATCAGAGAAACATTTTATTTAAATCTAAAATCCAATTCTCTAAATAGTGAGCCTTGTGAACATTAAAATAAATTCCTGTCATAGCTGCTCAAAAGAGAAATGATGTGTCTTACTCCTGATTAATTTGTTCCTAGGGCTTGTGAAAAATACCAATTATAATCCATATTCTAATAAATGGGGAAATGGGCCTGTGATCATGAGCGAATATTAATCATCTCGAGATAAATTATTGTCTGTGGCTGACAAAGTGAGCTGAAGAAGATATTGCGGGTGATTAAACTGAATTAAGAAGTCGAAGCGAACAGAATAATTTAAAAAGGGACACGTGAGATGGAAATTTATGCAATGAGGGAAAAGTCTAATTTGAAACATTCTGATAAAATTATTTTTATTTGAATCACTTCGTATTTAATCTTGTTGAATTCAATTACTCCAAAAGCAAATTCGTTCAAAAGACGATCACATTTCTCTTCAATCATTTTTTCACATAAATAAGTTGTCTGCACTTGATAAGAGCATAATATTAGGCTTAATATTTAAAAATGTCCATTCAACTATGTAACTTCGATATACATAAATTAGAAAAAAAATGAGAAGTTTATTTAAACTATTTTATATGAATAGTAAATATGTTCTGAAAGATATTTTATGTACAATACACATAATACATAGCATAAAATATATATTATATTAAAAAGTATTTATTTAATTTACATATATTTGTAACTAATATGGTTCAACTTGATAATTTTTTTGTTTTATTTTCACTCAAAAACTGTATTTAACTTAAACTAAATCTCCAAATTAATATTTAGTAAGGGAAATGGCTGTTGAATCATTAAACGCTTTATTTGAATTACTAATTTTTAAATCCTTTTGTGACCTTTAAGTTTAACATAGTTAAACGTAAAATTATTGATTTTATACTAATATATATATATATATATATATAGTATTGACTAGATTCAACAGTTTGAATTCATTCATAAATAGAATTTTTCAATTTTTGCAAAATATATTTGAAACTCTATTATTTTATAAGATCAGAATAAAAAAATATTTGTAATCAATTTTTTAAATGTAATATATCAGGATTTAGCAGAGTAAAACTTTTAAGCATTAGCATTTCATAACAATAATTATAAGGTTACTACTTATGTGGCAGTCTTTGATTTTCAAATTACATGTATGAACAGTGTGAATTATAAACTAGCAAATTTTGTAGAATTTATTATTTTTAAACATGAAAATTGAAAGAAATTTAATTATATTTTACAATTGTCTTGGTCCAGTAAATGTAATAAAATGTATTTAAACAAAATTCATAAAAATATACATACAATACAATTAACTGTTGATAATTTATGAATTCTATTTATTTAATTATTTATTTTTGATAAAGTTGGTGATAAATCAAAAGCTTCAGTCTTTATTCATGCTAAGCATGCTACCAAATGTTCAGGTTTAACCTGACAATCCTGTTCAAATAAAAAATTACTATATATTTGGGAAATTTCACTGCTGTTATTTCATATTAAAATGGACATTTCTTGAGAAGGACAGTAACTTCACATGCCACCGGTTGAAAGTACTTCAGAACAAGAATACTAAGAATGAAAATAGAGATAGACGGATGTTAGAATTAAGTATATCCAAAAATGGGAACATTTTCAATTTTTGATGCCTATGGATATAATTGCTCTAAAAACAGAAGCTAATTCTGAATATATATATCAACTACTCATCTTATTTGTAAGAACAAGATATTTTTCCTTGAAAGTTGGACCGAGTCCATTTTATCACTTGCGCGGAGTATTAGTTTTGATTCTGAATTATAAAAGTGTATATAAATATGAATAATGCAACAATAAAGTAATATTTATAGATATATAAGTAAAAAATTAAAAACTGCTGTACTGTCTTACATATATTTGTAGGTCCATTGAAATTAAAAATTTAATGTACAACAACTCTTACAAATGACACAAAATATTCCATTTTTTTATATTCTTGGAAAGTATTTAGAGTGTGGATTTATTTAAATTGTTCCAAGCATTTAAAACCATCTCCTCTAGTTCAGGAAAGAGAATTACTTCAAGATATTTTCATATATTCGACAAACTACGTGTTCCAAACATTTTCCTTGAATTTGAGATCTGTTCCCCTGATTTTAACCTCTTTTAGAAGTGAACCGCTTTTTGGGGCTACTGCTGCATTGAACAGCAGCATTATCTTTTTGAAACAAAAAGCAATTCCGATGAATTCTCCATACACAATATAAAGATTTCTGTTTTTGCACAACTGTGTATGCCAAATTATAAACTTTACTCTAGATAAATGTCAGAGAGATTTTCAATGGGCATTTAAATTTCCCTATACCTTGCAACCTCCATCTCTATCTTAAGAAAGTAATTTTAATCTTTTCTCAAATAGTGTCAGTGTGAATTAAATCCCTCTCGATCACTCAAATAAATTTTTTATCACTGAATACAATCTCCAACAACAACAACAAAAAAAAGAACTTAAGCATTCAAAGGTATAGGGAAAAAATACCCCATAATTCATAAAGTGAAGAATAAAATACATAAGTAAGGGTGGTGGTATATTAAACAGAAGTTAGCCACTGATTCACAATAAGAAACATACTAAATACTAAGTGAATTTAAAAGTAAATGTATCAACTCTTATCCTATTGAACATGAATTTGATGCAGCATAGTTTTTAATGAAATTATTAACTTCATATATCTTGAAGTATCATATTAAATATTTCAAATGCATAATAATACATTTTCGAAGCATATCTTTGTTAGCGAGAGGTATCATTATGTCTATATAATAATAATATTAGTAAATATCTTAAAGGATATCATAAAAATCCATGAATGAATCTTCAATCTGACAAAAATATTGTCTTACCTCATTACTAGTATGAAAAAATAATTATTTTATCTGATAAATTAATTGTTCACTCCATTAAAAATTGTTTTGTCTTAAATTAATATTTTATTCAAAAGGAAAATATTATTCTCTGACCTTCCAAGGCTTACCTGAACACTGTTCTTCCCTCTCATATTTGACAATAAAGAAAAATTACACTAATGCTAAACCCTCTTTTGTTTCATACTTACAAAATCAATGATTCAGTGGTATTTTTAATTGATTGAGAGCAGAATAGATATTTAACATTATCAACTAATATTCAGAAATGAGATTCAAAGATTCATTACGAATCAGACTTAAAAACTAGTATGAATCAAGAATTAAATTGCTAAGTGGAAGCTTTTTGGAAGAAAAAAAGGAATTTTAAAAAATAACATTTGGAAAATGTGGTACATTTCTGAATAGAAGATATTATTTTTTAATTTTGGTTCTGTTCAAAAATCAGGTAAACCTGGATTTTATTAGAAATATGCGTCATATCAAGTTCGTAACTGCGTTCAACCAAAGATCATCTCTCCTGGATTCCATATTGCCACTCATGATCTTGAGCGAAGGATGCAGACACTTATCTGAGCATTTAATGAGCAACTCCGATTTTTTACAAGGACTTTCTATATTTTTCCTACATTGATCTTTAGCATTTCTTAGCCAACAGCTCCTAGTGAGAAAGGAGCAACATCAGACAAAAACACATCCTGATTATCATTAGTGCTGAACTTTCGCTGAACTCAGCATTTTGAACTATTGTATTACCTTCATCGGCTTCATTTATATTAATAGAAGTACACAGTTCTGTTCCATTGAAGAAGTCGCGAAGCATTTACAGGACCCATAGAATACGATAAGGTCTCTAACCAATACCACAATGAGTACTGATCCTGATGATCCTAGCATCATTCAAAGTATGTACAATAAGTTCGACATTGAGGATTCTTGACACATTCAGTCCAACTGTCTTTCCAGAATCTACCAGGGGTTTATCTCTGAGAAACATTGAAGCGAGCCCGCTGATTGACGACTCTGAATGGCCAGTTCTTGAGATATCTTTGAATCTTTGAAATATCTACTATTTCAATATTCATTTGAACTTAATTTACTTTTTCAATCATTCATTTGAAAATTGTATTTGATCTTTCACTCTTCCTTCCTCTTTAACTTCATCTGTCTCCACCTTGGCTCCATTCCCTTGTTAACAGCTTCCCCGTTTTTCTTTCTCTTTCTCTACAGGCTCTTTACCATATGTCTTCTCTTCTAAAGTAACTCTATTTCTACTTAAGTTTTTTTAGTACGATTATCTTCAAATTCCTCCTCTTTTATGCTATTTTTGGTTGTTTCCGAAGAATCAATACCAGAATCGGGTTCGAATTTCAGTTCCTTAAGATATGATTTCTTTTTCGACTTTATATCCAGCCTTCTTCCCTTTACCGAACGTTTCGTCATGTTTCATCTCCTTCAACACAGAGCTCCTATCCGCCAATATAGCCGCTAATGATCTGATTGCACATATTCACTCAGAAATCTCACATCTTATAACACTATTTCAAAAATCTCGGTCCAATGAGTTTACTCTAAATGCAGTTATACAAGGAGGACAATGGAAAAAAGTATGTTATTCACAAAGATTCAGGATAAGACAAAACAAGGATATAAAAACTTAAACAGATTAAGGTACAATCTGGAAACGAAGCACCTTGACAGGTTAGTGACAATACAGAAACATCACCAGCACTAGCACAAATCAGTAACAAAATGTAGCACATATAATAATAACCGTATACACACAATGCTCTTTAAGTAACGTTCAAATCACTATCTTACTAGTCCAAACTATGGAAAAATCTCCTAAGTAATACTTAGCACAAACTCTGACATTTCCCGGCAGTACCGGCAATTGGAGGGCCTATTGATGAAATATTCGCTCAGCTAATTCTGGCAGCTTCACTCTGCTGTCCTGTGTGTTTCACACAGGCTTCTTATTTATAGATGTTCCAGTCAGGTATTACGTAATAGAGAAAATTCAAGAAATGTCTAACTTTTAACTTCATCGAGAGTTAAGGCTAATCCCTGCATTTCTGAGAACATTTATATTGTTGTCAAATGCACCAAAATTCTTGTCAAGTTTCCAAAATGGTCGTCAAAATCATTATAAAGGTTCAGTGGGCAGTTATTTCATAAGCTATATTAAGCAGCCAACAAAATCATTGTAAATGTCAGTTTTCTTTCATAAGAGTAATGTTGCAGAGGAGTCTCCTTGTAGGTTCGTAACAATATTCTTCCAATAACGGACAAATTTATAAGATGATAAATGGTTATATTTTATAATAATATTTTATTATAAAATATAAGTATTTATTATTAATTTTTTATGCATTACAATAAAAATCTAATTTTGATCATTATGCATTTTAACTTTCTCACATATTGCTGCAGAATTCAGAATTAGATACATTTTAACATATTCAATCCTTTCTACTTTTTCATAATTTTAATACAAATTTAAAGGCTTATATTATTTTATCGTACAACATATTAAATAATATAAGTGGTACTAAATACTTATTAACTGTTTTAATTGGTGACTTTAATCACTCTAACTAAAACAGTTGTTCCTCAAATATTCCAGATACTTCTTCCAAATCCTAATCCAGCTAATTTTACTGGGATGTCGAATTCGGTAACATCTTTCTCCTTATTTATTTTAATCTTGAGTTAAGAGGGGGGCGAGAAAGGCTTTCAGAGTATGTATGAAAGTCATAATAGAAATTACATTTCGTCACTGAGAACTGATGTGACACAAAAGCTTAGTTTGATTTAGAAAATGATCGGTAAAGAATAACGATTTACGACAGCAAGCGGTGCAACACACATCGATATTTTTATTTCCTAGGATCAACAACGAGAAAATAAAAGCGTCAAATAGAATTGAACTGTGATCCATAAAGTACTTCTAGCTGATGGATGACTGAAATAAAAACCCTGAAGTCAACGAGAACGTGAGCTGTGCTGATAAATCGAATTGACGCCTGAGAAAGTAGAGCCAAAAATACGAGTCAGAACAGAGGATGTGGCATTATGATGAAGAAAATAAAAATGTACCGAAGATATTTATTCAAAAGACTTCAAGGGATCTCAAAAGCCTTTAAGTGGAAAGCAACTTGTAAGGCTAAAAGTATGTATGATAAGCATCGCCTTAGGTTTGGGTTTAAGCTATTTCTTATAAATAGTGAATGCCTTTCTTAAAAAGTTATTTAAAATTTATTTGAAGCGAGTGTTCTTGAGGAAAGAGATTAATTTGTGAATTTGTATTAAATAAGATTTTTTTTAAATCTGCATATATATATATGGAATGCTAATTTCAGTTGTGAAATGCATGCTAAAATAATAGTTTGAATAATGTATCTAAGTACATATTAAATTAGGAAAAATAAATACGCTTCAATGGTTTTCAGGATTATTATTTACAAATCAAGCCATTGTTCTTTGGAAAAGCTTAAGTATACTTAGCTTTTTATTGTAGTGATTCTTTATATTCATTCTTCACAAATATTCCTTAGAAAATGGTTTCACCCTTTCCTTTTTTTTATTCTTTGATATTTTATATGATTTTATAATTATGTATTTCTCTAAAACGTAAAATTTCTTAGTTATTTTCAAAATTGTTACACAGAAAACGTTCAGAATTATACATTTCTTAAGTGTATGTTTTGATTGTTAATATAAGAGGAATCAGCACTCGAATGACTAATGTTTTTAACTTCCTAGAAATATTTTGACGTAAATTGAGATTAAATATGGGATTTTTACCGCAAATAATATTATAAAAGATTAAAATAATTCATTTCCTGCAATTTAAGGCATATACAACATTTCTAATATTAAAACGTTGTATAGGATTTAAGTTGATTAATAGTAAAATGTCAAATAAAAAAAATGCTGCATCGCATAATATAAAATATTTACGTCATCAAAAAAGAAATTAGTATTGTATTCGACCTGAACACTTATTTCTTATTATAATTTTGAACATATGCATTACAGCAAGTGTTTAATACTAGGTTAATATGACATTTCTCACATATGACCTTAACACATGAAGAAAGTAATTCTTTGATTTTGTTTCGTCATCTCGAGTATTGATGTCATTGATTACTTGTGGTTTTAGAGGAGCTAGAAAGGCCTGCAAGTCGTTTCTTTAATGAACAATGTAACATTATCAGATAGTTAATAAGGTTCAAAAGTAGGTTCAGCGAGAAATTTGAATTTAGTTACATACTTTTAATGAAATCCAGGAATTTATAGTTATAACATCTATAATATTGTAAAAGATTTAAACAGCTCAATTTTTTGAAGCTGATCGGGACGTATACAAGCAGTTCATTTGATAAAGTACATTTATGCCAGGCTTAGTGAAGTTCTAAAAACTTTTTGGATTATCTACTGCCTTACCACATATGTCTTAACACTTAACACTTATGTACTCTAGTTGAAAGTATTGTTTTCTTCACACCAATCTACTACTGCAACCGAAGTCACCCATGGCTCATCGTATTTTAAACCACTGAACTTACCCCCATTACTGCTCTCAAAAGGGTAGCAGCAATGGATGTGATTTTTCAAAGGTCGTCAACATTTCATAATTTTCTTTCGCCATAGCGGTAGTTTGAATTGCGTGTTTTAGAAGATTTTGTGTATTTCTAGTAAATCCTTTACGAAAAATTTGGACTATAATACCAGTTTATGCCTCGTAGAATTTGGATTCATAATTATTCAAATGTATATGTGATTTTCATGTTTGATATTTATTTTAATACACTCTATACCAAAAAATTCTGCACACCAAAAAGTTGCCCTATTCGAATTCAATTGCGTTTTCAAAGAGAATAGGACCGAACAGGAAAAAGATTAAACTTTTGTGCCCAAACAATGAATAGCGGTAACTCGGTTCTCCCTTTCCTTGGCCAGCTAGGTCGCTTGATCTCTCTCACATAGTGCACATTTGGGCCATAATGGGAATGCAATTAAAACCATCCTAGAATATTCACAATTTATTCCAACAGCTGGAGAAAATTGGGCACGAAATCCATCCAGGACACCATCTGGGAAGTTTATTAGTCTATGACATTCTTGGTGATAGTTTGCATCCAGGCCAGAGGTGAACCAAAGCTTTATTGATTCTCTGTTTATAAAGGCCGAACTCTGTAGTGAATCATTTAATTTCTCTGAAATTTCAATCGTTTGTTTTTCTATGTATGTTCTGCACATCCAATTTTTTTATCGCAATCGGAAAACTAATTATTGGTGAGTCATTTTTTTTATATTTTAGAGTACATATGGAATAATACACGATGGGATGTTAATCACATGATCTCACTTAGAACGAGATACAGGCATGAAGAAATTTGCTATTGTAAAACATTGTAAAGTAACAAAAAAGAAAGGAACTTTTATTGGACAAGTTTTCAATAAGCTCACCTTCACAGACGATAATGCAGGATATTATTAACAACAATGGTAAACGTAAAATCCCATGAGGAATCCGTATAATTTCACATTTCATAGCACCTTTCAATTCTGCCAATAACGTGGTTTTAATAAGTATATTTTAAATTTCATATAACCCCAAAAATATCTAAATGATGTCGGGGGGGTTGCGATGGCCATGAAAGTGCAAAGTTATCGGAAAGGTTTATACCTTTAAAGTGTTATCTCAGGACCTGTCAAACACAAAAGCAACGTGTGAAGGAGCACCGTTTGAAACCAATCAATATCGTTAACGACATTTGGACTTCTTAACGACTGTAAAATTCTTGAAATGTGTAATTCTGAAACATTGTCTTATACCAATGACTTGTGATGCCGCACGTTTTTATACTTTTGAATATGGCCTCTTCAAAGATGTAATGATCGAAAAAGTGAGTGCTTGAATGCAGTTGAATTTCCTCAGCCCAATTAACACAGAGCATTTACGTCTCTAGATGTATAGAAATGTGCCTCATCCTACCGTGATATTCACCACCGTTGCCAGCTGTCACTCTCAAATTCACAGTCAGCAAAAATTCGCAAATTCTACACGTTATTGCTCATCTCCAGGTTACAATATCTGGACTCACTAGAACCTATCAGGAACCACCCGCCGAACAGAAACTACGTTCATATTAAGGGCAATACTTTATGCAATGTGTAAAAGACCTGGAGTAACTATGTTATGCATATCTTCAACAACTTCAGTAGGCACAGATGGTTGACCTCATCGCGATCCATCACACGTGTAGCTGGTTTCCTCAATATTTTTGGCTAGAACACGCATAGTTTTTACAAAACCTCGATTTTATCTTATGTCATAATTTCGCAGAAAACTCGTACTCCTTCGGTGGTATTTTCCGGTATTTTGGTGGTATTTGATTACTTCGGTGATCAAATAAAATAACTTTAACAATCCACCTGTTGTATACCAGTAAGTGTTATCGTGTTCATACGTTTGAAAACCTGATTGAAGAAACACACATCTTACATTGCTTATTAAAATTGTTTCATAAGCATTGCTTTGCAAATGGTGTTCTTTTATTGGTGTTTCCAATGTCTATCCCTATAAATTACAGAAAATTCGACAGTGCACCTCATCTCTGTGTTGCTAATGATCCTTTACAACGATCTACTTGACAAATGTCTTACTCCGGAATTTTCATTATATATGTATCTTTTGAATGTAATTTCTGGCTCTTCAATGCGTTGATAATTTTGTGTTGGAAAAAAGTGGGTGTTGCCACTCGAATATTAAAACATCTTAATACTGGAACTGCAACCATGAGAACTCTATTGTTTTAAACTACCTCATGTCTCATACAACAGTACTTGAAATTTCCTTTTGATTGACCCTTTGACAATTAGGAGAATCTACAGCTGTTGCCTTTTCTAACTACACGCTGTGCTACAGTAAAACATTCGCTTAAAGTCACATCCTTTTTTTGCTGAGTTACTTCTGAAAATGTCACTCTTTTCTAAAGATGATACTAATAGCTCACTCGCTTTGAAATGATAGTCCTTAAATAATTATTTACGATACATTATTATAATATTTATCACATCACATTTGTAACTGTCCCTTTTAAATAAATCATGATATTACCAACATTATAATATTAGTTTATAAAATATTAAATTAAGGTATAATGCATGCAATAATAAATTACAATACATACATATAATTGAAAGTATATACAATTGAAAAATTCAGTATAAATATACAAATTTGAAAGCTTATGAAGCAATAATTTGTTAAATTTACCTAAAATTCTCTTCGTGTGTGATATACTTTAAAGTATGGAATTATTCATCATATATATATAGTATATATATATCATCATAAAACTTATTTTTTATCAGAATTATTTAACTCTTAATTTTCAGTTACAAATTCAAGCCGAATTACTCATGGGAAATTACTAGATTCAAAACGTTTATATTGGAAACATTTTACGTCACTGTGCAAAATATTTGAAGGTATCTATAATGTAATTTGTATGTTATCACACTAACTATAAATTTTGTCAGTAAATATCACTTGTAACAGAAACCACTGGTAACAATACGCAGACGAAATCAGCTCGTCAGCGCGCATTTGGAAAACTTTCAGCTTTGAGAGTAGGGCTCGGCTTCAAACATTTGGGACGAAATAATTTATTAAAACAGAACTCATCTGCATGCATTACTCTTCAAGATGTCTCTCCCTAGAAATGTGACTTGGTGACTTGCGTTTCTTTTGTCGTTGCTTGTTTTGTCGATAATCCTTTTCGAACGTGATGAACTTTCTTCAGCAATGAACTCACATCCTCGATTAACTTTTTAATTGCGACATTCATCTTATTTTGACGAACTTTGCGCCGTGTATTTTTTATGTATTTTAACTTCCAAGATTTCTATTTGGGGCTTTGGAGCACCTTCTATTAATATTTTTGAAAGCTCTGAATTTGCAATTCAGCTATTCATATGTGAGTCCTCTTCAATATTATTATATTTGCTAAGTAGAGAATTTTGAAGTAAGAATATAAGTATATTGATTGAGATAATTGTATTATATATAGATATATTAATGACCTAATTGTATTAAATTTCAATAAGCCTTCTGTAGGTTAACTTAAATTATTTTTTTCTTCTATATATATGAGCCGCTCAGAAGCCAATGCGGTTAAGTCCATTTTTTGATATATTCTGATTTTTGGAATTTTTGATGAAATAAATAATAATCTTCTTAGTTATTAAAGGATTTACTCGTTGGTTACTTTTTTCTAGGTTAGACAGCCCTTTTTTTAATAGCCTCTGAATATATTGTATAATAATTTCAGAAGCCATTGTGAATAAGTCCACCTTTTATCAATATTTTTTTACATAAACTGTGAAATAAAAATTAAATTATTCTTCTTCTTTCGATATTTGTTGGTAACACTGAAAAACAAGTAACTGTAACCGTTACTTCTAATTAGAATTTCTTATCTTTTTCAGCTGCCAAAAGGTATAAGTCCTAAAATTTTTAAGATGCTGTCATTATTTCAATAAATACTTACGTTTTTATTTACACATCCTGTACATAGCTTGTTTTTTTGCAGAGTTTACACCTCCAAAAAAGACTTTATACACTTTTCTAAATAAATTAATAAACCAAGAATTTTAAAAACTAATGTATCAAAAAACATTAATTTTCTCAATTTTTGTGTTTTGGACTTAACCGCATTGGCTTCTGAGCGGCTCATATATATATATATATATAATATAATTCAAAATATTAATAGAGAATAAAAAACTGAATATTTAGCGAAACATAAGTAAAACAAATTTTGTACTTATTGACAATTTTGTATTTATTCATTTAAGGAACGGGACAAGGAGTTTTAAGATGATATTGCTGGCTATCGTTCCAAACACACAATTACTCATAGTGATGAAGTCTGAGTACTTGTTTTAGTCCCATGTCCTAGAAAGTTAAAAAATAAACATTTTGAGGTCTAAGAGAGGCTTTAGAATTAACGTAATACCTTTCTGTGGGTCAAAAGAAAATTTAAGGATACCTAATATTAAAATGAATCCTTGCCCTAGACAAATTAATCAATTTTTACCTAATCGTGTCTCGTTCCCATCTTAATAATGTATATTAAATTAAAAAATAACCTCGGATGGTTGCGTACATTTGTCAAGGATGTATATCTCTATGCGTTCCACTGCTCGTCCTCGAAATTGTCATTTTATAGAGTACACCAATATTTCTTGCTAGTTTGGGTTTGCT
This sequence comes from Nephila pilipes, assembly GCA_019974015.1. Taxonomy (NCBI): domain Eukaryota; kingdom Metazoa; phylum Arthropoda; class Arachnida; order Araneae; family Nephilidae; genus Nephila; species Nephila pilipes. Next base: position 8,295 of record BMAW01122732.1, on the reverse strand, counting down.
TCTTTCGTTAAATATTCAGTTATTCATGTTAATTTCTTGTTTTAAAATAGTATAAGATTTATCTGATAAAATATGAAACTCTTTCTTATTTAGAATTTCTTTTTTTATTACTACGAAACATGGTTTTCTATTCGAAATCAAATTGTTTCAGTAGCTTTTGAATATTTCTCTTGATTTTTTTTGTGCTCTGGACATAAATGTTTTTGAACTATAAACTGATTTTACCTTAGTGAACTATATACTGAATTTACCTCAATATTCGTTTGTTATTTTTTTGAGAATCTCATTAAACAGAAATTCCATCCTTAATTTAATGTATTTTACTTTGTTCCATTTTTCGCTTATTTTTTTTTATTGACCTACAGATTTTTATTTTGCACAGATTTTACCTTCTTCTTATTCCATGTTGTTTGGATATGTATTTGAATAATCTGTATTTTTTTTTTTATTTTGATGGAATATCCGTAATTTTAATATAATTTACCTTTATATGATATTTATATTCTTGATATAATAGAATAGTTTTGTTAGAATATTGATACATAAAAATAACAGTATATTGTATAAGAATAATAATTTATAGTACAATATTGTTGTTACATTTGAATATTTTAATTTTTGATGAGATTTATCTGTATAGAATAAAACACTTAATTATGTTAATTCTGGTTATTTTTGGATTCATTTATCTCCTCCTGTGTGGTTATGGTGTTTTTCTTTTTCCAGGACATGTATGGGTATCTCTAAATCACATTTGGTACAATTCATTATCCCTGTGTGACAAGTATATGAGCCCGAAATATATTACTTTAAGCATCCAGAAGTTAGCACACAGTGATGGGAATTGTGATGAAAAAGTTTTATAAACATGAAAATGGTAAATTTTGTAGCTGCTTGCAATGTTCTTAATAGCAGTGATTCTCAACTTGTGAAACTGGCAGTTTTGAGAAATGGGGGAGGGAGGGATGATAACATTATATGGAGTGCGGGATTATGGAAAAGAAAATGTTATTTTAAACATAATTAATATATTGTACAAAAACTTTCTGTGTTCTGACATAATGAAATATTGAGCAAACATTCTCACTGACATAAAAAATTTATAAAAAATAATTTATTAATACTGTAGAAGTTATTTAATATCTTAATATTGAAATCTAAATTTAAAACAAGTTCATTTGTTACTAGTGACTCCCTTTATCTAGCCTTTCAGAGAAATGATTTACGAATGATGGTTTAATATTAGAATTAAACACCCTAAGAGATCTTATTCTATGTTTATGTAAGATCTATATTTTGTCTTCCGAGCAGACACAAAAGAAAGTTTGGTTTCACAACAAGGGAATGTTGAATAGTGTAATAGAATACAAAATGCTCTTAAAATTGGGCAGAAAATTAATCTGAGTATTAATTTCTCTAATATGTCATCCAAAGGGTTCAATTTTATTACAAATAACAGTCGGAAAACTTATAAGCTCGATTTTCATCTTCTAGAAAAATGGCAATTTCATCTTATAATCCATTAACATGTTGCAATAATTCATAAAATTCAATAAAAATGCTAAATAATCATGTACATAATTAAATAAATCATTACTAAATTAGAGAACTATAAGAAAAATGAATCATAATTCAATAAATCAATGTAAGTAAGATAATGAGTAGTGAAATAAATATATTGAGCTATATGTGCTAAAAAACAGAATAGTCTGATAAAGAAATTAAGTCTTTAAATTGCAGTATTTATAATATTTAAAAGGTGTTCTACAATATATACATACACTCACTCACTCACACACACACTTATGCCATGCACTCTCACTCCGCCTGTACATGTATATGTATATATATATCTATATATACAATATATAGCCACATACATATACATATATATAATATGAAATATATATTATAACCATATATATATGTATATTTATTATATTATTCAATTACATATATTGTTACAATATATATTATATATAAACATATATTATGTATATAAAACAATTTAAAAACTTAAAAAAAAATAATAATAATTTTATTTACTTTAATCCTATGTGTAGTTTCAGTCTAATAATTTCATTTACACTGTATTGGTATAAGTATTAACATTTCTAATATTTATGTAAGCATTTATACTAATTGCTCAAAGCATATGAATAATTTTTGTGTTACTTCCACATATTTTCTTAAGTTATTTTGCTTTCATCTAAACAAATTTATCTCTATTAAAATATTTTGGGAAATCACAGGAACGAAATATATGTTTGCCTATTTTAAGTATCTTTTTTCAATAAACTAAATACTGAATTATACACCAAGAAAAGTGATGTATGCTGGTATAATATCTTTCATATAAATCCACACCTTTTCCAATGAAGAAATATGCATTTCCTTTTAAAGCTTTTTATCATAATTTAAAATGGAAAATATTAGCTCTATAATTTCGAATCATTTAAAAATAAAATTTTTCAATTTGATGTTGCATTTGATACTGAAATTTAAAAATTAAATAATAACTTTTTAAACTGTAATGCAAATATTTTAACAGTTTATCGAAAAGCGGAAGACAAGATATATCATCTCATATTTTTAAAATTGATTTAATAATAAATTAGTATTTCAGTCAATTTTAGAATTAAGAAATATTTTTGAACATAGTTTCCTTTTTTTGTCTGTTATGGTATTTACATTGTAGATTAAATATCTCGATACAACACCATAATTTGAGGGAAAAGTTAAAAACTGTAAAATTTAAAAATAAGTTATATGCTTACAACAATCATCAGAATACATTTTTTTTTCTCCAATGGAAAATCTAAATGAGATATTTATATTAAAAATAACATTTTTTTTAAATACGGCAACATAAATTCAGCTGTTTGAAAACTAATTCTTTAGAGATATGTTAGATTATAATAAACATCAAACAAACAAAGTGTTTTCCTGTCTAAATTCTCATTTGCTGATTCTAATATCTTACAAATATGCTTATTTTTAATAAATATAGGTAGAAAATATTTATTTAAAATGTGCACATACATATTTTTGCTTGGTAAATATTGACAGTACTAAAAATGATGCTATTATATTTTTTAAAAAAAAAACATGTGGTTAAAGGAAAGCTTTTCATAAAAAATGTACAGACGAAAATAGTGCATAAAATCTCTACAGAAAAGTGAATTATCTTATGTGAATTAGTTAAAAATGATTATTGCTATTTTCATAATAACATCTTAGCCACATCATTATTTTCCTAAGTTTTCACCTCACGATATTCCATGACAAAGAACTACTTCTTAGAATTGAATATCTAAAGGGTCTTCCATTATGTGAAGAATGTTTCTTAGGCTTAAAGGGACATCCACAATCTATCCTAAATTTATCTAGTTTTCATCCAAATTGCGCTTTTTACAAAGAAACAATCAATAACTCTAACATTATCAAACAGTCCAGCTTTTTCCTTTTTAGGCATGTAATATGGTATTCTAGGATATGCCTCAAAAAAGTTGATAATCATGTAATAGTGTACAAATGTTTCAAGATAATTTTCAGGCTTTGGAGATGTTCTTCCAGACTCTAGCATTGAAATGTTTTAACTATGTAAGTTTGCAGTATTAACACAATTAATTTAGTTCAGGAACATAGCACATAACAGTGCCTTTGTATCTTATTGAAGAATTTGGATGTGTGTAATTTTAAAGCAGTATTATATTCTGAATGTACATATTTTCGTAATCATCAGCAAGTGACAAGCACGAAATTTTAAGTCCTATTGACTTTCTGAAATGCATCTTGTTAAAACGTCCAACACTATTTCTAAAATAAATAATCCATCGCATCCAAATTCTAAATTTTACTGAAGTTCAATCTATTTTGATAAGGAATCAAGAAACAAAAAGTGAAACCTACTAACACATGTTTACAGGACAAAAAGGAAGATGAAAAAAAAAAAAAAATAAGGTCAACATCAGCTTTTACACCCGAGAGAAACGGGAAAGTCCCACATTGTGTTAACACAGCAATAAAAAGATACTCTCGATCATCATCTTACACCTATGATTTTTTCGAAATTGAGGCCTTACTGCCAGAGAAAAAGTTGCAATCAATTAGCACATTAAAGTTAGTAGATGGGATTTATTTGGATGTGGAAGAATCAAAGAGAGACTGTATGCCCAAAAAAAGAGAATACAAGTTAAAAAGAAAGATGATAACGTGGATTCATCACATTCACACTTACACACACACATATATATGTATTTATATATATGTGTTTATATATATATATATATATATATATATATATATATATATATATATTATACGTATGTATATACATATAAGACTATATGTTGTCTCCCAAACATATACCCTACATACTGGAAAGCATTAAGATACGGTGAGTGAGAACTCCACCACATACATTAAACATTTTCTAAGAAAGTCAATGGTCGTGCTCGTTGGAGACGATGCATATTACCATCAACAACTATGAAGTCAGGAACAACAGCACTTGGTAATAGGTAAACATTAGTTTCAAGTTCCTCGTTGAGTTTTTTTTTTTTTTTTTTTTTTTTTTTTTCCACTCAAAGACCATGTCAAAAATATATGAAGGTCTGATACACCATTATGCCTGTCCGTACCCTAACTTTCCTCGTTCTTAAAGGGTGTCTGAGGCCTTGAAACATTCAAAAAATTCATGTTTATTGAAAATAATAATTTTATATAATTCAGAATATTCTGAATAATTTAATACCAACGGTTTTTTTCATACTCTTCTTAGTGGAAGTGATATAGCTATTCAAATTAAAATTACTTTAAAAGGCAAAGTGTAGTCACGAAGTCAAAAATATACGTTACTTTCAGATTTGCAGATAGATTGTCGCTTTTAGCTGTAGGCTGTTAAAATTAAGGATTTCTTAAATAATTATAAAGGTTTTCGTGTATTAATAACTAAAATAAATTTTAAATTACATAAAATATTAGCTTTATAGTATTTTTTCCTCGATTTCTTTTCTTTTTACACTTTACAAAGATAGTAGTAGATACAGTAGAATTAATCATATATAACAGATGGTGGTTATATAACTTTAAAAATTTATTTTGTGTAATTTAAACCTAAATTTAAGTCATTAATATTCTTCCATTTCCTAAATATTTGTATATTTTAAAACGCCGAAAATGTCGAAACAACTGCAACATGCTTTGTTTATGACATTTGTGGCCTGCAAAGTGAATCAAACCAAGTTAATAATTTATATATATAATATGTATTTGAAACACAATGACTTAATTATTGCAAGAGATGCCTTTTGTGTCGGCTATTATAGTGGGTACGAAATTATTCAAATTTCTAACTTAAAAGTCATTTTTCTCAAAACATACTTTTTCCACATTTCATGTAAAACGGATGAAATACTATTAATTAGAAATGGATGGCAACTTATACCTATCTTTAAATTATTGTTCTCTAGATCCTAAACCTAAATTTAAAGGAATTGCACAAAAACAATTTTTTTTAAAAAAAAATTAGCTTTTGAAAATTTACGTTTTTTCAATTAGACCTTCTTCTTTTCTGAAAAAAATTAAATAAGTATTTTGAAAATTAAATACGTTTAGCACCTGAAAAGAAATAGTAAGTTTAAATTGAGACATTTTTTGTGGTATTCGAATAATATTTGATCTGTACGTTTTACATGAAGTGAAACTCACATTCCTGGAAAAAAAAAGTTTAAGTCCTCAAAATGCGGCCAATAACTTTTTAAAAAAAATAAATTTTATATTTTAATATCAAACAATACATATAAAATAATTTGAAACTTACGAAAAATATTTAAGTTGATTCTTATGCATAATACAGAAGTTTAAAAAAGAATGCATTTGAGACACATTTTTTTGAAAGTTAAGGGTCCTGACACTTCTTAATAGATGTCTTTCCTTGATGTTTTTTGGGGTATTTTGAGATTAACGTTTTAACCATATCGTTAGCCAGATTAAACTGAGATTCATAATTTGATATCATATAGATCCACCATCCCTATTCCAGTTTATGTGAACACGAGTATGCGTAGATGTGAGAGGAATACAAGATAAAGTGACACAGATGCTAACATGACTGAGTAATCTTAAAATATTTTGTCCGAAAACTTGAACAAATGTGGATGATATGAGCACTAAAATCAGTTCTTTGGTATAACTGTCCACATGACGTCTTTTTTGCTAGGTATACTCTTGGTGAGCGTTTATGACGCAGATTGAATTGGTTCTGGCCTTCCACACTTAGAAGCCTTTGCTATAGTCTTGTGATCCCATACTGAGACGCATTCACTATTCGAGGCACTTCAATTTGTGATCGCTTAACTATTCTTCATTTCATAAACATATGTCCAGTTGCCGATTTTGCACCAACATACGTTCTGCTTAATCATTAACAGCAATCATTCGAACAGGAATTGCATAAAATCTTTCAGAATTACTTGTGCCAAGTGAGTCGGTATATCAGCTTATCGACATGAACAAGTGTTGTACATCATGACTTCGACTGAAATGTTTTGTATGGAGACAAAATTTCACTTACAACAGAGACATTCTCTACATATTACTTCTAATGAATTCACCAATATTTATTCACATTCCCTTGCATTTTATGAACTACACTTATCTTTTGGGCAACAATGTGTAATAACATATTTAGTATTTATGGATGGACCGCATTTCGAATAATACTGTATGTATGATAATAGAATTTTGGTTTAAGGTTATTATTTCCCATTTGTTTCATGTATTTTGCCATTTTATTGTGCAATATGATTCATAGTGTGTGCTGTTTTAACTAAACATTTATTAATAAATTAATTTCTGGAGCTCAGTGAGCAGCCTTGTGAAGCAAATAAGAATGAACCATATAAATATTATGATTTATGCACCAAACAATATAACAAGAAGGCAATATAACAAACAATACAACATTTTTTTTACTGTGTTGCAATACGCAGTTTGCTTACATTGCACACTTTACTGTTTTGCACACTTAGAAGTAGAAAGAGTGATTTTCATGAAGAGTCTATCGATTTTAAAATGCACTGAAGGGAAGATGTCGACACTTGAGCTAGCAGCCCACCCTCCAAACTTCTTCATCAACTCAACGGTGATGAATGCACGTCTCTTTAGAATGAGATGACGGGTACTTACAATTGAAAATATGATACCATGCAATCAACATCTGTTTTCATTAGTCGCGATAATACTAAAAAAAATGTAAATTCCCTCCTCCTATACATCACCAAAAGTGGTATTTGTAGTAGTTTAAAATTACATTTTAGTTTACTTAATTATAACGTGATTAAGATCTGATTATTTCCTGATTACTAGGTTACTAAAGGGATATAATTCTAGTTTCATTTTTTTTCCGAATAAGAATAAATTAATAATTCTCCTATGAGCTACACACCATGAGAAAATGTTTCTGTTAAGGAAAGAAAGAACTCAGATATAATTTTATATTATAGCGAACTGAAGAGGCTGTAGATACTACAGTTTAATTAATAGCCGTGTATTCATACAAATGGAATTTAAAATAGATCATGTATTTTTATTACGATGTAATTTAGTTGGCATTAGTAAATGATTTCGTTGACTTTCTGCTTGTAAATACTATATAAAATCAAAATAAGCAATACAAATACAAAGACACATTTCTCTAAATTGAAATTACTGACTCTATCTTACAAAAAAATTCAGACTAAAAAACTAGTAACATTATAGAAGAAACTATAAATGAGACGACAGGTGAAAATCTAAACAATATCGAAAAAACTAAATTAGGAAAGTACAAATAATGTGATTAAAGGAAAGATAGACAAATACAAATGAATTGTGCATTATGCTTACATTATAATTTCTAAGAGAATGTAACAGTATACTCTAAATATTTCTAGTCGTAAAATATTTCAAAAACACAGAAAGTAAATCTTAAAAATTCGTAAATAAGAATCTATATTTCTTCTTATGTTTTTAAATCGTCAATATGACTAGTAAAATCAAGAAATTTTAATGAGAGAGTAGTTTTAGAAATAAAAGAATAACAAAGAGTTCAGAAATATAAAATATACAACATGTGTTGTTTCTTTAAAGAAACACAAGAAAATGAATTTTAAGAAAAAATAGGAAAACATTTGTTTTGTCTTAACAAATCAACACCAAAATGGATCTAACAAGCACATCAAGGTAAAAAATCACTTTTGCCAACGGTGTAGAAATGTTAATAGAAAACAATCCGTGCAGTTTAGGTCTTGA
>BMAW01122728.1:0-49136 GCA_019974015.1 Nephila pilipes | reverse complement strand
CCATTTACTAATTTCTCTACCTTAGGAACTTCTCGGGAATTTAAATTGCGTAAAATAATAAAAGACCGCTAAAGGACGAGTTTTTTAAACAATGTTTCTTTTTTTCAAACTTTACACTTCGCATAACATAATTTTTTTATACCTTAAATTTTAAGTAACGTTCACTTGTCAGTAACATTTAAGGAAAAAATGGATTTACTGGGATGTCACCAATTAACAATAGAGAATTTAAGCAATGACTCCTTCACCTTGGCGACGGATTTGACAACTTGGCAAGAAACTTGGCTTAAATTTAAATTAATTAAATAATTAATTTCAGCAACTTTTTTTAAATATAATTAAATTATCGTATTATATTCGTAAACAATAATCGTGAATAGAAAATTTCTGAGAATTAAAATGTGAGAAGATAACTTTTATTTTTTTTACCCAGACATACAATGTGAGATGCAGAAAACCCATTAATTACAATTTCTTCCCAATCAAAATGAAAAGTATTTAAGAAAATTCAATGGAGTTAATAAGTGTAATGAATTGAATCACTATTAGTTATATATAAATAAAATAGAATTAAAAGGAAGAAGAAAAGATACAGAGGATAATGATAAAATTATAAATGTGTAGGCTGAAGTGAATCTTCGTAAGTAATCGATTAAGTTGGTAATAACTCCTTATCAAAATAATAGTAGGTCGAATATGCTTTTATCTAGAGTTCCTTGAATGTTAATGAGCTTTTTGGTAAGCTAAGACATTTTTTTATTTTATAAACTATTATTAATTGATTTAATAGGTATTTGAGAGAGAGAGATAAATTGTGATCGCAGATGTTCAATGGTGAGAGCTAATAAACTGTGTTGTCTTTATCTTACATATTTTTAATTGGAGCCAAGAACTTACTGATTATATAATTATATTTTAAAACTGTTATGGAGTTATAAATAATGAAGTAAAAACGTTACAAAATTAAATTATTTTCTGCTGTTTTTTTGAATGAATATGACTTTCTTTACGGAGCTGTCATCTGAAAAATTATCCAGCATAGCGAAAATTAAACTATGGTTTAATTTATTAAAATAAGCATTTAATTAATTGAAAAATGAGCTCAAAAGACTTGAAAATAAACACCCACTATCAGGGTTTGTTTCATCTATTATTTTGGTTCGTTTAAGGCTCAATTTTGGCGGGGAACGTGATAGTAACATCGTGCCTCGCAAAGAAATTGCGATGACTAGACAAGCAATAAAATGTGAGTAAAGGACATCAGAAATAGTGTACTTCATCACTCCCAGGGGAGCTAGGAGGAAACAATGTAGCTTCAATACCGACGCATCTTGGCTACATTAATTAAATGAAGCATTTCTAATATAGGATGTCGCTAAGACTCTATATGCGCTGTTAGGGACTTCTAATCTCATAAAAGAATCATCACCGTTTGCTTTTAGGTGAAATATATCCCAAACTAGTAATACAAGAAATGTATTATATCACAATAGTTCATTTTATATCCCTTATTTCTGTTACTTATATGGTTTGTAAATATATTTACATGTATTTTTATAGTAATAAATAAGACGAGTTGAATTTCGATGTAATTACAAAAAGTGAAAATAAATAAAAAGAAATTGAAGTATAATTTACAAATTTCATTTTTACATGTGTTGAAGTACCTTATTTTCTCTCTCAACTCAGTACTAGAAAAAAATAGAATTATTCAAAATGAATATCAATTAGAGTAAAATAAACATACAACCAAAACCCGGGTTTCACAAAAGCGCAATTACTATTAAGAAAAGAAAATACCATATACAAAACCAACGCATTTTTATTTCCACCTGAAAAATATTCAAAAGTGCAAACACGTTGCCATAGTTAAAAGCAAAAAGAATAGAAACGGACGATTTTGCCAAAAATTCAATTAAATATTAAATATTAAAATAAGATCAAACGTTAAATACTAAAGTAGACAATAATATTCTGTTTGGATATGAAAATAAAAGCAGACGTTAGAATTTGAAGTTTATTTTATGTCTTATAGTAATATATATTTACCTAAAGCAAACTAAATATAATTATTGTAATAATATTGTATTATAATGAGAGACAATCTTTTGAACTTCCAACTTGCACAAAAACTTATGTTTTTGCTTTCTTTAGAACATCAATGATATTGAATGTATATAATGAGGAACGTAATAGCATAATTTCTTTGGAATATTCTATTCTTATTTAAATTTTTTGATCGAAATAAATATTTTTTCAATAATATAACTAGGAATATTTTTTAAGTATCCAGTTTTAGGTACTCGATACGTCAGATTTCTTTACGAGTTTAATTTTATTTTTGAAATTTTCAGATAGTTGATGGAATGTGAAAAAAAAAAGAAAGTTTATTAGGATCTATAAATTATACTCATATACTCGTTTATAATAGGATCTATAAATCATGCTCATACACTTTCCATTTATTCTTGAAAGAAGAAGATTGTACTTCTGATTTTTTTATTCGTTCCATGGATATGTAAGAAAAATGCAAGTTAGTTGGGAAATGCTTGAAGCTACTAATTTTCAATTTCCACTAAACTTGTTCAATAGAGTCTGAAATAAGATTCTTACAACGATCATCCTATTTAGGGTTGAGTAAATCCATTTTCCCAACCTATTGCAGCTGAGCTTGTGGTGAAATTCCGATCAATAAGCGTTAGAAAGGTAGATAAAACAAATTGTTATATCATTCCAGGAAGAAGGAAAATGTAGCAGTAATGCCATCATACATTGGTTACATGGACCGAGTTCGGTTTATCTAACGTTATAAAGAATCTAAACAACTAGTGAAGTGGTTCGGAACTTCTGACCTTTGAAATAACTATGAATTACTTTTAAGAAAAGAATTATATATGTTAGAAAACATAACGTAACCACTTTTTGTGTTTATCATGAGTAACTTATTTCATTGTGGTAAGTAAGTAACTTATTTTTTCACGACTTATAACTTTTTCACGAGTAACTTATTTCATTTCATTCTACCTTATTGTTATACAGTTAAGAAAACACAGATTTCCTTCCAAAAAAATCATTATATATGAAGGTGGTTCAAAAAGTGATAGGGAAGTGAAAAAGATATAACTCACTGTAGCATTGTCAATTCAGCATTTTACCATATCGAAGGAATCCATAGGTACTATGCCTGTCGCACCTCAAAAAATCTTTGTTATAAGCTTTTAGCCGATGAGACCATCTTTGCCATCGCCGCTTTGGATTTACCAGATGTCAATCGATCGTTTTGATTCTTTCTTAGTTTCTTGTTTTTTTATGATAAATCCAAATCTCATCTAAGGGACGGTAACAACTAGATACATAACGACAACAAAAGCTTGTTGTGGTTTATTGCAAAACATAACTACATAGGAATGTCATATATATTTTGGCTCCTCTCAAACTGATGATCGTAATTAATGGTAACACCAACTTGTTTACGGTTACAGTATACCTTCAAACCCCTTTATATTAAAATTCAGTCTTATATATTTAGCATTCTGTTTGAATTTTTTTTCTACCTGATTTAGGTATTGAATTATATAGCTCTTGTAATATTATTTGATCATGAATTTCTACCACTAGAAAAAAATCTAAAAATAAGTTTTTAATAGCTTTCATTACTGCAAAATATATCTTAAAAACGATATGTATGAATGAACCTAATGTTTTACTTAAATGTTTTTCAACTACTTATATATACAATTGACTATTCTTGAGATATTATATAGTGTAGAAGATTGTTTATATTGGAATAAAATAAGAATTAAAATGTCATTTTAAAGAAAATATCAGTTTCAGAATTCGAACTAACGTAACTTCCTAAGTAAAAGTTATATTACCAAAACAATAGTCCATTCCCTAGATAAAGTTATATTCTGTATGATTCAATTTACAAAATATAAATGAATATATTTGTTCTCTTTTGAGTTACCATGGTTGCGGAAAGTCTTAATTTTTGTTTATACTTGCAGGAAATGTCCTTTTGCAGTAAAACTTTACTCTAACAAAACATTTCTCGGGTATTTTTCTATTTTTGAAGCTTCACAAGTTCAAAAATTTTGCATTTGTAGGTGAAATTTAAGTTATTTCAATTTTTTGTTTGGAGGTGTGCTGTTATAACACCTTCTATCGGTAAAAATAAGTTCTTTTAAAGACATCCTCGTATATTATAGGGATATAAATAGAAAGAATTTATATCTAAATTAATCTTATCTGTATTATATTTGCAAGGATATATATATGTATATCAAGTACAGTAACTATGCAAAGACTTCGCAATAGGCCTTAGCATTCATAGTATATGCACTACTTCATACAACTATATTCATACTATCATTTATATTTTGTTATAGTTTATATTATTATGTTACCTAGTTAATTTACATAAGGACCACTTTATTCCCGAATGGAGTTTCTCAAATCACATAGCGTCATAAAGTAACACAAAAAGTTGATTGCAGGGAATGGCTCATGCGAACACGTTACATATTATTTTATAGCTATTAATGTAGTATAATAACTGTTATAAGTATAAACATATTTGTAACATACATAAGAAAAACATTTATTTTAATGTTTGATACATGTGACTGTCGCTTCCGGTCTTACAAAACCAGATATGGAACTGATTTCCTGGTTTTATCGTAATAGGAAACCAAGAAAGATTCTCGAATCTTACTAAACACAGTTATTCCCCATTCATTTAGCTTTTAAAAAATACATGTATCTTTTAAACTTTCAAACTTGCGAATCTTCTAGGTCTCTTTTTATTTTGTGATCCTAAGCACTTGAGATCTTTACAAAATAAAATACGTAATTTAACCTTTTTTGAAATGGAATTAAGATGCGATAATTGCGAAAATTTCGTATAACAATACTAGGCTTAATTGCCTCGTTTATCGGTCATTTTGTTTTAATGATCGTCATGTTTATTCTATGGAACTTATACTACTGTCCTGAAATCTTTATTATATTACATATTTGAATGTAATAAAATTCAATTAAAAGAGAGAAAAATAATGAAGGTTTCTACGGAATTACATTTCCTGTATGGCTTTTGAAAATATTTTAGAATATTTTTAAATACCGGAAAATCCACAAGCCTATATTTAAAAAAAAAAAGAGTAAAAATATTTATATAAATCAGAGGGAAAATGTAATTCCATAGAAACCTTCACTAATTTTTACTCTTTCGTATTGTCATTTGTACATTCAAATAGATAAAATTGTAAAAAATTGTGGATGGTAGTAGAATTTCTATAGGATTAACATTGAGATCAAGAAATCAAAATAGCCAATAGACGGAAGGCTTAACTGCAAAAATTCATCAATTTGTATCCCTCCAATGTTTCTATTATTTCAGAACAAAATAATGAATAGCCGGGATGGTTTAAGGAACAAATATAACTTAATACTTGACATATTCCACATCACCAGAGAGGATACAAAACATATATATAAAACACAGATTCACGAACACACATCCATCATTCTGCTATGAAGTTTTTCGCCTTCCATCGAGCTTGCGCTTGCTTTTCTCATCTTGCTTGCGCTTCTAACCAAAAAGAATATGTGGAGCCATCTGGCTACCTTTTAATAGTACATGGAAGGTAGTGCTAAATTGCGGTGTTACATCCTCCCCCTTACACCACCGTCTTGTCGAGGTGGTGTAATAATAGACATGGCATTTTCTCCAGCAATTCTTCTAAGAGTCAATGTTTGCAGTATTGTATGCTCCTTAGGCTTACAATACAGCACGAAAGGAATCCGATTCATCGGGAGAAATGCTCTAAGTTCCATTATTTCAATTCTGTTTTTTTTTTCCAATTCTGTACATTTCTTTATGATATTGAAAATTTTATATTTATGAAAATTCTCCACCAAATTATTGGACTTATATTGGCAATATATATTTTGGAATATGGTATGGATGTGGATATTCTTTTAGAATATTTTAAATAGGTATTCATCTAGAAGAAACTGAACATTGCTGATTTATTTTTCGCATAGTGTCATCTTCACTTGTTCCAAATTACTTTGGAAGGGTTGATTGTTCTCCTAAATTTTTAATTTTTTTTCTTTACACTTTTACGAATATTTGTTATTTTCTGAATTCCTGAATTGTATTTGCTTGGAATATTTTGATTCAACTCACTGTCACTTTAACTGGATTCTGAAAATGAAATTACATGAACATTTTCCGCAATATTTCTTTCGTTGTGTATAACAACATTTTCATTATCGTCAATCTTCTCCCTTTGCAAGAATCATTTTCTTCAAGTTCATTTGGTAATTTCACAGCCTCTTAATTCGAAAGGCTTCTTATGGATGCCATCACTAAACGTATGCATAAATGAAATGACACTAATTCGTTTTCCTTCTGCTCAGTTTACTAAGAGGAAAATATACTTTTTACTTAGCCTATATTGAAGATAAGAACACTCTACAATATTTCAATACATAGATACAATAACTTCCAATCACAAAAGCTCACATATCTAATCACATATCTGCCAGATGTGTGAACTCCACCCTCTTCTTATTCTCACTCATTTGCAAAAGGCTGATGCAATACATTTCCTTAAATATAGTTTTTTTTTTAAAATTGAAAAATGTACAGTTGAGACCCTAGTTGAAATAAAAGAAAATTCAATTATCATGTTCGGGTCAACTATGACCCTCATGGTAATTCTAGGTATGCAGATATATAAATAAAAATTATTCCTAGGAATTTAAATACGTTATTTTTCAGACATTAGACTGAATATTTAGGAAATGTCAAAAATTTAGAAAGCTTATTTTTGAAATACAACTGTTAGTCTAGTAAAATCTCAAGTCTTATGTCACAGATGATACACCTAGGTAATTCTACTGCTTAGGACACTATTGTATGTAACATTTACGTACGAAATTACTTCATTGGTTCCTTTCTGATCTTTCTCTTCCACCGATATACTTGTTTGATCTTGAATGCTTAGAGGCATCTCTTAGTTTTCTGCATGCCAAGTAGATTGTTTTTTTTTAAATTCCTACTATTAGTTCCACTCTCTCTATATATATCTTGTCCAAATTTTCAATCATTAATAAAATACTTTTTATTCATCCACTCAAGTTCAAATACATTTTTTAAACTTGTAGTGGATGATACTTGATGTAAATACATTTTTTTTTCAATATTAATTAAATTTAATTTGTAAAAATGCAATTTAGCCTAACCTAGTGGCACAATTTCAAAAGTTGCAAAACTTGACGGTTTTTTTTTGGCTGAACGTTAAATCTTCCGAATTGTCTAGGGTAGCCACATTTGGCAAAATACCGCCAAATAATCCCTGTCGCCAAGGGTGGTTAGGCTAAACTGCATTCCAACCATTTAATTTACCGGATGAATTAAGAAACATGACTTCTATTATGTCATTTGTCTTACAATGGTAAAGTTGGTACAGCGTGGGCGTAAAGTCTTCATGCCTTCGGATCGAATCTCGTTGAAGCATACATTTTCTTATTTGATTTTCAAATAACTCATTTCAGCCTTATATGGGAGAAAAACATTTCTCTTATATAAGATACTAGCTGATACCCACCCGCTTCGCTGGGCAGACGATAATATTATATTTCGCAACCCATACTTAAAATATCAAGAAAATTTTCAATTTTTAAACGATAATGATAATCTAAATTTAAAATTTTAAGAAATAGATTGTATTTAATAATGGTTATCCATCACTTTCAAAAATATGAGAAAAATAAAGCAAATTTAGAAAAAGTCATCCCATATATATATATATATATATATATATATATATATGTTATATATGTGTGTGTGTGTGTGTAAAATTCATTCCACCTTATACATGTTACACCTAATAATGAAAAAGATACAACCTTTTGTTAGAAGATTCATCATGTGCTTAGCTTTCAAATGAAATACCCTTGAAATACCCTCGCAAAGATATCATATCTATCATAAGATTTTTGTCCTGAATTTGCTATACAAAAAAAAAAAGGTCGAGCAAGTCGGGACTTCCAAAATGTCTTACGTATTTCTTATCGTCTTGAGTTCGTTCGTGCATGTAGCAAGGTTCTCTAGTAAACGAAGATTGTCTTCCATGTGCGCTACTCCATATGAAGTATCCATTTTAGTATTTTTCAAAATCTCGCTAAGTTTTGAGGCTAAGCTAAACTTTCACCAAACGGGGCATTCCAAACTTACTTATTTCTATCGTTAAATCCAAACGTTTCCTAATTTCGACATGCACGAAATTTCACATTAAGAGCCCCTTCGCCAAAATCTCACCAATTCTCCATCAATGCTTCAATATTAAAATATTTGGTATTTTTCCATTTCGCAAGCGCAAATCTCACCAAGTAAACTTAATTGGTGACAATACACAGTATACATAGAAATATATATATATATATATATATATATATATATATATATATTGCTTGGCGTCGATCATATCAATTTTGGTCGCCGAAAATTACATAGCCCACGGATAAGAGTAAAGTAAAATACGTTCTTAGTGAGCGTCTGCATTGCAAAATGAGTAACTATGCTAAATTTCAAGTCAACCGGTTGCATAGTCTTAGAGATCTCGTGATGAGTCAGTCAGTGGTATTTTGCTTATACACTGGTTATCATAAATTAAGGAAAAATCACAAAAATAGCGATAACTCTTTCAAAAGTAAGCCAAACCGTGCAAAATTTGCATATGTTGTCCACTAAGAGTAGCTGAGTAAAATTGCAATATGCAAATTAGTGACGCTGCACTCGGCTTACGTCATCTGCCTGGAGCATAAAAGTCCAAGTTTGAGAGAAAGCACACAAATTTTACTGTGATTGCGACATTGAAAATCTGAGATAGCCAATTCGTAATAATGACCTCTAGGCATCATTTGCCTGAAGAACTACGATGGAGAGCCATCGGGAGACTAGAGGCAGGGCAGAGTCAATCAGAAGTGGCCAGATGGCTAAATGTGAGTCCATCTGTGGTTCATAGACTTTGGAGGCAATTTCAAACCACAGATTCGGCATCTAGGAGGTTCAGTCAAGGACGGCCAACTGTTACGACCAGTGCCGATGACCGATATTTGACATTAAGTGCACGCAGGAATAGAACCGCTATTCCGACACATCTTAGATCCTCTCTTGCTGCAGCCACCGGAAGGTTGGTGTCAACGTCAACTGTGCGCAGAAGGCTCCACGAAGGTGGTCTGTATGCGAGACGACCAGCCATTTGCGTGCCGCTCACATCACGCCATAGGAGAGACCGTTTGCAGTGGGCCCGACAACATGTCCACTGGACGTCAGATCAATGGAGGCCTGTTCTCTTTACGGATGAGTCCAGGTTTAGTCTAGAAAGTGACAGTAGACGTTATTTGATATGGAGAGAACCTGGGACCCGTTATCATCCATCAAACATCCGTGAAAGAGATGCATACGGAAGAGGCAGTGTCTGTGTTTGGGGAGGCATATCCTTAGGAGGGCGCACAGAACTCCATGTCTTTCCAAGGGGAACCGTGAATGCTCAGGTTTATCGAGACAACATCCTTGATGCTTATGTGCTCCCATATGCCGGGGCGATTGGTGATTGCTTCCTGTTACAGGACGATAATGCAAGACCACACAGAGCTCGCATTGTTGATGATTATCTTCAACAGGAAACAATTACGCGCATGGAGTGGCCAGCTCGATCCCCGGACTTGAATCCTATCGAGCACGTTTGGGATCCTCTAGGGAGGCGTGTATCTGCCATCAATCCGCCCCCTCAGACCCTTGCCGCGCTTGCATCTGCTTTACAAGAGCAATGGCTCTCACTTCCTATTGAACTGATAGACCGCATAATTGAAAGCATCACACATCGCTGTTTGTGCTGTATTGCTTCTAGAGGCAATCATATTCCATATTAAAGGTACTTTTTCTATTGCAAACCGATACTTCCAATTTGTTTATTTTATACATGTGCTAATTTCTATACTACTATTAATGTCTGATAATTTCTTTTTATGTTGTTTAATACCTTACTATGTGTTGTATATTGTGGGTAAGTTTCATAAAATTCCATGTGTAATTTCTTGAGTTATCGCGATTTTTGTGAATTTTCCTTAATTTATGATAACCAGTGTATTTATATAAATTTAATAAATAACGTTAGTGACAAAAATTGTAGATCGTAGGAAAAAAATTTCTTTTGCTCCGTAATATTGTGATTCTGTCATATTTATATACATATTTATATTAATTGTGATTATTTAATACAAAATAACTAAAATAAATTTTTTCTTTGTTGACCTAAGCAGGAATTTACTTTGAAAAATTCTTTTTTATATTACTGGTTCGTCTAAGGTTCTTCTTGTTTGCTCTGTGAACTAGAGCTCATCACGTGAATTTTACGTGTTATTAGTATTACATGACTTTTTAAACAAGTAATTTT
Organism: Nephila pilipes; assembly: GCA_019974015.1. Lineage (NCBI taxonomy): Eukaryota > Metazoa > Arthropoda > Arachnida > Araneae > Nephilidae > Nephila > Nephila pilipes. The sequence goes on along the minus strand of BMAW01122728.1, from coordinate 38,667 downwards.
AACTCAGTTCTAGTGATAGCGTCTATCTTTTTAAATTTATGTATAGCGTTTATAAAAGTGTTTTGGTTTTTATTTCATACTGTGTTGAAGAAATGGAAAAACGACGCAAGTACTTATGCAACTCAAATCTGGAAAAGCTATAAGTGTATAGCACCAGACGTCTTGTCCTTTTGTATAGACATATAATTTTATTGGTAAATAATTATTATGTAAATTTATCTTTCAATTGTGTTGATTACGTTAAATTTAAAAGTCGAACATTTTCATTACATTTAAAAACAACATTAATGTAATATAAGCAAATAAAACGAATTTTACTTGAGCACGTAAATTTTACATACCTCTAGTAATAGTGACACATATAAGCAAGCTAGTGTTCTAGGGTTAATACTCCTGCCGAAGTAATCTATTTAATACAAAATCAAAGGAATAAAAGTTGAGTTAATTATTAATGCTAAATTATATATAAATTTCAGTGAGGCCTTTTTTCGGAAGATTGCTTATTGATAACTTATGAATAGAGACAGATTTATCTTTTCAGTAGTTTAAAGGGAAAATGTAGCACTGAATAATTTTCACTGATTAAATCATCTTTTCAGTGATTATATATACACACACATGATATTAAATTCATTAATATTAAATATTTAATTCAACTTCAGACAACTGAAATCTGTGGTGTGTGTGTGTGTGTGTGTGATTACCACTTAAATATCTAACAAATCTTCATAACAAATAGAATCTTATTTAAGTCCCTTAAACAATAATTCTTTAATTAGTGCCAATCTAATTCTAGAGAAGTTAAAATCCTGTTTTAAAGCTATTTAACACCTTCACATTCCGACATAGATTAAATGTCACTTACTCTTTAGTTAACAGCTCCTTGAACAGGTCAACATCTGATTAAATTTCAGTTAGTACTTAGGCTTTCACAATAGATAAATGCTTCGTTTAATTTCTATCTTTAAGTATTAAATAAGACAGTCATTCAAAGAAATGGCTTAATTGCTTGATGTCTTTAAGAACTGAAATACCATTAAATCCACGCATTGCGAGTCTTATAGATCGAATTAAATGAAAAGACAGGACAATTCAATTAAATTTAATTGAAAATGAAGTATATTGGCCTAATTTTCACTCAGACTCCATTATACAGAAATAGTTTGTCGATAGTTTAATCTCTCTCGTAAGTTCTTAAACAAAGTAAAATAGTGAAGGAATTTCAGTAGTAGTATATATATGAGAAGAATATCAAATCAGAATGTTTGAAGCTTTTGTGTGGAAAGAATAAAAGACTCTTAGAAGTTCAAAAAATAAAAAATAAAATAAAGTTTTTGTTCTTTCATTGCCATAATGAAGATTAAATTGAGCAATGAAGGAAAGCAAAAATATTTAAAAGAATATTTCTAATGTAACTTCATAAATATGACAAAGATGTCTAACAGTTGTTCAGTCTGAAATGTATGTTGTACATAATATCTTATCTAAAACATTTCGCATTTAATTGACTATCAAACTGATGGGGTTTACGACCCACGTGTAGGGGTTTAGAGTTGTTTCTGCTAAGCCGAGGGCATATCTAATCCTGGAGCAGTGATTTTGAAGAAAAAATGACCGGTCGCTTTTTCGCTGCGTCTTCACGAAACAGATTAAAAGAGACTTCTCCCTCAGACAAGCTATTAAGGTGTTTTAACATCTAGAGATACTGCAGCAGAGCACCTCCACATACTCCTCCTCCAGTATCATCGTAATAATACAAAAAGAAACATTCTGGATGATATTTATAGATAACGTCATTTTTTCAATCATTACTACAATTGGTAAACAACCCTCCCGTGTAGAATTAGGTTTCGGTTACGAAAAGCGTCCAATTGGCGTCATTGGCTGTCTCTAGTTGAGTGGCGGATCTCGTCGACACGTGGGTCGCAACTGGAATATCGCTAGTTGTGATTTTATGCGCTTTTATCTTGGATAGACACACAGAAGCGTTTTGCTTCTGATACATATGCAACCTGTAGCTCTATATTGTGTCGCCATCTAGGTCACGCCCTGGGTCTCTACTTTGGCATAGGGTGGTTTTCGATCCCGTGGAGGGGGAGAGAGCTATCCTTCATCTAACCCTCATGACGGACAATCCTGGATCAGGGGGTCGGAAGAAAAGTTGACTGGTTGCTTTTTTGCGGCTGCCTCTACCAATTATACTGAAAGAGACGTCTCCCTCGTGTTAGCTATGAAAGCGTTTTAACTTCTGGCCTTCTTGTTCAAGTAAACCACCACAGACTTAACTTTTATTCTTAGAAACTGTTATATGAATTCCCATACGTAAGAAATAATATACAATAAAAAGATTAAATGAAAAGTAATAATAATATTATTTTCATATGGGGATATTAGTTGTTATTAATTTTGTGTCTTCTACGATTTTGTGAAAATCCAATTCTATTTAATTTTATGAAAACAATATATTGCTAAAATTCCCTTATTTTTTTCGTTTTATTATGTAGTGACCAGGGTATAAGAAATAAAATTATAGTATACTGATGACGAACCTCATGCACACAAAGCTCCTAAATATATATTTGATCATACATTAATGACTGAAACCTTTTACAAGTATCATAATTTGGACGCTTGATTGCATATACATTTGATAATTATATATAAATCATAACGTATTTAAAGTCATTTTATAATATTTTTAAAAAAAACTTAGAAATATGATACAATGGAAAATAAAATGTAGTAATTCTTATGAATGGATTTCTTATTAGTAAAGTAAGCTAAAAGGGGAAAAAAATAAACATATGCACACAAAAATATCGGACATAAAATAACATTTTCATGCTTGATTCTTTGATCCGGTAATTTTCACCATTAGTACAGCCTTATTCATGAAAGGAATGTTGTTATATTTTAGCTTCGCAGCTGTTGCATTGCAAAAAATTTATTTCGTATGAGATTTTCCTGTTTGTAAATATATATATTTTTTAGTCAATAATTTTATTGGATCCATAGAATTTCACCTAAATTAAGAATCTGGTCTTTTTATGGGTCTATCTAGTCATTTACAGTGATTATTTTTAAATTATTTTTTGCACATATACCAACATGGTATGTTGGTGAATTCTGCTTAACATTAAGCAAGGGGTCTCAGGACTCTTAACGCTTGTCCGTGTATCGAAAAAAATATCATTTTTCAAAACAATATAATTTACCAAAGAAACAAAGCAGAATATTGAAACTTTTAACAAATAATATTCATATATATTTACATTTGTTTCCATATTTTCATAAGATTTAAAGGAATTCTTAAAAAGTTATAATAAAAAATATATTGGAAATTTTTTCAAAATTAAGGAAATCTATCTTTTGCTGCGCGCATGATTCTGAAGTATATTATTGATTAAAATTTACAAAACTGATGTTACCTTATAAAGAAAAGTTCACTTTCAAAGTTATACAAACTTTTAAAGAAATTTAGAGGAAAATAAAACTTTTTTTAATACAATTATTAAAAAAAATATGAAATTTTAAGAAAAAATCCAATTAAAATTCCCATAAAAGATTATCTGTCAATAATTTGTTTAAAATTTGATGTATAAGTCATAAAAATACCTATTTTGAACATGTACATAAAATTTCATATTGATATCTTAAATAGTATCCGAGAAATCCTGGGCGCAAGTTAAAAATCTTTGTTCTGAGAAAAATGAAGTTAAATTTGAAAAATAACAATAAAAGAATACAAATAAAAGCTCAGTTTTTTCTCGATAACTCTGGGAATTTTCAAAGTATCGTTATAATTTTGGTACCAAAATGTTCAGAATAGAAGAGGCTCTTACATATATGTTTTTCAAAAAATCAAAAATTTTGAGTTTTAAGGGTCCTGAGACCCCTTACCAAGAAACCAACCAACCAACCAAGAAAACCAAGAAAGATATCTTGAGCGATTGCTTGAGTTAAAATTCATACACTTCATTTATATTCCTATCAATCGCATGAATACCTCCCATACATTTTTATTTCATACAAACTTTGATTATAACGCCTATTGGATATATCATCGCATTTAGGATACAAAGCTGCTGAGATCCTTCTCAAAAAGCAAGGTTTGATGATCTCACTAAAGAAGAGGTGATTTTGCAATTTTTTTTGTTTAACTCTTTAATTAACACTCCCTTAAGTATTAACCTATTTTAATTGCCTCAATCTTTATTTGACAGGTGAAAATTATTTCTTTCGTGGAAATTCAGTACGTAATCTTTTGCTTGACATATTCTTTAAAATTCATTCACTCAATTTCCGTTTTGAAGGGTCATTTCCTTTTCTATACACCCAGAATCACATGTTTTAGTGTTTTAAAGTCTATATAAAATTAAATAGAAATTTGGTTTATCTCTTCAAAAATATATTTTATGTCTCAGCATTACTTAACTAAGCATATGATATTAATTGGATTGAGAATTCAATCACACGCTTTTTACATGTTTTGAGACACATATTTTACATGTCTGTTACGATTGTAATTTTGCTTTTGAAAAATGTTTATCATTGAAAATTTAAAAAAAAAAAAAAAAAAAACAATATTCACTGAAAGTGTACTGAACATAAGAAAAATATTTAATTATGATGATTAAATCATTTGGTTTTAAATTTAAATCGTATTAAAATTTAGTTTTACGCTTGTTATTTTAAAACTATGAATCACATTATTTTTTTTATAATATTATTCTTCAATATTTCTTAATATTTAGTGTAATATTTAATTCAGCTTTATAAGATAGAGTTCAAAATAACTAAACAAAATTATGTTGATAAATATATATTTATTATAAATGTATATTGAAACATTGTAATAAATAAGGAAATTTAAGAATTAAAATTACTAAAAACAAACAGTCTAAACAACATATCTCCTAATTTGATGTAACACGTATTTTCTAACCAGCAAGATAAACTTAATGACATTGAATTAACCAGACATTTTATCCAGCATTAATAGTATTACTCTTAGAAAACTTATTTTCTTAACTCTTAACCTAAATTAGTTACTGAAACATTAAGATATAAATTTTACTGAAATTCCTTTGAGACTGAAAAGGGAAATTAAATGTGTTTAGAAATTTTCTTTTTCTGAAGTTAATCTAACTTTTCCCATCCCTTATTCATAACGTTTATTTGATGAAGAGAATATTTGTATTTATATAATATTTTGTACTTCACTAATTTCGACTAGAACTAATGAATTTAAGAGTTTAAACTTATAAGCATTTTAAAATTTCAGTAAGATACGTATGTAACTATTTGGATATTATGTATACAAATAATGTTTTAAAACGTACTTACACATTTTTAATTATTACTTTTTTAACCTATAATTTTATTAGTAGAAATTAAGGAATATATATATAATAGATTATTTTTGATGATAAACTGAGTTAGCTAAATAGCAATTTGATAATCATCAACGTCTAGTTTCTCAATTAATTCTGTATTTCCCCTTTATATTTTACAAACAAATTACCAAACATTTTTTTAAAACAAATTAATCTCCAGTAAAATTTTATGATGTAAATTTAAAAAAAAAAAATTGAAACTTATCCACACAGATTTGAGGGGAGGAGGCAGCTCAGGTGTCGTCCTAGTCACTTGACCGAGGTTCAAAATTATGAGGTCCGTCGTCAATAGCCCTCGTGCGAGGACGTCTCCAGCAGCCTAACTTATAATGCGACGTTAACAAAAATTTAACAAAACTAAAAAACAATAAACAAACAGATATGAATAATCTCATTAAGTTTACAACATCTACATCTTTAAAAATGGCTAAATGTGCATTTATTAAATAAAAATATCTTTTATATTTTATTAAATAAATGCTTTTTAAATTTATTTAGAAAAAAATTAGTCTAAGATGTTGAAAAGTATCCCATGAGTTGTAATTAAAACTTTTACCCCATTGTTTTTCAAAATCCAATGGTACAGTTTAAATTTGTCTCTGACACCATTCAGCTTTTGTTCTTTTTTTTCCTTTTCCGATAGCTCGTTTCAAAATGTAAAAAAATTACGAATTAAACAGACCAAAAAAAAAAAAAAAAAAAAAAAAAACAATTCTCAAAATCTGTCAAAAATGACATTGCGCCCGAACGCCTACTTTTATATTTAGAAATATGAATTATTCGTCACAAATAGTGCTATAATTCGCTGACTAGGACATAACTAGGGTTTGACAAAAGAAAATTATAATAATTGATTAAATGACTTGAGTAACGGATGCCCCTTTGGGAAATCAGTCTTTTGAACTTTCACACTTTTATTAGCGAATACTTTTTCCTCGCTTTAAAAAAAACCCTGGTGACAACTCTCTAATAATTTAGTGAAAAGCAGTTTCTTGATGATGAAATGTTATAAATAGAATAATTTTTTTTAAACTAATATCCCCAGCGCATTATTTCTAATTTGATGTATTCTCTTACAAATTAACTAAGGTTTGATGTACCAAAAGAAATCCTCTGTTTTTTATGAAATGTCTTTCGAAACTTAATTTTCTGGAAAATATAGATTAAAATAAATGATTAACATAAAATAACTTTTTAAAAAAAGCAAAGTTAATATCTAAAGTATTCATCGCTTGGTAACATATAATTATTTAAAAGACAAACAATTCTATCTTTGAAGAATCAATTTGAAAATACGGGTTGATTTCTCTCTGTATCATAGCAATGTTAAAATATAGATAGCCTCTTTAAGAGAAGAAAAAAAAAATGAGATATAAATTAAGGATATTATGAGAAATAAAAGAAAAAAATAAACGTTCGTCATTTAAATAAAATAACATAATTCAGTGCTGATAGTAATATAAATACGTTCACAAAATAGATATGGAATTCATTTTCAATATTTAAAAACACGTTCAGATTCAGAAAATTTGTAGTCTGCTAGTTTTTTTATACAAAAGAATAACTCTTCCTTAATTTATTTTTAACTAACCCTTTCACTACCGGAGGGAGAAAAAAGAAGTGCTTCTCTGTGCCCGCAGCTTCTTACCGCGGATTGTCACGCTGTGCCCAGACGATTTTAGATATTAAGCCTAATTCGTGAAATTATAATATTTCCTCAAATAATTCATTATAATAATTCATATACAGTTATATAATTTTATTCAAATAGAATAATTCTTATAGAACTATAATAATTCATTTAAATATTTTAGTATTTACATATATTATTTAAAATGCATTAAACTTAATATATACAGAAAAAAAAAGATTTACTCAAAAATTCTATGTTTTTAAATAAAATAATAACATATAAACCATATATTTTAAGAAATACAAAATATATTTACATAAATTTCAAGGTGTAATGATGTACCATTACATGGAACATATAGAAATAAAAAAATAATCTTATTTTGCTGTATGGTATATTTATAAAAAAAAATTCAATGCATAGTCCAACGTCACATGTCAATTTCTGACGCTTCACACAAGATTTTGGGCAAAGGGTACATCTTTTTTGTCGTTTTCCCCCCCCCCCCTTTAATGCCTATGTACAGATCAGGATTATTTTCGCTAACATTACTGTAAGATTCGTTCATTAGTTCGCAAATCTCAATATCAGATAGATACTTTCTTTTTGTCATGACTGTCGCTACCAATAAATACCGACCAAATGAAACGAACAGCTGAGAGCATCTGCTACCAAAAGCTCTAATCCCCATTAACCTTTAAACATCGGCGGTACATATGCTGTATCAAAAAATTTTTGTCGCTCGCTTCGGCTCCGGTACAACTGCTGTACCTAGCTATCTAAAGACAGTTCTTTCCCCCTTTTTTCCAGCAGACCCTTTTACAACTTTCCCTGTTCCTTTTTACGACTTTGCTTCTATTGTCCGTAATTGGGTAGGGATCTTTTTTGCCAACATTATCAGTTGTGTGCAAATTCCTTACTCTATTGGCGACCTTTAAGAACAACCAAATTCGAAAAAATACTCCATTAGATGACTTTACGCTGTCTATGATCGATAGAATTTTCATTTCTATTGTTTTTTCTTCAAATTTTTAGAATGAATCTGAAATTTCTCGCAGAAATAGAGATTAAGAATTTAATGAAAGATTTAGATGAATAAAATTTTGTTGATAGACACCCAAAAAAAATCTGATATTGAATTTTCTGAATGGGAAAAAGAAAAAAATAACCATTTCCAAGCAAAACATTGTGGCAGATTACCACAAGCACATGGTATATGATGATTTAGGAAAACCGTAGGGCATCAACCTACACTTTTGCTAGACGAACTAGGAAATTGACAAAAAATTTTTCTTTATCCTCATAGATGTAGTTGAGTTTCTGTTATTTAAGTCGTGCCAAACTAAGTTAAAAACTCAGTTTAAGAGAATTTAGAATGAATTTAATAACATCTCTAATAGGAAAATTAAATCATGAAATTGAAGAGCCTTCAAAAATAAAAAAAATGAAGACAATTGATGATAAATTTTCTCATTGGCCAATTGACGAAAAGAAAAGAAGAAAGTACAGATATTGTGTGAAAAAGAATATACAAAAAAGAACAACTGTTATCTGTAAGGCTTGTAATTTATCTCTTTGTATTGACCAGAACTGTTTCGAAGAATAACACACAATTTATTTAAAAATCTCTTAACACATTAACCAATAAAAAAAACCAAAAGACTGGAATAAAAATATATTAAAACTGATACATTTTTAATAAAAAGAAAAGGAAAAAATAAATAATAAAAAGCGTTTTTTAAGAGCCAAAAATTTAAAAAAAGTAGAATTCACTTCACATTTTTAAAACAGACATTTCAAATCATTGTTAGAAAAACTTTTCAATTTAAGATATAAATTTCTCTTTGAAACGAGTTCAGTTAAGTTAAAAATTATTTTTTAAATATCACTTTTGATAATATTTAATCACAAAAGGGCCACGGTAGCTGACGAGGGAGGTCGCAAACTCGTAGCCGGGATTGAGTTATGAGTTCGAATCCTTTTCAATTGAAAACTGGCTGTTAAGCCTGTCTAGTGCGGATGTTGGTGTAGTGTGAAAGTTTGGTGAATGGATGCTGTCCTCATTGATTGTTCATTGTTCAAATTTATGATGTCCGTCACCAGTAACCTTCATATTGTTTCAAAATGTGATGTTATTAAAATGTCAAATCAAAATATTTGAAGTACATTGATTTTTTTGTGCATTAAAAGGGCGTTAATTTAAAAAATAAAATATTTAGTTATAATGCTCAACATATTGTTCTTAAATTTTCCCTTATTTTACATATTTCGTTGAATAATTTTGAAAACATGAGGCATTATTTTTATTATATGGGTTCAATGTTGCAGTATAATAGGTAAATTGCAATAATAAGACCACTTATAAATTTTGCACACTAAGCCATGCGATTACACACCTATATGTATATATTGTATATACATATAGGTGTAATCGCATGGCTATATATGTATATTGTATATACATACATATATATATAAGCAAGCACCGAATAAATTATTACGTGTTTTTGATTGAACTATCTTATTCTCAAAGTGTATTGTCATAAGATTACATAAGCTATTAATTTAATATTATTTTATTATCTAGAAAATATCTTAGTAATATGTTATAGCTGTCGCTTTCTTTGTTATTTGTTTTGTTTGAAAATGTTAATTTACGCAATACGCGACTCTAAGTTATGATAAATATAAATTTGAAAGTTTGTAAGTCACTCAATTAAAAATGGGAACCAGGAATTTAGAAAAAAATTATTATGATAAGATATGGCGCCAAATATAGGATATTTCTTACTCGTCAATGATTACTGACTCAAAATCAGCAACCCTTACTATCTCCCCTTTGTAACTTGAAAACTAATCATACCACATGTGGTGAACTCAAACTTCCCAGTGGGGGAAAGAAGATTTTTCTTCAATCTTAAAAGCCCCGAGTGGAAATGATATTATTTAGAATCAGCCGAGTTCTAAAGGTTAAGGAACATAAATTATCCTTTGAAATTCAAAGAAGCAAGCAAAAAAGAAAAAAGCAAACCGAAAGAAGTGCACCCTTTAAATGTCATTACATTTAAAGGGCCGCGCCACAACACATGCTTTTAACAATTACCCTCCTCCTGGTAGCCAGAAGTGAATCCAAGCCCATATCACCAAGGTCAACACTCCAAATAACCTATCTATATAGATTTCATGGTATTGTAACGCCATATAATAACATTAAAAAATCAAATAAAGCATTCTCATTAAGCGTATCTCTAATGATATGTTGGTCCTCAGATGATACTCACGAGCGTAACCAATGGCCTGGGCACAGGAGATCGAACGCAATCGTATCGCATGAGATACGCTGGGAGCGAATTGTTTAATGGTATTGTAATATAACCCAAAAGTAATATTTTAGTACCTTCAGCTCTAAAATTTTGAGATATTTATGCCTTCTCACATCGACTTTAAAATAATGTAACTCAGAATGACTTTCATTAAAAATAACTATTTAGGTTCCATGTGTACCATAGGCTCTAGACTTTATCGCAAACAGTCATAGAGATAGAGTAGCTATGAACAGTGTTCTTAATTACAAGTATTGATTGATTGCTTATTATAGTGGCGCTTAGAAACAACAAGAGGGGTGATGGACTTCTAAACCTTGTACCTCGGTCAAATGATGATAACTACCCTGGATAAAAACCTTCCTTTCCAAGCATTCACAGCCTTCTATCAGACGGACTAGGTACTTGTGACAGATCTAAGGTATCCGACTACGTTAAGAACTCGAATTTCAAAGAAAATACCAATTTGTTTTTATTTATCCATTAAAATACTTGAAATTTTCTCTTTCTAAAGCTACTTTCATTTGTTGATACGATTAATAGAAAAAGAGTTATGAGTATTTTAATATCAGACATTTCCTTTGTTTTCTGAACAAGTTTTAACTTTAAATCCATTTTCTGAAGAATACAATGTTCAGTATATTTACAATTTTGGAAAAGTGATAACTCGAAGGTATTTTTCTTTTATATATTGATAGAATTTGGTAGAAATGTTTTTTATATTATTCTTAAGATCTTAAACTAGGATTTTTGTAATATATGGTATATAAGTGGTTTTATTCACATTTTAATGCATAAGAGTAGAGGAATTTTTCTAAAAAAGCGTGTTATTACTTCGACTTTTTATAACTCTGCAAATAATGTGAAGTATTAAAAATTCCTAGTTCAGACTCTGTACAGGTGTCATAATGTACAGGTGTATACTAAATAATAATGTTATAGAATGCTTTTTCATGAAAGAAGAATATGAAAATGTGCTATTTTTTATATTATGCTAAAAAATTGCATTTTGAAATTTTTTCATTGTAATAAAATTGTTTAAATGCTCTTTTTTATGTACAATCTTATTCAGATGATGCTAAATATCAAAAAAAAAAATTCATTTATAAGTTTTTTCAAAATCATGATTCCGAACGCAGTTTGATACCTTTGGATGCGATAAACATTCATTTACATACACTTCTTTCAGCTTATCATAAATTTGAGTAGCGGTTTTTCCAAGTTTCTTGTGAAATTTCACAATTCTCGTTGCTCACTTACCATTTTTCCGACGAAACTAAAAAAAATAACTAATGCCAACTACGGCTATGGGTATAAGAATTTGTTTACAGAAACGAAATCACTACATTCGATTGCGAAGGCTTCGAAACAGCTGTACGTCTCTGGTGTACGACGCATGTGTACTTCTACATTATAGAAGCGTTTCCGAATTGTGTTTAAAATGCACAAAATTGTCCTTGATTTAAACTACTCATTTGAAACTTCTCAGACATACTCTTAGAAATTTCAAATTCGTAGTTATAGCCCCGATTCAAATCACCTTCCTGTTCAGTGAGACTTATTTCGTTAATTACACCATCCTTATCTTTGTGTTCAGAAATCATAATTAACTGTTTCGGAGGTGAAGGAATATAAAGTAGCTATTTGTATCTCTACCATAAAATTAGACTGAAATTCTCAGACATACTGATGAGATTTAATCTTATTCGTCCTCTTAATGTATCTGTTAGTTCCGACTTCGACCATAAAAATAAATGTTACGGTTAAGGATATTTGTAATTTCGGCGGTTGAAGTAGATGTATCTGAGAGAATTTATGGGTAATGAAACACAACAAAACTCCATTTGCTATCCAACTGTTGCTGTGTGATGTATTCTCTACTCCATAGCGATATTTATCTCAAATGTGTTGGACACAGAATTTTGAATGAATTTGGAAAATGGATATTTCGTCAACTGTGTGTTATTGATATTTCGTATTTAATTTTAAAGCACAATATCGATATTCCATTTTGTTTTAGAATAATAAGAAATTCTTCATAACGTATGTTACTTCAATTGAAATTAGTTATATTTATAAATGTTGCAAAATCAATCTGATTCTTAGAACGGATTTCTTATTTCTGAAATTAAATTGAAAAAACGTGAATTGTAGAGATGTGTTTCTACATTGATTTAAAATAAAATAACGTATATCTTCAGCTAATTGAATAATTTGAATAAAATGAATATTACGACAAATTAGAATTTGAAAATATCTGGAACGAGTTAGAGTTATGAAATTGCTGCAAGGTGTCTGCAATAATGTTTTCTCACTTCAACAACTGTTGAATGGGATGTGGCTATTAAATACTGGCACTGATGCTTCTACAGAAGAAGTACACATACGTCATACGCCAGAGATCTACAGCTGCTTCGAAGCTTTCGCTATCGAATGCAGTGATTTCGTTTCTGTAAAAAAATTCTTATACCTATAGCCTTCGTTGGCATCAGTTATTCTTTTTAGTTTTGTCGGAAAAATGGTAAGCGAGCAACGAGAATTGTGAAATTTCACAAGAAACTTGGGAAAAACCGTTACTCAAATTTATGACAAGCTGAAAGAAGTGTATGAAAATGAATGTTTATCACATTCACATATTTTTGAGTGGATTGAGCATTTTGCAAATTGCAGAGAAGGAGTTGAATATGATTCTCCTCGGGTTACCCACATACGTAAGAAAACGATAACCGTATCGATCAAGTAGGTAATATGGTTCAATCTGATCGTCTGTTGAGTATTCGAAGTGTAGGAATTGAGAAAAATTCGATACGGCTATTACCAAGACAATGCCCCGGTTCACTCCATATTGTCTGTCAAAAGGTTATTAGACAGAGTACAGCATCCCAGGGTTAGACAATCTGCCTTAATCGCTGTATCTTTCTCCATTCGACTTCTATCCGTTACCTAATGTGAAATTTGTAATAAACGGAACAATAATTAATTCCATTGAAGCTGTGAAAGAGAAGGCGGAACATATCCTGAAAGAGCTGACAGGAGAAGTTTTTCACCACTGCTTCGAACAATGGAAGATTTGCATATATCGTTGTAAGGATAGAAGAGGGATGTATATTTAAGGTAATAATAAGCAAATTTATATGATATCAAAAAAACTATTTTTCAGCATCAGTCTCGTTATTTGATAGGCATATCTAGTGTGTTCGAGACGGGAAATGTTCTGTGTTTGATTCGGTTATTATAAAATTTTAAATTCATTTTAGTTCTCAAGTATTTGTAATATTTATTAAAATTCGAGCATTCAGCTCATAAATTTTATTCTTTTGTGTTACCATATAAGTTGTCTACATTAATAGTTTTTACAATTCTGTTAAATTTTAACTTCTATTTGAATATATACATAGATTCTTACTTAATTCCCCAAATTTAAAAGAAATTGTTCACCTGATGTTGCTTTAATATGTACATGTTTTTGTAATTTATTTACTGCTGCTCGTAATTATAAAAATTAGTCATTTTAAATACAATTCAGCTGATAAACGCTCAGGCTCACAATGTTGTACTAATTAAGATACATAAAATTTGAAATTTACTTAATTTTGAAATAGGATCTACTTTTATGAGTATTTTTTCAAATGTATTTTTTTTTCATATTATATTCATTTTAAAATTGAAATCGCATTGCAACTTTATAAGTATTTTATCAAACATGATTTTTTTACGTATTACATTCCTTTTAAAATTGAAAATGTATTGTAACTTGATGAGTATCTGTCCTAAAGTAGACAATAGGGTACCTGTAATTTTAATCATACTTTTTTGAACAAAATGTAATTTTAAAAAGTTGAATTTTCATCGAAGGTAATATTAATATGTAAGATAATATTAAACTGTATAATAAACAGTTTTTCCGAAAAGGTACATTATATATATATATATATATATATATATATATATATATAATGTACCTTTGAAATCTTACTCGGATTTTGTAAAGATACCAAATTGGGTAGGTGTCCTAGATGTTAAGGCGATAAGTGTTATTATGTTATTATATAAATTAAAGTTCCCTTTATCTCTTCTTGTAATGTTATGAAATTCATTCGCCTCTTTGAAAGAAGTATAATCAATTGTATACTGTGAAATGTGTCTATTAAATTAAACTTAAAAAAAAATAAAAGAATGAATTTCTTAGATTTGGGAAGAAAATTAACTACATTTATGCTTTTTTAAATACAGAAAACTTAAGTAATATGAAGACCTTGAAAATAATATTATCAGAACTATGTTATTTCTTGAACATTATTTTTTGAAAATATCTTCATTTTTGTTGAATTTTCTGTATTAAGCTTCCTATTTGGAACAATAAGTTCTTCGGAAACATTGCTTATTTAATTTATTTTAATAAACAATCACTTACTCCGAAGTTTTTAATAAAATACGAATATTGATTTTCGATTTTAAAAGCTATTATTCAAATGATGGGTGCATAAATTGAATTTTTCTTCACAGGTTTAAGTATATTTAAAGAATGAAAAGGAATAATGAAATTAGCGTTGATAAATACAAGTTATGAATGAACTTTTAATTCTTCTTTAATGTAAGCTTATTGAAGAAATCTGAGCTAAATAATAATTTACATACTATTTTCTGAGTCCTAAATTAATCAGTTGTTCTGGTTCTGGATGTTATAATCGAAACAAATGTGCGTTAGTGGAGGAATTACAAAAATTGTAAAAATTAACGAAATCAATGTGGCTTATGATACTTCTTTAATGCCATATATAACTTTGTAATCAAAATACGTATATTTAAAATATTTTAACAAACACTAATATAAATAAATTTAATTTAATATATTAATTAATTTGGTTAAATTGTTTTAAAACATAATCATTTTTTCTAATATTTGATTGATTTCGATCAAATTATCAAATATTGCATTTCATAGACCAGTCGTTCCAAGATTTTTTCCAACGACCAATTTCTTTTGAGATTAATTTTCTTGACTCACTTAAAACTTATTACCTCTTTTGAGATATGCAAGTAAAATGAAACAATATTTAGAGAGAAAAATTCCTGTCACATAGTTATTATATAGTTTAGATACATGAAATTATTACAAAAATAATTGCAAAAAGGAAATTTTATTGACCTCGAATTATTAACGAAAAATATGAAGCTGTCTCTTGATAACTAAGCACACGTTTGGATAAATGGTTATAAGTTAATTCTCAGACCGAATTCGGTTTCTGACTGATTCTATATTAGCCTTTTTTGAGTAGACTGCCTTGAAATTTCCACTTCACATTTATTGCTGTTGTTAAAATGCATTAGACATTTTACAAATTTTTCAGCTAAGACTGTGGATCTTTTGACAACTCGGCGGAATAAAACTCACCAGAGGTATTCTCTTGTACACGTATTTGATTGTCATGTCCAACGATAATTCAATTCTTGTTTCAACATCTGAATTTTTTAAATCTGTCTCGGATCTACTTTAAACTAAGTGTATTCCGTATTAATTCTTTGTCACTGTTGATTAAGGGAAACCAATCCTAAAGAATACACTTCAGACCTAGTAAATGTTTCTCGAGCAGCGGAAATCTCATACGCCAGTGAATTTACATTGTACTGATTCTGCTATTCTATTAACTTTATTAAAATCTTTACAGCTACCAATTACCGTACGGCGTTTTCACAAATTTGTCTATTTCACTGCATTCACAACCTTCTATAGCACTTGAAAAACTGCGAAATTGTTACCATATAAGGTCAGATTCAAGTTACTCAAGAAAATGTGTAGTATCTCAAAAATATTTCCAACCATTTTGAGAGTCATGGTATTATGATTCGAAAATGAGCTGACCCGGCAATTTTTTCCGCCACAAACCATTTGAGAAACAATGACCTAGATTGTATTACGCCTATCAAAATTGTATATGAAACTACAATTTAGTTGTCGATTATGCTCAAAACCTTTGGTAAGTATAAATAATTTTTTTAAAAATGTCTGTTTTGAAAGCCATTATGGTTCTTACTTTAAAATCACAATTTCCTTTTACATTCATATTCATTACTTGTTTTTCTAATGAAAGTGGAAGACTATGGACTAAAGGAGTTTCGCAACCTCCTTTTCAATAGCTATTAATACGAAAACTAAAACATATATTTCCATATTTTGATGAAAATGTATGATATATGAAAACCGTATTTTTTATATGTTAATTACAATATACAAATGGCTCAAAAATTTGGAATAATTTCGGAATAACATTAGATATACTATAATCTAACTTGAAATATATAAAATTAATTTGAAATATTTATCACCTGATAAGAATTATTCGAGAATCGCTAGTTGACAATCAAATATCTTATGCGGAAACAATTTAAATGGAAGCTTTATTTACATAAAGGACAAGTATGGATGGAGCTTGTGAAAAGAGAAAATCATTTAGTATCGTTTAAATTCATTGTAGTGCTGTAAAGTACTCGAAACAATTTCTAGAAATGTATTCCATGAGGCATTGTACTTATCTGTTAATTTCTATATCTTTAAAAGCGATATGGCTTATTCGAAATCACTTTAATCTGTATGAATATTTACTCAGTTTATATAAGAGAAATAAATGGACCATATAATAATAAAATGTATTCCCAGAATCAATACAAACATAGGACGAGTTTGCTTTTATATTGAATCAATTAACTTTGCATAATCAAATGCCTACGAACAACATGGAAGAAGTCTAATCTATGTATAATCAAAATTAGTACTAATGAATCACGAGGTTTTATTGAGTGCCATTTGGGAAAAATCAGCTATATCATTCTGCTCAGTTGCGGAAATTCGAAATTTGGCCACATTACATCAAAATTTGCTGATGACGAAGTAAAAATTTAAATGTCATTTTACTTGATGTATTACAGCAACTAGTTTCCCATAATGCTTCATCTTAAAATACCTGTTATTAACGTGTTTTTATTGTGATTGATCTAGTTTACAATCAGTTATGTTATTTTTAAAACTAATTCTATAATTTAGTGCCATGGAACATATTGTGTATGTTGTTACATTTAAAAAGTATTACAGTTCATTTCTGAAATTACTACTGTACATTTCATGATACTAATCTTGAATTGAATGCTGATTTTCATGCAATTCTTTTTGGAAATGGAGAAGCTTGAATTTGCCCACATTTTCATAGATAGCCACATTTGCCTGTTGAAATATCGTAAAAACTAAAACAAACCATTATACGCATTATGTGATCTACATAGTTTGTAGACTTGATTCGATTAGAGCACATCTAAAAATAACTAGGGCAGACGAAGAGCGTACTGCTGGAGACCACGTAATCTTCCAGCCGCGATATTGCCCCAAGTCCACATCAAATGATTATATAAGTCCTAGCAAAGGAAAATGATAAAAATTCGCTGCTCTGATCGACTGACCATAACGCCAAACTACAAGTGCTACTTCAAATGTCTATTGAAGCAATATTGCAATTATTTTGATGTATTTTTAACGATTAAATGCCTTTATATTATGTATGCAAAACGTTAACCTCCTCCTCTAACTAAAATATTTATAGTAAATAAATTTAACTTTGTCTTAAACTTACATGTGTCTTTATCCAACATTATTGACACTGTAAATCGTAGATGAACAAAAATAACTTTACAGATTCATGCAATAAGTTAAAATTATCTTGGGAGAAGAATGAGATGTAATTGTTTAAGCTCTTAAAACGTGATGGTAAGCATGCATAAGAGATTTCGAATGTTCTTAAGTAGACGAGAAGCTCAAACGTTCTCCTGAGAGACTTAAAATATGTCTTTTCTATAAGAATGAGCATGGTACGTGCCTCGAGTTTAAATATTTACTCTATAAAGCATCTTTATTCTGAATCTTGTTCTTCGACTGGATGAAATTTGTGTCATCTTATACATAAATAATACATGCAAGTCTCCTAAATATGTGTTAAGTTCCCCTATTTTCACACATGAATATGATTAATTATTTCGAAGCTGTTTTCTTTTTTCCGTATTTGCCAGGCAGTTTAATAAACCTATCCCACTTACATAGGAAACTCGGAAACTGGGTAATCATATGCGAAATGCGTTTAAAATCCGTTATTTTAATTATTTTTTCTTGAAATATGTAATGAGAGTTGAACTTATTAAAGGAATGATAACGATATTGCAGTATATATCAATTAGCTTTAGTTTTTATGCATAGTTTCTATAGTTATATTCATACTTCGAAAAACTAATTTTTGCGATTTACCCGCTATGAGATTTTTTTATATTCATCTATTTGTCCAGATATCCAGATATAATTAGTAAAAAATAAATTAAGTATTAATAAGGAAATTTATTCTGCAAGGAAACGAAAATAAATCCTAACTTTTAGATTAATTATATCTTTCCGTTCTATTTATTATTTATTTTTATCGAAACAAAAGTTTTATGTTACAATATTAATGGTTTCACTTACATTATATAATTGTTTTGAAAAGTTGGAAATTTGAGAAATATCTAATCAACAGTAATAATTTCGAATTTATTTATGAAAAATACATATATATCAATTTCTAATGGTCTTAAGAATATTATTGAAGAACACTTCTAGATTTGTTGAAGGATTTTTTTTCCCATCGTATAACAATTTGTCTAGAAGATGAGTGATATGTTTTTCAAACGAAGAATATTAATTTACTACAAATTTAACTGCATTACCATTATTTAAATAAAGCAAAATTAGTTTTATCTATAATAATTTTATTTAATAACTTATGACTCTCTAATTTATTACTTTATTCCTAAATTTATTAGTATACGTATGAAATAACTTTCTAAAACCATATTAAGTTATTTTGTTTAAAATTAGTGAACAAAAGAAAATGTAAGTATTGTCAGTGATTAAATTGCAACAGATATTAATACAAGAATTAGAAGAAAAGGATTATTTAATCAATCACAGCATTTTTTTTACATTGATGAAATAATATATTCTACCTTTGTAATAAAACCAGAAATTTAACATACCGAAAGATAAATTAAACGTATTAAAGAAGCTCCTAAAGAAAAACAGGGAAAAGATCTATATGTTGTTAAGAAATAACTGAATTACTTGAATACTATATGATAGTTTTTCAATACTGATACCAAATAATGTATATAATATATATTTAGTAAAATAGTATTATCGTACTACCTTCAAAAAATTATCATCTGCGCTTAACGGCAATTTAGTTATGTAACTATACAATTCAACTTAAAACGAATTATCGTATGCAGATTAAAATAGAGTAAATGTATTTGACAAAGTTATTTAAATTTTATTTCATACATCTATGTAATTAATTTATCTTATTATTTTGAATGGAAGAATGAATATTTTTACTATTTAATCTTGAAATTTACATATTTGTCACTTGATCGCATAATAATGTCATATTTCTTCAACAAAAATCTATGACTTCACATAGTCTTGGATTCTAGACCTCAAATATACTTTCCTTTTATTAATTCAAAGTATTCTAGAAATTTATTCAGTGAATTTAAATATTGTCAGACAGTACACATTTAATCATTTTACAATTTCTATTTATACATTTATGACAATAAATCATTCATATTTAAAATAATCGTCTGATTGTAAGTGATGTAAGAAATGTACTATAGTAAATTTCCTTTTAAATTATTTTCCTTGGTGTGAAATTTTATAGGTTGATATTAAATTAATCTATTTTATCGAAGCAGAAAAGCTTTGAAACTCAAACTAAATCTATATTTTTATTAAAATTGTATATTAAGTTTCAGAATAATCAAGAAATAAGTGATATACATGAAAAGAAAAGGATTTGTAATCTGAGACATTTTCTACGGATGAATAAATTTATTCAAATTCGCGGTTGGTAATTTTTGAGAATAGTATTAGGTTACTTTCCAACTTTCATTGAATCTCATCGTATGGATTAGGTCGAACTGGTTAGAGCTAGTTCTCATCGTCAACATTAACATAATTTACCAGGGAAGTTAGTTTTTTGTAAGATACAACATGTCATGTACCATATTAGACTTTTTAATACAAATAATACAAGCTCTAAATTTAATTTTATCTCTTTAACCATAACTTTAATTTTTAACATTTTATTTTGTAAATTTCAAAATTTTTAACTCTAAAAATCTTAAGTCATTAATTTAATTACTATTTACTAAATAATTTATTTTGATGTTAAATTTCCTAGCCATGTAATATTTTTATAACAAATATTGTAAGTTTATAGAATTGTAATTTTGTTATCAAATTTATTCAATGAACGAATCTCCTTACAGTAGGAAAATTAGAATATAACAAGCCATAATAAAAAAAAAAATTAAAGTCTATTCCTACTCAGGTCATCAAAGAAAAATTTATTTTAGTTACTTTTTATTATATAATTACAATTAATATAAATACGTATATACATATGACAGATTCACAATATTAAGTGGCAAAATAATTTTTTTTTCCTGCGATTTACACACTTCGTCACTGATGGAATTTTTATACCTTAATTTATATCTGCAAAATATCTTACATAAGATAAGTTTTTTTCTCCCATATAAAACTAAGATTAATTATTTGAAAATCAAATAAAAAAAAAATTGTGATTCGACGAGATTCCATCCGAAGGCATGAAGATTCTACGCCGACGCTCTACCAACTTTGTCAATCCAAGACAAATGACAAAATATAAGCATTGGCTTGTTTCTTAATTCATCCATTAAATTAAATTGTTGGAATGTAATTTAGCCTAACCACCTTTGGCGACAGGAATTATTTGAGGTATTTTTCCAAATGTGGCAACCTGGTCCGTTTCGTCGACTTAATGTTCAGCCAAAAATAAATTGCCAAGTTGGGCAATTTTTAAAATCGCTCTAAATGGTTGGGTTGAACTGCATTTTCACCAATTAAATTTAATTAAATGAATTAATATTTGAAAAAAATTGTATTAACATCAAGTGTCATCCACTACAAGTTTAAAAATATGCTTTTGAACTTGAGTGAATGAATAAAAAGTATTTTATTAACGATTGAAAATTTGAACAAATTTTCAATTAAATTCAAATTTTTATATGCACACTACAAACTTTATCTTCTGCATGAGAATAAGTCCACTGTTTTTCAAAGCGAATAATTATATTTTCGATGACATCTTCAGACCATCTCTACGGGACAACACGACAGAGTGTGAAATGTTTTAATGTGCGGATGGTAACTAAAGCTTGTAGCGCTCGAGTTAATAGCTCGAGGGACGATATAAATAATTAATGATTTTTTCAACGTTGCTTTAGTTAATTGGATTTTCACACGTGATTTGCTTTCCTAAATGAACCGGTAGGAATTTCTGTCGTCA
The DNA here is from genome assembly GCA_019974015.1 of Nephila pilipes. Taxonomy (NCBI): domain Eukaryota; kingdom Metazoa; phylum Arthropoda; class Arachnida; order Araneae; family Nephilidae; genus Nephila; species Nephila pilipes. The sequence goes on along the minus strand of BMAW01122728.1, from coordinate 16,910 downwards.
GGTGTTTGTTTATGATTATAAGATATCAGGGTCTCCTTTCCCATTGTAGATTCTATCGGTTTAATTTCGCAGTAGGTATCCATGAACTTTGCATTATTTGCTATTTTAACAGAATGAGTAATTAAATTTAAATTAGACCGGAATAACAAAAGTAAGCATTTACTTAAGAGAAAAGAAACAATTAAAAATTAAAACAAAAAGGTTATATGCAAGATTTTACAAAGGACAGATTTAGCCAGCCAAGATGCGCTTTTTTTTAATAATTATTGTTAAATTACTCGATTGAATTTGAGAATTAAAGTAAACGATGAAATATCGAGAATTAGACAACAGTAAATTTTTCCGATATTAAAATGAAAGGAAACGATAATAATTAAATTGAATATATTTAAGTTAAATATAATTAAAATTAAAGCAAATGATAAATCAAAAAAATTGAATATATTTATCTAAATGTAATTAAAATTGGAGCAAAAGATAAAAAAAAAGGAACGCGATCTGGTACGCCAAAACTGATCCAACTAAAATAGGAGCCCTTTAGTTGGCTAAAAATATTATTATATGAGAAAAAATGAAAAGTTATGGAGCAACAGCCAAATTAAGCTGACGTTCGTTAAAAAATTGCTTAAAATATTTGTGTGACATACGTTTTTGAAACTAAATTTAGATTGATAGATAAAACCAGGTATAAAAAGTAAAATAAAATCCTATATGTTAAATGAAAGGTCAATTTTAAAAAATTTCTAAATGAAAAAGTTCTACTTAAAGTTTCATAAAGAACAGATTTAGCTATTCAAGATGTGCTTTATCTTATCATTATAATAAATTTACTCAATTAAATATAAGAATTAAGGTAAACTATATAATATCGGGAAACGGACAATAGTAAACTTTTCCGATATTAAAATGGAAGGAATCGATAAATTACTAAATTTAATATATTTAAGCTAAATGTAATTAAAATTAAAGCGAGTGATAAAAAATTGAAAAGTGATCTGGTACACCAAAAGTGATCCAACTAAAACAGGAGCCTCTATGGTGGCTAATAAAAAAAAATGCGAACAAGTTTCAGAGGGGATTTTTTGTCACAGAGTCAAAGAAGTGTACAGCAGATTAAAGAACATCAGAGGAGCGATGATAAAAAAATTGTGGACAATCAATTAATATATTATGTACAATGAGTAGGAAATAACTGGAAGACTCTCGTTGAACAGTAGACGTTTCCTGAAAGAATGTGTTCATAGGAAAAATCAGGGCATATTCCAATTATGAACTTCAGTTCAGTTTTTATTAGCTTAGCACTAGAAGCAACACAAGGGCTATTGGCAACGGACCTCATAATTTTGAACCTCACTCAAGTGAAGAGGAGGACACCTGAACTGGCACCCCCCTCTGCTAACTTCTACAATAACACAAATGGGAAGATTTTAAACCCCTACAAATTTAACGTGCATCAGCCCCGGTTACACCGCGGGTCTTCAGTGGCCAAGAATCGAACCCGCGACTGAACGAATAAAGCCGGTCATGAATCCGAAACCATAGCAACTAGGCTTCCGCGGCCATTATGAGCTTCATGTGCAGTTTGTTGTAGGTCTATATAGACTTTTTACTTCCTTCCATAACGTCGTAATGCCTTTTAGAATGAAACATTTCATATCAGAAAGCAGGACTGCTGGTTGTAGTGAATTCGACGCCGATCAAACACTTCTTAAAATACCTACATTGGTTGATATCAAACAAATTCTTATAGTAAACCCTGCTGTAGAAACGATATGAGATGTTAGTAAGTATTACTCAATTCGGCATAAGTCCCAAGATACTATTATAAAATCAACTTATAACCTTAATTCCAAATCCTATTTATTACTTTCATCGGGATTCACAGTATAAATAAATTGCAAAATCTTCTTGATGCATGGCCTTGCTGCTGCTGTTGATAAAATATAGACACAAACCTTATAGTATTTCTTTACTAACACAACATTGAACTATTTACAACGCACATTTTAAATGCGTGACAACGGGACTCCTAACGAACTCCAAGTTACAGGGCAACTCGGGAATTGAAAGAGTCAGTCTGTACTGAGAAGGCAAGGAGCGCGTGGACCAGGGTCGCTGCATTTGGCAAGGACCGTATCGCAGCACCTGAAGGACCTGTTTGGCGGTCGCCACAATCAGCGAAAGATCTGCTTGTTGGCAAGCCGCAGCAGCCTCTATAAAATGACTGCTACCTTTAATATCTCATTTAAGCTCTTACGCAGTTTGATCTTGATTTATTTACAGAAGAAGCTTATATACGAAATCGGAAGAAGTTCTTTATTTCTCTATATGTTTGCAAAGGCTTCAGGAAATGAAAGTAAGTGCGTCTGACGAACTATAATCTATAAAATAGGATACAATGTTACCATAAAATGTAACAAAATAAGAAATAACTTCTTAAGATACAATTCCTATGCAAATGGTAAGAAACTGGATAAATTTTTAATATTATTAAAATGTAAAAGCTCTTGCTGAAAGTAAGTTGTTAAAATATTCACCGAATAATATTGAAACTGTACAGATTTTTTTAAATTAAAATATTCACAATATTTCCTCCTTTTTTTTAGTTTCTCACATTATTGGAACCACATATATAAGAGAAAGGGTTCAAACTAAAGAAATATTCTTCTATATAGATACGGACAAACAATTTCCTTCATCAAGTACCATTACAAAGTTATATACCAGTGAAATATAATCAAATTAATTAATATAATTATCATTATACCTGTGCATTTCTTCCGAAGAACTTCTTTCATCATTTATCAGCACACACTCCTTCTAAATCATTCTTATCAAAATCAGTTATCATAAGGAGGAACTGTACGTAACAAATAATATAAAACAATAAAGTCAATTCCTAAGTTCAACAAAGAATTTTTTTTATTTTAGTTCATTTTTATAAATAATTACAATTAATAGAAATATGTCTATACATATGACAGAATAATAATAATAAGAAGCAAAAGAAATTTTTTTCCAGCAATCTACACTTCGTCACTGATGGTATTTATTCCTAAATTTATATACTGCTAAATATCTTATATAAGGAAAACACTTCTCCTATATGAAAATAAAATTAATTATTTTAAAATCAAATAAAAAAATTTAATGTTTCGACGAGATTTGATCAGAAGGCATGAAGATTCAACGCCGACGCTCTACCTACTTTGCCATTGCCAGACAAATAACATAATAGAAGCATTGGCTTATTTCTTAATTCATCTGGTAAATTAAATAGTTGGAATGCAGTTTTGTTCAACCATACTTGGTGACAGGAATTATTTGGCAGTATTTGCCAAATGTGGCTACCCTGTTCAGCTAGAAACAATCCCGAAGATTGGCAATTTTTGAAACCGTGCTAAGTGGTTGGGCTAAACTGCATTTTCATCAATTAAATTTAATTAATGAATTAATATCTGCAAAACATATATTAATATCAGGGTATAATGTGGAGTCCAGATCTCGTAGACGATGACAACTCGGTACAAAATGACATGGACAACTCGATATCGTTGCAATCAAATTTTGATTAAAGCAAATGACTTATGAATGAATGTTAAGTTTATTTCAGCTTTGTTTAGCAGATGGTGCAATTCATTGGTAACAACAATTTACCTTATTGATGTCATCTATTGCGTCGAGCACAAGTATTTTATGGACCTCCCTCGTATTATATAGGAATATAATTACAAGATATCTGCCTAATATTACTTGAATACTCCGTTTTTCTAGCTAGTAAAAAAGGATTTAACGATGGAACAAACAATAAAATCTGAACAGAAGTGTAAAAATTATGGTGCTCATGTAAGTCAATTTTGAGAGGAATTTGATGCCTTTATCTGACACGAGCATGTAAGGTAAATGGTTAATTAGATTAGAAAATTGTAATCTGGACATCACAAATCTATTAAATTAAAGATTTAGTTTTCAAAGATAAGAAATTACTTCTTTCAGCTACAATAGCTATGCAGAAATTTCTCCCTGTGTAATTTAATGTAATGTCATTTATCAAAATTATTTAGAAACAAACGAAATTTATGTATTATTTCATGTCTTGCGTAATAACTTTCATACTAAATCTGTCAATTTATAAAGAAAGTAAATCATAACAGGAAAAGCACCATATATTTGCATATCCTTATTAAAACTACCCAAAATAAATTCATAATTCTCTGAAACTTTTCCCAAACTAGCCAACAGCTAATAACTTCAAAGTTAATATGATTATTGTAATTACTACCATTTTCCAATTTTAAACCAATGGACATTAATCTCACTTGCCAACTGTATTCATACTCTAAAGCATAACATCACTCAAAATGAATTATATTGTGAAATGAGAATTACGTACAATTCAATAATTATAAATTTAATCTGATAAATTATTGTATTATAATATTTCCTATCTTTCGAAATATACAACTAACGATGTAGTTTAATTTATTTTAATCATTCACCAAACAGTAATATCTCAGGCAGAATTTTACACGCACAACTCTGACATTACATTGAAATTTGAATATATTGTATATTTATAATTATGAATTGGAAGTATGTACTTAAAATGAGTAATATAAATTCATTGTGCGTATATATATTTTGCTGTTAATTATTACAACATAGTCAATTAATAAAATAATATAATTGAAAGCTATATGTTTATTAATGTTAACTTCAATTCGGCTTTATTAGATAATATAATATAAATTTAACAATAGGATATTGAAATACCACAAATTGGTTGTCTGTAGCCACGTGTTAAGGTATAAATTTATTAATATCCAAAGCTCGTGAGTTGAAATCCTGATATCATCAAAGATGGCAATAAGTCATTTAGAGCATATTATAACAAACATAAGATGGTACTTCCCTGCTGCCATTTTCTTGCGAAGGAAAATAAATATATGCAGAGATATCATTAGTTAGCATGGGAAACTTAAGTATTTCCCCCTTTGCTTTGGCGATGGATTTGGCCAATATTTTGGCGAACTGGTGAGAAACTTAGCGACTTTGGCAACAAATAGAAATATCTCGAATGTGTTGGAACATCAGCGAAATATCAATTGGAAAGAAAGTTACGAACAATTCGTGAATTTCGGCGTGACGTCAGATTCGTCCTAAAGAGGTAAAAATATGCTGAAAGGAGGGGTTCAGTCTGTCTTTGGAGTCTATTGATGAGATTGATTTTGAAATCGACTAGAAACTATCGGTACTTTGAGTGAAGCGTACTTGTGGAATTAGCCGATAAGCACTTTGTATCTGCCGGGAATTGTCCTTCCCTGCCCAGGAAGTGCAAAATATATCAACGGAGGTATTCCATAATGAGAGAAAGTAAGCTGGTGAAATGAACGTAACTGTTATGGAAATGTGCTTTCTCTTGTATCTGTGTCACTAAAATGTGCATCTGTTTTTCTGTTACTGTCCAAGCTGTGCTTCTTGTGTGTTGTCATGAGGACTTACAAATGAAGGTCATTTGTCATTATCCTCCGTGTTGGACTTGATTTCCAAGGACACTCAGGACAATTTTTTGTAACATATATATATTTTTTTAGTTTTAAGTTATTGACTTGATTTGAAATTAATAAAATTTTATTTTGGAGAATCACGTAAAACTTAGAAATATACTACACACTTTCAATCTTAGAAATTTGATATTCGTTGCCAATAGTGTTTGCTGAGCTCTAGATCGACGTTAGTACATTCCAATTTATTATACATTTATTTGTTATAGTAAGAAAATGATTGATTTCAAATGTGTATTTTCACGTTATTTTAGAAAGAAAATTGTATAACTCGTCACTTGACCGAGGTTCAAAATTAGGAGGTCTGTCGCTAATAGCCCTCGTGTTGCTTCTATTGTGACGTGAATAAAAACTAAACTAAAACTAAACTAAGCAGAACTTGGTAGAGTAACATAATTTAAGTAATTTTTTTAATTCACATAAGATGCATTAATTTCTTAAAACACATTTTGTAAATAGTGAATATCACTACATGAAAATTTGAAGGAATCCTTTATAAGAAAATGTATCATGATTTGAAATTAAACAATTTTTTTATAAATAAAATTCAATATGTATGATGAAAAATTATTTAACAATGTACACACAATAAAACCATATATCTAATACACTAGGATCTTTTATTATATGTGAATATAATTTAAATTTTAAAAGTTGTTTCAAAAGTAATTGCAATCTTAATGGAATAGAAGTATTATATAAGATAAAGTATGTTTTACATATGCGTGTTTTGTGTTGAATTGTAAGTTATCTCGAAGTTTGAATAAACATTCTATCGAAGTAAGAAATAATTTCATTAATTCATCTTTTTGTATATATAACATACATTAGACAGAACGTATTAGCGTTTGATAACTTAATTATATTTTCGGAAAAAATTGAAAATAAATAAGTAAATAAAATTAAAAGAAAATGCTAAAAAGAAAAATTTAAAAAAAGTAAAATGAAAATTAAAACGAAGTATGTAATTAAAATATAATCTTTAATGTTGTCACATATTGTGTGTTGCATATTTTTTTATATGTAAAACTTTGAATATTCCTTGATATTAATCTTACAGTATTGAACATTTATTAACTCGTCTCTGAATCTTCCAAAACCGATTGAATTTCTTAATTTATAATCTAATACTGCACTGCCCTATTCTACTTTATACAGTTTATATTGTGTGCATTCTTTTATGTTTATTGATTTCAAACTGGCTAATTATTTTTTTCTATTACCTAATAATACGAAAACGCAAAAAATCAAATTTGAAAGATTTTATATATACAAGCCTTTTCTATCCATTGTGCGTTTTACACGGAATTATATCCGACAAAACATTAAAAAAAAAACATAAGCTCTTTTAATAATTCTGTACAATCATACATTATCGAACATTCACTAATTCTACTCAACAACCGTATTTCGTTCTACATCACGAAACAATACAGTCTTTTTTGTTTTGATAATTAAAACTCACTCGGAATTCCCTAATCTGTGAGCCATGGGATTTTTACATTGAATATTCAAATGGCTAATGTTTGCAGAACACATAAAGCCAGAAAGTGTATTGCTGGTCGTATTTAAATAATTCATATACCATAATAAGTAACTTGGTGAATAGATTCTTTCTGAGCTTGTCATGTTGGACAAGTCTCATTTATCAATGTCATGCATCAAATGGCAAAAGAGCTCTGAGGCTCTTGGTATAAAAAGACAGGGATAAATGTTTGTAAGCGTAGGGGCCTTCGCTAATGGAATATTAGGGAAAAATGGACTGGTATCGTATTAAAATTACATCAGCATTATTAAAGGAGCTGATGCTTAGGGATTTGTTGTTTGTTGAAGACAAATAACAAATTCCTCGCATCGAAATTTATGAAAGACATGTTAAATCATGTAATGCCAGGAAATTGATATTTATACAACAAAAATAATAAATACTACGCATGAGATGTGCGGCTACATAGAATTCCAGTTTTTCAACGAAATGTTGCTCCAAAAAACCATTTAGTTCTTTGGTGTAACTTCATCGCGGTAATTATAATATAATATTTATTTTAATCTGTATTTATGATACTTTATTTCACACGCTAATATATACCTAATACAAAGTATACGCAGATGTAATTTTATGTAGTGATGCAATATATATTAAAATAAACTTCAATGTGTCTTGAAATTTTTCAATATTATCAATATTCATAACTTCTTTTAGATGCTATTTGCTTGTTTGTAAATTTCTAATATAAACATTATTATGGTTTCTATAATAATATTAAGGAATTCTTTAAATTATCTAATAATTCTATATTACATGGAATTCAAAATGCTGAAATCTATGTTTGTTACTTGACCTTAAAAAGTTTTTGTATTGATATCATTTAATATATCGCATCCAAAAGATTTTGAAAAATATCATAAACTTTTTCTATAATAATTTGTGGCTCATTTTCATCAAATATGCTTAACAGTTGTTGGTTTTCATTAAATATTTAAAGTAATGTTTTTTTTTATTATTATTTATTCATAATTAAATAAAAATAATTAAATGCTCCTATTTCTTAAAGTAAAAAAAAGAAAGAATAGAAACTTTTTTAAACTATAAAGTGTGCTTTATTTTTAAAAAAAAACACTCCATAATTTTTATCATAAGAAATTCTAATAAGTTAACATGATAAATTGAAAAAAAAAAACATTCATGTTTCTTGTTTTAATACAACAATATATATATATATATATATATATATATATTGTAACATTTTAAGATTTTCGGGGAAATTCGAAAAAACCAGAAACAATTTAAATAAAAAGATGTCATTTTGTGATAAATGTACTCAGTTCAAACAAGTATTCTTCAAAAAGAGCACTAAACCCCTTTTACAATAAACAGTTGCCCTGGAATGGATAGATTAAATAATTTTTACTAGTGAAAGAAAACGCCTTTAACACTTTTTTTTATCAATCAAAGTTTATTTTCTGTGTTTGGTTGTTTTTGTCCCACAACTGTAGCATTAATTTTGTAATGGAAATACATTGGAAAAAAATAAGTAATCTCATATAGATCTAAAAATACTCACATTGTTTCATAAAATAGAAAATTATATTCAGAAAAATGAATTTAGCAAAAATATTCTAATGCATAATTTCAAAAATGAGCCATTGGTAGATTTTAAAAAAATCTTTAAGTGAAAAATATAGATATACCGAATATTTTGATTATGGTTGAAATTCTTCTTAAGAATAAATGTACAGTTTTAATATACGTTGAAGGTAAATGAAATAAAAAATTTCTAAATATTAACAACTTTTCTATTGATTTCAGGTAAATAAATACAAAAAAAAGGGGCTCGCATTGAAAATGAACCAAAATATGATTAAATGCTTTTCAGGAAGCCTATTTTTAAATAAAAAAATATGGAAATACTTGTTTAAAACTTGACTCTTTTAATATCAATAATTTTTAATTTAAATGTCCATTCGTTTTAAATTCCTACTATTAGAGTTCACACTCTCCCTATATATATATATATTTATTTATGTATCTTGTACAAAATTTCAATCGCAAATAAAATAATTTTATTCATCCACTCAAGTTCAAATACATTTTTAAACTTGTAGAGGATAACACTGGTGTTAATACGGTTTTTTCTTAAATATTAATTCAGTAATTAAATTTAATTGGTGAAAATGCAGTTTAGCCCAACCACTTGGCGCGATTTCAAAAATTGCCAAAATTGGCGATTTTCTTTGGATGAATCTTAAATCCGCGAAGTGGACCAGGATAGCCACATTTGGCAAAATACTCCCAAATAATTCCTGTCCTTAAGGGTGGTTGAACTTAATTGCATTGCAACTATTTAATTTACCGGATGAATTAAGAAACAAGCCAATGCTTCTACTATGTCATTTGTCTTGCAATTGCATATTTGATAGAGCATCGGCGTAGAATCTTCTTTCGTTCGGATCGAATCTCGTAGAAGCATAAATTGTTTTTGTTTGATTTTGAAATAATTCATTTTAGGTTTATATGAGAGAAATTTTTTTCTCTCTTATTTATAAGATATTTAGCATGATATAAATTTAGGAATAAATACCGTCAGTTACGAAGCGTGTAGATCGCTGAAAAAAAATATTTTTCCACTTAATATTGTGATTCTGTCATATGTATATACATATTTATATTTATTGTAACTATTAATTAAAAAGCAAATAAAATAAAAAATACTTTGTTGACTTATGTAAGAATTGATTATAATTTTTTTATATTATTTGTTTATATTATGATCATTAATAAGAATACGTTTTTATTGTTTCATTGTATTACTGTTTCATAATGTTTAAAATATTCCTCATAGCGTTCATAAGCAATTCAGAATAGTGTAAGCCTTTGTCAGCAAAGGAACAATTGCTTTAATTAACCATGAAATGTTGTAGCATACTACTTTTGTTGCTGATATTTTTTAAAATATTTGTCGTACTTTTGTTTATATGTTTCACGTCTGCTTTCACCAGTAATGAATTTAATTTCCAAGAATTACATCATAATTAAATTCTCCTAATTTTTATATTGGATTTAATAGAAACATATATAACTTTTAATTCTAATTTTTAATTGAATAATTACATTATTATTTCTTTAGAAAAAGTTAGCTCCTTCGGTGGCAGCATCTCTTATATGATAATTTTTATAATGAACTTTGTTATTGCTTTCATTTTAAATTAATCGTGTATTATTTATTATAAAATTTAACTTGGGTATGTTAATTTTCATATCCTTTGTAACAGTAATTTCTGAATAATAATCTGAAGTCCATCGATATTAAACATAAAAAAAAGAGGTTAGTCTTCTTTTGCATAGGGAATTCAATAAATAAAAGAAATACTGAAATGCATCTAATTTTATTTAACTTTTAATGCTTGAGAAAGCAAAATAAAGTAAAAAAAAAATGAAATAAATGAGAAATAACATAAATGGAGATTTCATCGTTTCTTCGTAATTTTAGATTACATAACAATGTAAAAAATTTGAAACAATTGTAACGTTATAGTATACTTCTCTTAATTTTCTTAAAAATGTTCCTTTGCTAAATGCAGGTATGATTTACCGAAATAAAAATAGTAAGCCTAATTTAGCATTCCTTAAATAAAGCAAACCTCTTAAAAATAAATTACAAACCTTATATCTTTTTTTTGGTCAAATCAATGCTTTCTAAGAAACCTAATTTCTTTTTTGTCTAAAAATTTGAGTTGAAATTAAGAACTGAAAAAAGTGCTATGATATATTTCTTCGATCTTGCAACACCACGTCATAAGTGGTAAAAGTAGTGGATCAAAAATTACGCATTATTAAATTTTCAGACAAATTTCTGTATATATATATATATGCTGCATGTTTCGATGAAGAATATGAAATGTGGCTATTAAATAACGTGATTGGAGCTACCTACATAAGATATACGTATGCGCCAAAAGCAAGCGACCAACATCTCTTTAACTGCAGCCTTCTTTTTCGAATACAATGCTTCTGTCAGCAAATCAGTATATCCAAAACCTTTATTCATATTTGGGTTATTTTTCCGTTATTTCAGAAAAAATGATAAATGAGTTACGATTTGTAGCGAAATTTTTCATCACACTTAAAAAAAATTACTGAAACATATAATTTATTGAAAGAAGTGTATGATTATGAATGTTTATTGCGTGCACGTGTTTTTGAATGTTTTAAGCCAAGAAAACATTATAGATGAATCACGTTCCCCTTTTGCGCCAAAAATGAGCAAGACGATGCGCCGGTGTTCTTTCCATATTGTTTGTCAAGTGGTTTTAAGCTAAGTACAGCATCCCAGTGTTAGACCATCCGCCTTATTCCATGGATCTTGAAACATGCGACTTTTACCTGTTCCCTAAAGTTATAGCTGTATTAATATGAATAAGATTAAAGTCCATTGAAGCTATGGAAGAGAAAGCGGCACTCGTCCTAAAGCACATGACAGAAGACTTCTAGCACTGTTTCGAACAATGGAAGCTTTATGTGAAGCGTTGTAGGTATAAAGGAGGGGTGTATATTGAAGGAATAATAAGTAATTATGTATGACATCAAAATGAAATGTTTTGCTAAATCGGTCTCACTATTTAACCCTTTCAGTATCAATGGGTGAAAATGGAATTGCTTTCCTAGGCCCGCGGCTTTTCCTCGTAGTGTCACTCAATGTCCAGGCATTTTTAGATATTAAGCCTAATTCGTAAAAAGAAATACCTCTAAAATCGGCTATTAATTAGTATATATTGATTTTTATGTATACACTGAACTTATTTATTTATTATTATGTATTATTTATTTAAAATATGTATTTAAAATGCATTAAACTTAATACATAAGTAAGATAAGAAAATAACGAAAATTATACGCTTGATACACAAATTTACATAAAATTATTACATAAAATCATATATCTAAAGAAAATAATATACATGCTTCACTTGATACATACATTACATGGCGTAATGATATACAATTACATGGAATATAGTGACAGTCATGAACAGTGTCATGACAGTATGAAAAAATCATTCTTGTTTTGTTGCGGTTTATTTTAAAAGACATTCTTCAATGCATACTCCAACGTCAAGTCTTACACTCATACGAGTATTTTCTGCTTATTTTTATATATATCATTATTTGATGTTTCAGACTCAGCATCTAAATGAGTAAACAGTGCAGATTTATCAATATTTTCACTTATATCACTGTCAGATACGTCAGGTACATTCATTAAATCGTTAGTCTCGTTTCCCTGTTAAAAACTTTCTTTTCACCATGACTGTCACTATACAAAATAACTCCGATCTAATAAAAGAAACAGCATCTGAAAATATAACCTCTACAGCTCATAAACATCCATAAGTTTCCATTCCAACTTCCAGCAAGCAAGGAAGAAATGAAGCAAACCAAAAGCAAACGTGCCCTTTAAATCACGTCATCACATTTAAAGAGCTACTCTGCAACGCGAGCTTTTTGATTATTTTGACAATTTCCACCCTCCTGACAGCCAGAAGTGAAATCCAAGCCTAAACCATCAAAATCAACATTCGAAATATCCTATCTATATAGATTTCAAGGTATTGTAACGCCACATCTCTAGTAACACTTAAAATTTCAAATAAAACGTTCTCATCGAGCGTATCTGTATTGATACGTTGGTTTGTTGCAGATACTCTCGGAGCAAAGCAAATGTGATACTATGAACACAGGGAAGAAAACGCTAGCTTATCGCATGCGATACGATGAGAGTGAACGGATTAAGTCAAACCTTGTACATCGCTGTTCCTTATTTACTGTTTAAAATTTCCAAAATTGTTTTAATGATTTGGTCTTATTTTTTAAACTGTTCGATAATGTTACATCGATTGGCGTTAAAACGAAATATTTTCTAATTTTGAATCATTTATTGAATAATAAGAGTTCAGTTTTCCAAACTTAAACTTTAACATGATTTCAAAATTAACGAGAAGTGCCTTACGATTCGTATAAATCAAGAATTTTTCATGAAAAAATCTTAATTACTGGGATAATGCTTCCTTGATGGTGCAGTTTCTTTTCCCATAAGAGTAAATCAAAATTCCGATGAAACAAATTGACAAAACTATAAACGTAATCATCGATAATCGATGTCTACGAACATCAGTACCATTTATATCAACAATCCAAGAGAATATTACTGTAATTCTCGGCAACTACTTTCGTTGCCGAGAATTTCAGTCACCAATGTATGCATTGGTACGCTTATTAATATCAATTGAATAATGTAAGCATTAAATCTTCAATGAGTAATACCTTCTTGCATTTATAATGAAAATATTAAAAAAAAAAAAAGATTCTCAGTGTCTAATATTGATACTAAATTATGCAGTAGAGGTAGTCGAATAGCCATAGTCAAGGACTCGCGTTCCGACGACTCGTGGTTTCGAGACCTGATGCTCCTAAAGATCTGCCCTTTAGGTGGAGAAAGTGTGACGTTCGGCTATTTGCGGTTTTCTTTTCACCAAGCTTGGGGACTTTTAATTCAGATTGATTGATTTTGCTAAAAAACCTTTGCCCAACCAAAAAGGAAACGTGAATATGTAAATCGAAAGAAGATAGAAATGAAGTGAAGCAAGACAGTTGGGAAATATATAAATTCAGCTTGAGATTCCCGATGGATAGGTCGAGTGGTTCTAGCGTTTGACAATTATTCCAGAGTTGGACTCGAAGTCGGAGCCAGGATTTGTTACAAGATATCGGCTGGTTAATGTATGCTAGAAGTCAAGACAGCCTCAGTGTGATCTTAGTGGTAAGAGTCAGTTAGTTTATTACTGGTAGATCGAGTTAATATAGTTAAGGCCTTGTCCGTGAGAGCATTTATAATTGTCGTTATATTAGCAATTAGCTAATAATTACAATGTGTACTTGTTTAACGTCTCTTTGATTGACTTATTGACTTTTAGTGTTAATACATTGAGTTTAGCTATAGCACAAGAGGCGAACAGGAATGGTTTGCCGTCACAAAAGCATGAGCTCTGGATTAAATTTTAGCCCTGGTGTTGCCTTCGTCAATTCATTAAGCTCCAAATTTACGAGGCTGTTCACTCATAGTCCTTGTATTGCTTCCAGATACGAAGTTAATATGCGATCAATCAATGGTTTAAAGGTACTAAGTCAAACTTTTTTGTATATCTAATAATGATAATAAAACATTATATATATATATATATATATATATATATATATATATATATATATGTAATATTTTTGTATATCTAATAATGATAATTAAAACATTATATGTATCTAATATTTTTGTATATCTAATAACGATATTTAAAAGTACCTTTTAATCGAAAAGGTTTTTTTTCACTTCTTAGTTGAATATGAATATGATTTGTAGGATATTTTTGCATTTAGGTACCATTTTAAAAACACTGTTACACAATACGGTTCCAGTATTTTATGCTTCTATAAAAGTTACTTATGGATATAGTGAACCAAAAATATTTTTTTTGTCTAAATAATACTTAAATTAAAAAATAAACGACATTTCATATGAAAAAAATGGAAACAAAATAAAATAAATTTCGAAAATTGCAAAGTTAGATAATTTTTCAAAGGCAATACAAAGTAAAATCATTAAAAAAGTTTATTCTCTATTCTTTGTGCATTGCTTTAAATATGAGTTATAAAATATTTTGTATAATTAAAGAATACTACTTCTAAAAATGGTACCCTAATGCAAATATATCTGACGAATGATATCCATATTAAATTCTAAGGAAAAGAAAGCATTTTAATTGAAAAAAATATTTTTATAGTTCAATAAAAGGACTAATATATCATTATTAAGCCAACAAAAATCTAAGCTCTAAGAATAATTTTAAGATAAAAATATAAAAAGAAAGTCTTTAATTGGTTATTTTCCTATTCCCTACCTGTCTTGGTAGTGAAAGAAATGGCGTCATTATTTAACACACGAGGTTGGCCACGTAATAAAAAATTCATATTTCACAGTTTTGTAAAAGGTCGAGTCTTTGCAGTACATATTTCCTTTATATAAGTGGTAGATGCGTTCCTCGAATAATCGTGCAAGTTAATATGGTGTAAAACAAGATACAAAATTCGCTGAAAATAGAATATTATGTTCAACTAAATCTCAAGCCGTGTATGTCAATCTAAAGAGGATAAAGTCAAGGTTATGATCAGTATAATCCTGAAAAATGAGATAACGCGTATATGAAGAATGTATTTTTTCGTCAATTTCTTTTAATGTGGGAATTTTGAATTTTTTTCTATAATGAATAACATAAGCACTTCCTAACTGATTCCAGAAAATAAAAAAGAATAAACAAATTAACAATATTATGTAGATTCAAAAAATAAAATAATTCAAACATAAATAATCTTCATAACAACCAATACTTAAAAAAATATCAGTAAAAGCTAACTTTTACTGTTCTTTAGGACTTTGAAAAGGAAGATATATATATATGGAATCGTTAGGAATAGTAAAATGAATCTACCCATCAAGTGACCGTATTAGATATTATTAAAACGAGGTATCTTTACAAATGAGTATAAAAAGAACAGGAATTAAAATGACATTTTATTTAAAGAACTTGCAAAACTTTTAACGCCTTTTGAGTTAAAATATAAATAGACCTATAAAATTTATTTCATTTAAATTTATAAAACAAAAATATTAATAAAAATTTCCTATTAATAAACATATGCTTGAATGTCAAAATTTTTATAAATAAATACGTAATTTTACTCAAATTGTATTCAGCAAAATCACAGACAAGATATCTATTACCATTTTAAGGTAATAAATTTAAAACTATATCATCAATTTATTTTCAGTAAAAAGAAATGCGAATGCTCTCATTTTATCCTTGAAAAAAGCTATAAAACTATTTTTTTTTTGTTTTTGTATTTTTCACTGTTAAACGTTTTTGTATAAGTAAACAGAAAAATCGTGTGCAATGCTTATTTGCAGTTAAATTTTTTAGTGAAATATATCTAAGAATTTTTTTATGGTTATACAAATTCTCAAAAGATAAATATACATTACTAAATTGTTGTAATAAATGCTTTTTTTAAGACTTTTCCTAGATGTATCAGGCATTTTTTGTACATTCTGGAAATTCTGATAATAAATCAGAAATACAAAATTACAGAATTATACTGGCTAGTAAAAAAAATTAACTTTTTTACTTGTATTTTTTTTTTCAGATTAAAATTAATTTAATGTTTAAGGCTTACTTTTTATTTGATTGAAGCGAAAACATATATATATATATATATATATATATATATATATATATATATATATCTTTGTGTGTGCGTGCGTGTGTATATGCGTATTAACGATAGTATAAAATATCACAGTTATGGCTAAGGAAATACTATTTCTCTGAATTATATCTATTTATTTAACTTTCAGTGAAAGAGAGAGGGTGAATCATGAAATTAGTGGAGGACGCCACATGCATATTTTTCATTTTCGATGCTGAATCAGAAAAACGAAGAACATTCCTTGTTTGGGAAATTAAATGCAAGAATTAATCACATCCCTTGGAATTAGAATTTAGGAATCTGTAGATATTTTATAGAGTGAGAAAATGTCGATATGGAAAGCGCCACATTAATTTAGATCGTGGGGCCACCCTATACAGATTTATGAAGAGTGACTAAATGAATTACAATATCAGGGAGAATTCAATCAGGAAATAAAATGAGTGTGTCCCATTATGATAGTTAAAGTATGGGATAATACACAATTAATTAAATCTAACTGACTAACTGAAAACATATATATATATATATAT